>CM060693.1:31888908-32488908 GCA_030686995.1 Artemisia argyi
AGTTGCTATGATCCTGATTTAGCTCTTAAAATCTTTTGGTTTTACAATCTCATTAAGCAAAAACAAGTCAATCTCTCATAGGATTTTAAAAGGCATAGGATCTTAAGTAGCATCTCGATCTTACCATAGGATCGTAAGATGTCGATCCGATTTGATCTTAATTTCTTTAATTAACTAACTAATCAAGTATAAAGGAATGAATTTTGTTAAAATACAACACTAAAGCAAGCGTGGATAATTAGAAATGTTTTTATAAGTTAAAAGATTCAGCACCATTAATCATCGAGTTAATTAGTATTTTAAACCATTAGGCGTTGTATGCTCATATTATTATAACTTTTAGAACTCTTCTTTTTTCATACAATTAGCTTTAAATACGAATAAGTAAACATATAAGCATTTGAGCATTTAAGAAGGATCTTTCGATCTCGATCCGATCTTGCAAAAATAAAAACGATTCATAATATGCTCTCGATTTTAACAGCTTTGATAATACGAATAAAAGGTCTATGGTAAAAATGAACACATTTTTGCTTAACATATCCAAAGAAATACTCGTAATAGGGTAGGGTTTTATCGGGTCAAAAATAAACTCTAGGTTAAAATTATCGGCCTAATCAATCTAACTTTAAAGAAGTATCAAAAAAATAACTCGTAAGCACAATTAATAAATATCGAGGTAAAAAATATAAGAGCATCTCATATGGTAAACCTTTTAAAAAGGTTTATAGAATTTCCATGTCATATGCTCTTAAATTTCTCATTTTATAAACCTATTATCACTTTGCTTAAACTTGTTAAAACTTTATAATTTAACGAGGTATTAAATGAATTACATGTATTTAGTTGCAAAGAAAAGATTTATAAACTTAGACCTATTTCATTCCATGTCATCAGAAACTTCACCTCAATAAACTGTTTCATGAACCTCTTATAGTGGATTACATAAGGTCCCTTATACTCTAAGAATCTTTTTTTTTTTTTTTTTTTTTCCTCTCATCTTTTTTACAACAAAAATAATGTTTTAAGTGCACAAGTATAATTAATTAAGCTAGAACTCTAGTTAATATTATAGTTTTGCCACAATAATTTTTTGGAACCTTTGACTCGAAATGCTTTAATTTTAGACCACAAATGTGTTCATACACCTAAAAATCCTCTTTTTGATTGAGTACCGTGAAGAGAAAAACAAACCCTTTTGGTCATACAAACTATGAAGTGTTATAAAGATGGCTTACACCATACCCTATTTTAGGCAATGTTTTGTCTAAAGATGATGCACTTTGAGTATATTTGCATATTAAGTGTCCCCAAAGATTCATAATTATTGCATCAAATTCAACTACAAATGCTAACCAATCAAAAGAATCCCATAAAATATCTCAAATAATTTTTTTGCTTCATTGAACCCTAATGGATTATTGTCTAAAAAATGTTTTTGATTTATAATGACAACAATTTCACATGGGCCTAACAACTTGATATGAAAAAGGCAAATAAACAACATGATATTTGACTCACCGTCCTAATGGAGTTTTTTTGGGTCGAAAAGTATGGTCACTTTAGTCAACATGTTGATAAAAAGTAAATCAAGTGGTAAATTATTCGTCACACTTGAGTTCACTTGACCTTTAACTAGCAAACCAATTTTTACTCATGTAACCAATACAAACTCTTACGTTGAAGAAACAAATGAAATAGTCCAAAGTCCAAACTCTTTTCCACATTTTTTCTATATCCACCGGGACGGACCTAAAACTTTTAGAAAAAGGGTGTTGCACAAATTTTCTTGTAAAGGTCCTGCACAATTCTTCTTTTATCATAAGTAATAAAATTTAAACCACAAAGAAAGAAAGTAGCGCAAATATATTATTGAATGTTGCACATACCAAAAAAAGACAATTTTCAAAAGAAATTCACACTTTGTGATACAAAATCGGGTGTGGCCCATGCCATACCCGGCTCCCATGTAGGTCCACACATGATTATCCACCAATTTAAGCAACATATTGAGTATCGACTATCTAATACACAATTTAATATAACCAATAACTATTGTGTTTTATCTTTTATATGATTTATAGAGCTTGATTTCTAAGTATAGTTGTATCAACTCTCATATTTCACTAGGACAGATTTAAATATTGTTGTTCAAAACAAGTTTTAGACCACTTTAACATACGTTTATAATTTTCTTGATAAACATTATTTTGCTCCTCTAAAATTGCAATTCAATAATTTCACACATCACATTATATATATAAACATATTATATGAACCAAGGAAATAAGTCTAGTGGAAAACAAATTTTATGTTGAAGTATAACGTGGGAGGTAAGAGATTTAGTGAGAATAAAAATTAAAATAGAAAGAGAGACAATAATTTTTAGTGACATATTTTAAATTAAAATGAAAACTTTAAGAGAGATAGCATGCATTTTATAGATGCATATGAAATATGTGATTATAGTTTTTCTCATTTTTTTTATTTTAATTTTACTGTAAATCTGACCTAGAATTTCACCATAGTGGAGCTCCACTTCCGTTGACCAACTTTTTTGATTCACAAAATTATTATTAGTTGCAGTTAGTGATCTACTCAAATCCTCTTACTCAAAACACCTTATCAACTTGTTGACTTCTTAACATAAGCTTTATATCGCTGTATAACTTTTATAAATGATAATATACAACATACATGATTTAAAATACTACTATAAAATATTTGTTGTAACAATCACATAAATTGTTTTCTATAGAATATTCAACTGACAGTGAGTGACAGTAGAGGTGGATGACGAAATATTATGTATACTGAAATACATGGTTATTCATGAATATGAACCAAGAAATAAATAAATAAATAAGAGAGAGTAAGTATTTATATTATAAATATGATTTTGTTTATTTAGAACTTCGACTAGCAATGCAAGAAAATATATTTATTTTTTTTTAAAACTAAGGTGATGTTTGTTTTTCATAAAGTAACAGCAACTTAATCTGAACAGTTCAGATGCGGCCAGACATTTTGGTTGTTCAGACCGTTTTTTTTTCTTCGTTCAGACACGTTCAGAGATAGTAAGGTCTTAATGATCTAGATTTGAGAGGGGTATCTGAATGCCACTTGTTGCCTCTTGCTGACAAAAGAAACCCTAAAAAAATAAAAAATAATAAAAAATAAAAAGTACACAAGCAAGCAAATGTTCAATTCAAACAAGATTTTTTTTTTTTTTTTTTTTTTTTTTTTTTTTTTTTTTTTTTTTTTTCAGATGCGGTCAGATTCATACATTTACGCCTCAGATTCAAATTCAAATGTATGGTTCAGATTCAAATTCAGAGCCTCTTAAAAAACAAACACCATATAATATTGTTGATAGAATTAGTTTAGGCTCAAACATAAAAAAGCACAATGACATTATATCTCTTTTTATGTGCTTTTAATAAGAGGTTTTGAACTAAAAGATAAAATAGTTGATGTGGTTGCTTGGCTTACTTGCAGTTTTCAACTTGTAACAGAATTTTTATAGTGAGTGGCTCAAAAGCTACTTCACGCAACTTGTAAAAGTTTGTAACCACTCAAAATCATATAATAAAATTTAGAGATTGGATAGAACTAAACCATGAAATAAAATATAGTAATTACTTTACTTATTCAAAGTCTAACAAAAAAGTATATATAAACTTGAAATCTGTCTAACTTTAATATATTTATTTTGCTTTAGAAATATATAATGAAATGAAGAAAGAATAGATATATTATTTTCTTTAGGAAATAAAAAGGGTTACAACCAATTTTTTAATGGTTTAGATAATGGAGATTGTTGCTAAAAAAAGAAAGTGACATCAACGTGTGAAGCACACTCCCAAATGATAGGTTTTTATACTATTTGGTTATTGGATTGGCCATCATCTTAAAATTTTCATTAAATTGATAGGCATGTCACATGTGGTAGAAACTAGAAGAACGTTTAGAACTTTACATGGGAAATGATCATATCCTTACTTTTGTTTAACTTTTTGCACTATGGCTACAAAATGAGATAAAATAGAGAATATGATAGTGAATATCACATATGTGGTAGATAAAGAGTTGAGGAGACCTATAAGATAATTTTGCTTAATTGATCTTTATATCTTAACCACTTGTCAATCTTTAGATATTCAATGGTTGTACTACTATTACGAATTAAGGACATACATGCTTGTTTAAAACTTTAAATATTTAGAATTTGCTTAATTTAAGTTGAGGATTCTGAAATCAATGGCTAGTGGTTGATGATGGTTAATGTTCTAATTCACAAGAACTTGATCTTTCATATTATTGAGTCAATTTATTAAAGTCATCAATCTTTAACCTTAATTATATAATAAGTGTTAAAATCGAACCACATTAAAAGTTCCTATATTAAAACTTGGCATGACCAAGAAACTCAAATTTGATCATGTTACTCTTGGACAACTTAACCATGGAATGCCTTTTTAAAGCTACACTCGAATTTTGGGTAGCCTCTGCACACCCAACTTACCTAACTAACTCATTAATTTACCCCAAAAATAGTTTCTGCATTTTTCCTCACCATACCACATTTTGTTTCGGCTTTTTATGGGGCTACACCAAATCAAACACCATTTTCTTTATCTTCTACATGCCAAATTATATCTAAATATACATTCACTAAAATCTCAAAAACTTCATTTCTATATAAGATGATATTTTATGACGCAAGACGCGGAAGCGAATTCTTTTAATCCTAATCCAAATGTTGATAACGAGGATAAAACATCATGAGAATAAAAAACTATCAAGAGATAAACTCCTAGAAACACGTAGTTTTAATTATCAATATCAAAAGATGATTTACAATGAAAGCCTAAACCCTATATTTACAAGGGAAAAGTTTTATTGGACAAAAAGATAACTAAATAAAGTAAAAAACTAAAATTTTGACTTCTAGCCAAACACCTCGGTCTAATGCAGTGCTCAGGAAGAGGAGGGGCAAAGCATTTTAACCACTTAAATTAGGCGCCCCAGGAAGAGGAGGGGGAAGCATTTTGTATTCAAACCTCTTGTCTTGGTTGTGTAAGCTCGGTCTTGAGTCTTATCCCCATCATTCTCCATCACTTGAAAAGAACTTGCCCTAGAGTTCTTACAATCAAAGGCTTCATCAACCTCGAGCATCTTCTCACATGCGTACATTGTATTCAGTAGCTTTACACTTCACATCAACTCAAGAACTCTTTTCCTTCACTTTTTCACGTTTCTTCACATGTTTTCCACATCCCCATGATTAACACGAAATGCTAAATCATTCTTTATCGCCTCTTCATCATTCTCCCTCTCTTAAAAAGAACTCTTCCTCGAGTTCTTTGGATAAATAGTTTGTGTTGACGAGGCTTCAAACACTTCAAATGTTTTCAAATCTTTACTAGAACCTTTATTTTTCTCACTTACCGCCTTAGGAAAAAGTTTGGATATTTGATTTGAACATTCATGCTTAGATCATGATTACAAACCTTTACATCCTCATTATCTTAAGAACCCACAATTTTTACAACACAAGTTTGCAAAATACCAACTTTATTTGTTGTTTCCAACACTAAAGTTGAAATTTTGTTATCATGTTTCTCATAAATTTTGGGTCATGGAGTTCCTGATCAACATGCTCTTCAACAACTACAACCTTCAAAATGTTTTCTTCAACCATAACCTCGGATTTTGGCAATTGTGATTTTACTTTGGCTAAACCACAACAATTCTCCTTCCTTTTCATGATATTTTGTTGAAGATCATATTTCCCTTAACCTAATATCGCCATTGTTTTCCAAACAAATTATGACACCCATCAGTATCATCCACATTACAAAGTAATTCCACTTTATAGAATTTTTCAATGGTCACTCGAACCCTACAAACTTTATAATCCTCAATTGGACAAACCTCCAGTGGTAACTTTTAGATGTTTAACAATTTTCTTAAAACCAAATTATTTAAACTACAACCATTAAAAATGAAGAACATACCTAACTGTTAATTTAGATTTTCAAATGAAATAATTTGGTTGTAGATTCCCGACACTCCTTCGTTGATCCTCCCATTCTTCAACTCTTCTATTGTTGAACAGTGATTGGATGTGTGCACAATTGTCTCCAAAATTGCCTATGGTTGGACGAATTCTTTGACCTTCGTATTTGCTATGATCACATAATGTAGTTGTTTTAACATAGTGTAACTTGTCAAGTTCTTTCATGGATTTGGTTAAACCATGATCCATGTACTCTCCAAACCATATCCCACCAACATTATGGGTTTTTGAATCTTCTATACCATTCACCATCATGATACTAATTTGAGATGCCAACTGGCGCAAGACGCGGAAGCAAATTTTATTAACCCTAATCAAAGGGTTGATAGCGAGAATAAAACCTCCTAGAAATAAAGTTTAACGAGAAACACTCTTAAAACACGTAATAATCAAGATCAAAAGATAATTTACAAAGAAATCCCGAACCCTATGTTTTGAGGGAAAAATTATATTGAAAAAAAAAATAATTAAATAAAGTAAATAAAATGAAATTAAAAATAAATGAAATTTCTTAATAATAATAATAATAATAATAATAATAATAATAATAATAATAATAATAATAATAATAATAATAATAATAATTCGGACTTCCAGCTAAACACCCAAAATGCGGTGCCCCAGGAAAGGAAGGGCAAAGCATTTTAACCACTCAAAATGCGGCGCCCAAGAAAAAGGAGAGGCAAAGCATTTTGGACTCAAGCCTTTTGTCTTGTTTGTGTAAGCTCGGTCTTGATTCTTGTCCCCATCATTTTGTATCATACTTTCTCCGTCTTATAACAAATGTTCAACGTTAATAACACAGTTTTGAAAAAATTAATTGTCAACGAATAAGATGTAACTTTACTTTTCAGAAAATTTCAGAATGGTGAAAACTTAAAAAATGGACACTTATTCTATGACAAATAAAATAGTACAATGAACATTTGTTATGGGACGGATGTAATTGTATGCTATATTTACATTATAAAACAAAGTGGGCATGACTTTAATTAAATTATAATATACCGGTCCCAATTCTGTAATGTTCAAAAGTTAAGGGGCTATATGTGTTCTGGATTAAAAGAAGAGGAATTAAAAAGAGTGGAAGTGAAGAAAAGAATGTTGCTTAGTAGTTTAGTTAGCTGGTTAACCTCACTGGATTATACTTATTTAACGCTCCCACCTTAAAAAAATGTAAACTACTATAATTATGTATACTCTACAATACTATAATAATACACCATTTACAGTAGGAATGAGCAAATATGAAAAATATTAGCGTAAGAATGAGATGTTAGGTTTGAAACTACGGATTTTCTTGTTTACAAATTTATAATGGTTTGAAAAGGTATATCAATCTACCATTGCAAGGCAAAAAAATAATAAAACGTAACAAGAAACAATACACGCGTTGACATTTTTGTCCATATGTATAGTAGTTGATTTAATCTTGGTTTTAATTAGGTGATAAGCAAAGGTCAAGTATCATTAGCAAGGAATTGACAAATCAACAAGATAATATTCTCAAATGTCAACATTACATAAAAGGCATGCACATTTTCATTCATGTTAAACCAAGTTCTTCTAGCAACAAATATGGATTTTATTTACCCTTATTAAGTTTTTACACTACTATGACACAAAAAAATCTTCAAACTGCCTTTTTCTTTTTCATATTGTTGTTGTACAACTGCCAAAAGCAAAATTATAGTTGCATTGGTTGCACTTGTTTCTGCCTTTAATTATTTGACAAAAAAGGTAAGGAAAAGAATAAATAAAGTGAATATGGTGAGCTCACATAATGCATGCACACCATAGCCATTTTAGATAACTACACACAAAAAATCCCCAACTAATTATAAGAAACCCTAAATATAGGCAGTTACATTTGAGCTGTTTGTGTATTCACATTGATATAGCTATTTAATATTTGCCTACAAATAATATGTAGTAATTCGTAGCTAATGTTTATTTTAGTAACACTGATATCGTCTAGTGAAAATTTCCCATCGACATAATGATACTTTCCATTTTCGTCCAAGTTATAACTTTGTACTAATAGTTAGTTGGAAAAACTATTACTACATGTAACATAAACATCTCTTTTATCCATTGGCCGCCCATGTCCAACTTACCTTAATGGTCACATTTAGTCACTAGTAGATTTTTCTTTTTTTCAAAAGACAACTAACTAGTACATATATACTCAACCTTAACATTTAATGATAATTAATCTTGTTGGAAACAAAGTATGAGGGCAAAGAAATTAAGATATACACAAGTGATAATAGGTAGGTTTAAGTAAGTACTAATAAAGTAAAGGAAGAGAATAGAGTGTAATGTTCACAAGATTACCTGTAAAATGAAATATAGTAATGGTGTACACACTCAATACCACCCATAACATAACTAACTCATTAATCTCCTCCACCCCCACTTCACACTTACTCCCTACTCTCTTCCCACCTTCTATCTAACACCTTAATATATTATGTAGTTAACCGATAAAACACTCACAATAATATGCCTCAATAATGTGATTTGAGTAGGTTAGCCGTTAGCCTATATGAATACGATTATTATTATATCAACTTGGTTCATGTTAGTCGACATTGTATCATGTAACTAAGCTACTTGTAACTTAGTTCATGTTAGTTATTTATAGAGATTTGAAGTATAAACTAACACACATAAGTTTAAACATGCACCTTACATGTTACGTGACAGAATTTGAACCTGCAATCATTTTGTTGAACCGAAGAGTATTTGCAAAATAATAAGAATATAAAATTGTTATATTAGTTAAAGGGTGAATTTAGCAAAAAGCAAAGAAGAATAATAGATGAAGGGTGGAGAAGTACTTTCCTTTGAGATGAAGACGACATGGAGTGAATGAGGGGTAGCATACCTTTAACGTGCATCTTCTTAATAAATTTTTTTAAATTATTTCTTAATATATACAGTTATTTAATGCAATTAAACCCATTTTGAATTCTCAACTTTATGCATATTCTCTATTGGTAATCTTTTATTCATTTTGATTAACTAAAAACAGATAACTAGCCACTCCGATCGACATACATATCATGTTTATACTGACTCAACAGTCTGTTTAAACGACGATTTTCTTAGCAACACTACATCACTAAAGTACAACATTTGAGCTTTATTTCATATGACAATATAGTACTTAGGAGAGCGTCAAGAAATGTAATTTAAAGAGGTGTTTGTTTCAGCTTATATAGCGGGCTTATAACTTATTTGGTTTTGGGCTTATGTTTCATAAGCTCACTTTTTTGTAGCTTATTTTGAAACTTTTCGACTTATATAAGCTTTTAAGCTTATATAAAAGCCAAAAAGTGTTGAAAAGTTTCAAAATAAGCCACATAAGGTGAGCTTAGAAAAACATAAGCCCAAAACCAAATAAGTCATAAGCCCGTTATATAAGCCGAAACAAACACCCCTTAAGTTGCTAGTTACAAAAATGAACAAAGTAATGAAGTGGGAGATTGGATGAATGGCACGCGAAGAACATTAAACAAGCGCGTGAGACTCACGCATCCATACAAATTGTTAAAAAGCAACTTAAAAAGAAAAGATTGTTGGCAACAAACTACTTGAAGAAGAAAATGAACTTACACTTTCACCCCCTATACTTATACTTATTTACACTTTTCACCACTTAACTTCCTTTCCACTCTTATATACTATGTATATATATTGAACCAAGACCCCTCACTCTTTTTATACCATCACTAAAAACACACTCTCTCATTCACACAAAAACACTTTCATTCACCATGGAAATTGAGTTACAATTCACCGAAAATATGATACGAGGCAAACGTACTAAGCGTCCCAGACCGTGTTCACCGTTTGACAGTAGTAACGGTGAACACTGTCTAGAGGCAGCTTTGTCAGAAGAAGATGAAGATATGGCGAATTGTTTGATTCTTTTAGCTCAAAGTGTTTGTGTTTCTCCCATCATCAAAGAAGAAAAAACCGACCCAATTCGTTACAAGACCGAAAAAATAAACAGCCGAAAGTTGACAGATATTACAAGTGGTAGCAAATCCGGGTACTATGTTTACGAGTGCAAGACATGTAACCGAACTTTTCCATCTTTTCAAGCTTTAGGTGGACATAGAGCCAGTCACAAGAAGCCGAAACTTAACACCGAAGACAAAGATGCCGAAAGCATGGTCTCGTTAGAAACACATGATCAAAACAATAACAATCGAGTAAATGATAATTACGAGAAATCACCTTCACCAGACTCGTCACCATCACCACCTCAAATAAGGATTACTGTCCATGACAGCAAAGAACACAACAACAAACCAAAGGTGCATGAATGTTCAATATGCGGGTCAGAGTTTCTATCTGGCCAGGCACTCGGGGGACATATGAGGAAGCATAGGCCAATTCACTTACCTATAAACCGCGCCACGAGTAGTAGTATTGATGACGATAAAACTGGTGATCATAGTGTGTTTTCGTTGGATCTTAACCTTCCAGCACCTGAGATGATGGAAGATATCGTCGTCCAGTCGAAATTCGAGTCGTTCAAGGCGTCGTCACAACCACAACGTTTGATGTTTTCTTCTCCGGCTTTAGTAGATTGCCCTTATTGATCAATTATACTCAAATATTACATTTTTAATTGTTGTCATTAGTATTAATTGTTACTATTCATTGACTATATATTAATTAATCAAAACTGATCATGATTCGATCTTCATCTTGTTTAATTACCATGCCTTAATTAAGTTCCTTATTAAATTACATCGGATTTGTTTGTATGAGTTAGGTATGATCAAATAGTACTGGTAACTAGTTTATAATCTCGTGTATTTATTTATAATTTAGTGGTGGATGACAAAAAAAAATGGTGTACAAATCACCTCCCTTTATTTATATACAGCCAATTTTGACAAAATATAAAAATATTAACTAGATTTTTAACATCATTTTCTATATCATATAGAAAAATGTCAAAATTAAAAAAATTATATTGATTTAAGTGAAATTGAAGTAGTGTGAAGTGTAGTGAGTGATGAATACTTTGAGTAAGTGGTTAGTGTTGAATAGTTCCTATGATGCATTTCATGGGTTGCCTTTCATTCACGAAAAGTGAGTGATAGTGTGAGTAATACATGGGCATCTTTCTTTTTCTTATTATTAATTTTTTTTTTTTTCATTTTCCATTTTCTTAATATGAATATAACTACAAATTTATGTTATTTTACAAATTTATATTTCAGCATCTATATTTAGAAATGAAAACCTGATGCATATATACATAGCTTGTAAAAAACCGTAACGCGTGGTGTAAATTTCTTGTTTTCGATACTATTTTCATTATGTTTTCCCTTTTTTTCTTAAATTGAGTTTGAAACGAAACACACGTCATGTGTAACATATGTGTGATTATGTGTGTGAGAAAGAAAGAGACGGCATGACACGAGAACTGAATGACTAGGGTTGGGCAGTACCGGCAACACAACCGAAAGATGTGGTTTACTTTAGTTGATGAGTTTTCGTTTCTCACACTAAACTAATTTCTTTCGATATGATATCGACAAGTAATGTGTTAGACCATGTTGTATTAACGTGTTTGTAACTGAAAAATGTAAGATAAAAACGGGTATTATTTGAGTGTAGAATACTACTAATTAAAAGGAAAGAAACACATGGTTTGTGTCACTCTAACACACACATGGAGTGAGTGAGTGGTAAGGCAGTCTGTATCAATAAATGGTTGGAAAACAAAGATGAGTTGGCTAATTGCATGCCTTTCCCATTTCTATCCAACTTCATCCATGTATTAAAATACATTATTGTCATTTATTTGTATCTAATAAATCATCTAAAGACATGTCAATTTATACATTACACAAAACAAAATGTCAAATTGGTGCCATATACATGCGTGTGTATATGATAGAGGCATGATAATATGCCCAGTAATTATCTAAGTAGCTATTATTATTTTAAGTCATCTATAGTAAGTTATTAGGGTGTTTGACTATAATAGTTACGACTTTTACCATCTCATCGTTTAGAAGTCAAGTAATTAGTTTGGGAGTGGTTACTAATTATTTCATCCATGTATTAAAATACATTGCATGTAATTACGTAAAGAGAAGGTTTTATCTGGTTTGAGTCACTGTACGTTACATGTTCACGAGTGGTTATTGATTATTTCATTAGTCGCGCCAACCTCTTGAAAAAAGAAGGTTATTTTTACTTGATTTGAGTCTATACTAATGTGGATTCAAACATTTGAATTAGTCAGCCAAAATGTCAGAAATTATGGTTAAAAAGAAAAAGCACTATTCTATCTAATAGTTTTGTTACATGTGAATATGTGATAAAATGATTCTGATTTTAATAAATTTATATGTGTAACATAATCACTTGCAAAACTCAATGTCAAAGACCCATAACTTATGGTTTACTACAATTCTATCATGAGTTAAATATATTCAAGGGTTATTATACAATGACTATCATTAATTTGAGGCTTAACATGGGATAACCATTTTATATGAATTCTTGAATTGTCTGTTGTCTCGAATGCAAATTTTAAAAAGTGGATATATTGTAGGTAATAAGTTCAAATCCTAATCAGCAAAAAGAAAATTATCTAGTAAGTATAATGATGTAAAGGTAACAAAAAGGTTAAGGAAGGTTGGAAGTTGTTTATGAATAGATGTACCTAATAAATATGAACTAATATATTAATTATAAAGATGAAATAAAATTAGGCGTTAAGCTTGATTATAAAGTGAGATAGTCCACATGATAAGGTGAGTGGTAACAGTGACAGATGCTCTTGCCATCTTGCACGTAACAACTCTTCTTCATTACATAGCTTTTATATATATATATATATATATATATATATAACAGTGACAGATGCTCTTGCCATCTTGCACCACTTACGTAACAACTCTTCTTCATTACATAGCTTATATATATATATATATATATATATATATATATATATATATATATATATATACACGTCTACGAAAAAGTTTATGTCAATTTTTTAACCTTTTAACCAACTAATCTATATAATTCAAACTCGCCATCACACATGATCAAACCGGTTCATACATAGATTACTCTATATGTCCCTCAAGAAAAGACGATACCGTAAATATGTAGATCGATAGACTTTATAATAAGCTCAATCTGTAAATAATATAATTAATAAGTGATAACTTATCAGATGTTTCTTGACCTAAAAATAAAAAATAAAAAAATGCACAACAATAACTTTTTTACGTAGCAAGTGAATTTATATGTAATTTCAGAATTATAGACTATGTAAACGGCATCAAACAAACAAACTGGCTTGAAATTTACCAATGTCGTATAAACGTGATGTGTATAAATCTTTGAGTCAAATCTTACCAACAAGGAAATGGTTATAATCGAGTTTAAAGTCAAGGCATGTGTAACACACATTTTCACAACCAAAAGGTCAATGGTGAACCACTACTATCATAGTATCATCCCGTAAAATGAAAGTCAATGGTGAACCACTCATAGTATCATCCATGCTCTATCGTCTCAAAAGAGGAGTGATATGATCAAAAAAAAAAAAAAAAAAAAAAAAAAAAGTCCCACAAACTGATGTGGCGGCATGTCATTTGTGAATTTCTCTCATCTCTCTCTCATCACACTCTGCCACATCAGTTTATGGGACTTCTTTGTGAAAACTTTTTTGTGATCATATCACTCTTCATCCCAAAATTATAGTCATCATTTTTATTTTCGGATGTTCCAAAATGATAGTTTCTTATTTTGTGTCACCCAATCATAAGAGAGTTTAGTGAGCGAGAATAATATTTTGATTAGTTGAAAAATGCAGTGGTCAAATTTTTCTTAAAGTGTGTGTTTTTGTCTTAAGATAATAATTTTGAGACTGGGGGAGTACTTATTTCTTACTTAAACGTTTTATCAAATTAATAAACCAAATTAGACAATAATTTGAATTAATTGAAATAAAACTAGTTATAAGTCTCGTGCACGCATGTGGTTTACACACGAATCAAATTTATTTTAAATTTTAGTTTAATATAAGGACATATAAAAATTTGTTCGTGGTTAATTTTTGTAATTGTGATATATGTACAACTAATAATTATGCACGGGTTTTTACATAAACTTTTTCATTATCTATTAATATCGATTAATATTTTAAAAATATTTTTGTTGGAATTAAGATTTAACTTTGTTTAACTGATATAAGTGTTGAGGTTAATAATATTTTTTAAATTTAACTATTGATATACTATTGTAAAAATATGCAAATTGAATAGCACATAATAACCATTGATTAAGTTAAAATATAAAGTTTTTTAAAAATAATTTCTGGATATCCTTATCTAAACTTTAAATAGAAATTGCATAAGTCGTTGTTATAAGTACAATCGCGTATATTTATTTTCATATCACAGTAACCCGTGCTAACATTTGATATTTATATTCCCGTTAATAATAATTTAGCCGTATTTAATTTTCAAATCTGTGTACGCACAAGTTAAACTTATAAAAATGAATAACACGAGTCTTTCTTGAACGCATAAAAAAAAAAAAAAAAAAAAAAAAAAAAAAAAAAAAAAATCGGTTATCCTTACTTAAACTCATAAAGAGGAATAACATGAGTTGTTCATATAAGTACAACCTCATTTATTTATTTACATACACAATAACTCGTGCTTTTATTTTAATATTAATAATCCCGTGCATATAGATGTTTTATTTCTAAAACAATGTATATTGTGTTTTTAAAATATAAAGTCTATGGATTTAAATTCTAAGGGGGGTATTTGTTTAACTTTTAAAGTTATTAAAATCCATGGAAATTTATATGTTTTCACTTGACTTCATATAATTGATTTAAAATTCAACTACCAAAGTTTTATTAACTACCATTTTTTTTAGTTTTTGTTTTCACATGACACTTTTATTTTTATATTTTTTGTGTCTTTAACTTTTTACCAAATTTCTCCACCAGAATTTTCAACGTTTGACTATTTTTTTTTTTAATTTTGACTTTCAATTGGTAAATGAGAATGCTCGATTTTATCACGTGTAAAAATAGAACAACTTGATTAGCTTAATTTTTTTTAATAATTGTTTTAGCTAAATAATTTCGAAATGATGTAATCTTTTTATTATATAAATTATATAAAAGACTAGTTATCAATTTGGCAACCTTTAAAATCCCGACCAACTCCATATTGCTGAGGTGATACAATCAATGAACCAAATAGTAGCGTAGCTTTAAGACAATTGGCCATCTTTTTCAGAATACTAAAATTGAATTATACTTTTCATCTTCTATATTCATTTTAACTTGCTATGAAAAATCATATATGACAATCTTTAGTTAGTCAACAAATATAGCTAATACACTAATTAATAGGCATATAAGTGTTTATTCTAAAAGATCGTGTAAAAAAACACTATTACTTTGAATTAATTTGAAAGAAAACTAGCTATAAGTCCCCTATACGTATAAAGTTTACACATAAATCAAATTTATTTTAAAATTTTAGTTTAACATTCGGGCATATAAGAATTAGACTATTACTTTGAATTAATTTGAAAGAAAACTAGTTATAAGTCTTGTGCGCGTATGAGGTTTACACATAAATCAAATTTGTTTTAAAATTTTAATTTAATATACGGAAATGCAAGATTTTTTCATTATCTATTAATATTTTAAAAAGATTTTTGTTGGATAAAAAATTTAACTTTATTTAACTGACATAAGTATTGAGGTTGATAACGTTATTTAAATTTAACTATTGATATAATATTGTACACAATATGCAAATTTAATAGCACATAATGACCATTGATGAAGTTAAAATATAAAGTTTTAAAAAAAATATTTTTCCGTTTATCATTATCTAAACTTTAAATAGAAATTACACGAGTCATTGTTATAAGTACAATCGTGTATATTTATTTTCATATCACAATTACCCGTGTTAACATTTGATATTTATATTCCTGTTAACAATAATTTAGCCTTATTTAATTTCAAACCCGTGTAAACATGAGTTAAACTTATAAAAATAAATAAAACAAGTCCTTATTGAACGCATATTATTATTATTATTATTATTATTATTATTATTATTATTATTATTATTATTATTATTATTATTATTATTATTTTGCTGGATATCCTTACTTAGAGTTATAAAAATGAAGAATGACATGAGTTGTTCATATACGCACAACCTCGTTTATTTATTTACATACATAATAACTCGTGCTTTCATTTTGATATTAATAATCTCGTGAATATACATGTCTTATTTCTAAAACAGCATATATGTTGTATTTTAAAAATAAAGTCTAGGAGGGTATAAATGTTAAGGGTGTATTTGTTTATTTTGTAAAGTTATTAAAAAACATGTAAATTTATAAGTTTACACTAAACTTTATTTAATTGATTTAAATTCAATCACTAAAGTTTTATTAATTACCTTCTTTTTTTTAAGTATTTATTTTCACAAATTTGACATGTATATTTTTATGTTTTTTGTGTCTACCAAATTTCTCCACTAAGTTTATCAGCGTTTGATCAATTTTTTTAATTTTAACTTTCAATTGGCAAATGATAATTTTCGATTTTATGAAGTTTAAAAATAAAGCAACCTAATTAACTTAATTCTTTTTTTAATAAGATTGTTTTAACAAAATCATTTTAAAATGATGACAAAAGACTAGTTATCAATTTGGTAACCTTCAAAATCCCGGCCCACTCCATATTGCTGAGGTGATACACCCAAATAGTAGCGTAGCTATGAGACAATTGGCCATCTTTTTCAGGATACTAAATAGGGCTGCAATCAAGTCAAGCTTTTATCAAGCAACTCGAGCTCGAGCTCGAGATTGGCTCGATCGAGTCAAGCTTTTATCAAGCTCAAGCCCAAGCTCAAGCCCTAAAATTAGCTCGAAATATTTAACAAGCCAAGCTCAAGCTTTGGATAGCTTGGCTCGAGCTCGTATCAAGCTTTTATCAAGCTTTAATATAGATATTTTCATATAAGTAATTAGGAGCAAATTTGGTTAATAAGCTAATTATAATTTATTAAGGATTAGTTCGTAAATATTGGATAATGTATTCTAGAAACCTTTAACCCTACCAAACGTCCAAACGATTTGTATTCTAATGATCTAATCTAAGCGTCTCCTCAATCTCCTCCACTCATTTAACCACCAAGTCCAAAGTTTCTCTTTTTTTTCCCATAAGTATTCGTAAGTTCAGTTATCAATTTATCATTATCAAGATTTTTAATTTAATAATCTTAAGTGTTGCATCATCAATCTATATTATATACATGTATCTGTGTTTTTTTATCTTGCCATTGTTAAGTGTTAGCATCATCAATCTATTTACGCAAGTACTCCATATTTAAATATTTACGCAAGTATTACTTAATGTTGTGTTGCTACTGTTGCTTACTTAAAATATATATACTTATTGTTGAGTTTAGCTATTGAATAAAATATTTTTGTATTCATTCAAGCTTTTCAAGCCAAGCTCAAGCTTTGCTCGAACCTACTCAAGCCAAGCTCAAGCCTAGATGATGAAAGCTTGACAAGCTATCAAGTCAAGCTCAAGCCTAGTGTTTTTCTTTCAAGCCAAGCTCAAGCCTTGTTGAGCTTGAGCTCGGCTCGACTCGATTGCAGCCCTAATACTAAAATTGACTCATACTTTTCATCTTGTATATGCATTTTGAATACTAAACTTGCTATGAAAATCATACATGAAAATCTTTAGTTAGTCAGCTAATACACTAATTAATTGGCATATAGGTGTTTATTCTAAAAGATCTTGTAAAAAAGACTATATTTAAGATATTCTTAACTAAACTTTATTTATTTTTATATTTAAACACCAAAGAGTAGGTTTTGTTTGGGGTAGGAGGGAGTTAAGCATGGATGGTGCTAAAAGTGATAGTTAAGTACACGTTTTGGCGAATGGGTTAATAAGCATGGAACATTGCGTGAGTTTGCATGTTCCCCAAATTCTCTAAATACTTATATATAAAATATCTTATCTTTTTTTAAATACTTATCTCATGATATTCGATCTTCTGACTTTTGAAAATAGCTTTAGATGGAGTAAATCGGATGAAATATTCATTTAACCTTTTTTTTTTTTTTTTTTTTTTTTTTTTTTTCATTCATTCATTAGTTATGATTATTTATGTGTTATCAAACTATCCTTTTAGCAACCAAGTCTAGTCAATATATGCATAACATTCTATTTGTCCGATTATAATCGTAAAGCCTAATTGGTTTCACAACAGGGTTTTACGAAAAAATGGTCATGTTCTACACAATAAAAGTACACTCTCTTGAGTTGGCCATTGAATCTATTGTCTTTAACATATCGTCCCTGAAGCGGATATGCAGGTTGATCAACATTTCCGTTTATCAATGTTTTACTAAAAACTTTACAAACTTCACTTATTAGTTACATCCTTTTTTTGAAACAACAGCTAGTACAATTCTGGTAAACATGCTACGGAGTTTCATATATGTGTTACAAACTTAATGTGTTATTTTCATACTATGTGAGATCATTTTAACTATTATGACGACACAAGCATGCCCACATGTGATCGCTTGACTGCCAAAACACACATCCTCGACATTGAACTCGAAGTCTTGTCTCTTATTGAAGCAAATTGGAGCAACCATTGATATTTTGATATATAGTTGGCTTCTTGTTTGTGGCTCGGATTCAGGGTGGGTCTCGGGGGTCCTAGGAAACCTATGAATTTTTGCGGTATAGTGTTAATTGTTGTAAAAAAAATCATAAAACTTTCGGAAATGCACCTGGTCCTTAAAAATGTGCTTATAGTCTTATATTATCTAGTTTTTTTTTTTTTTTTTTTTTTTTTTTTTTTTTTTTTTAATGCACCTGATCCTTTTTGATCTGGTTCCGTCCATGTTTGGTCCTCATTTAGTTTCTTGTTGTGTATTATTTCTTAGAATACGATACATTAGATTAATGGTCCTATTCATCAATCAATAATCATTGACATTTCTATACATACGAACCTATCTTTTTATCTCTATCAATAATTGAATAAAGATATGGCAAAACTACAACCCTCATCTTTTTCTATATGTAGCAACGAATATTTTTCAATGTGTGAAAATCACACTGAAAGTGTGCATCATTAAACTAATTAAGACAAAAGAATTACTTAATTAGTCAAAAGGGACTTATTCTTAATCCGTTTTAAAGAAGTTTCAGATCACATCATGCATTTTTAGGAAGTTTATATTATATAAGTCTTACTTATAATAGTATTATTGTATATTACTTGAAATAACAATATTGATTGAAATATTAGCGTTGAGTATTTATGTTAGTTTTGAGATCCATATTTAAAAGTAGTGGGGGTCTACCTTGTTAACAAGCAAGCTTGACATATTGTCCCTTTATTGACTACTACTAAATTACTAATAATTTGATGTAATTTTAGAAATCGTTTTACACACTTGAGTTATTGAAGAAGCTAAGCGAAATTCAAACTCGTTTAGTACATTTAGATTGGAGAAGAGCAAGATACATTTTCGTTTGTAGTTGTACTTTCTTCTAGTGCATGTATGTTATCCGAGTATAAAATGGAAAGAAGAGAAATGGAAAGGGGAACAAAGAGTGAAAAGAAGAGGAGCGAATAAAAAATTTTGTTTTTTAATATTGTGTTCCCGAGTTAAAAAGAAAAAAAGATGGATGTAAGCAAATCACTTTCTTTCCAAATAATCTCAATTTGGAAAGAAGATTAGGAGAGAAGTTTTGGCATAATTTCATCTCCTCTTCTCTTCAGAAAAACTCGAGAATGCAACTTTTATTTATTTATTTATTTATTTATTTTAATTTCCTCTCCACTTCTCTTATTTTCTCTCCGAATAAAAACTCGGGAACAGAGTGGTCTTGCTAGTTCTTAATCTTCAAAAATAGTGCCGTTAAAAAAGGATATTGGAGAAGAAACTAGGGTTGATATTTTACCAGTTGTAGATATATTACTTTTGTCAATAAGAGTAAAAGAATGCTTCAAAGTTTTTGGCATGAAAAATAATTCTAGTTTTTGGCATGAAAAATGGCTTGGTGAAGAATGCTTCAAAGTTAGATTTAACAGGTTGTTTATTTTGGAACTCAATAAAGATGTTTCGGTTGGCCAGAAATTACATAATTCGAATTGGGCTTTATCATTTCGTAGGTGTCCGAGAGGAGGAGTAGAAGATTGTCAATGGCTTGAGTTCTCCCAGTTGCTTTCCTCGGTGGTTTTATCTTCCGCTATTGATAGATGGTCTTGGTCTCTGAATGGGGATGGTGTTTTTACAATGAAGTCGGCTAGGGAAGTTATCGATAAGCATGTTCTCGCTAATTCTTCATCCAACACGAGTTGGTCTAAGCTGCTTCCTATTAAAGTTAATGTCTTTGCTTGGCGTATGTTTCTAGATAAGCTTCCGACAAGACTTTGCTTATCTAATAGAGGTTTAGGTATTCCTTGTATGCTATGTCCGGTTTGTGAGAACGAGTTGGAATCTCGTAATCATCTTTTTTTTTTCGGTTGTTCTATGGCGGCTGAGCTCTACCGTTTAATAGGTAGGTGGTGGAATTTGCACATTCCTATCTTTCTTGATCCTATTGCATGGGAGGTTTGGTTTCTTGGATTGCGGTTTCATAGCTTGCAAAAGTCAACGTTAGAATAGTACCGGTTTGGGTGACCGATCGAGAAGTCCTCACTTGGGAACCACAAGCTCTGATGATATTAGGCGAATCGGGAATAGGAGCGGGGTTATCCCCTAAGGAGAGGCTCGCGGTTGGTATCTCTGCCCGAGGATGCGACACTAACTCGAGCCAACAATTAACAACTAACATCTAACATCTAACCCGCCGTTCAAAATATATATATATATATATATATATATATATATATATATATATATATATATATATATATATATATATATATATATATATATATATATGGTCATATAGGAATGCTCTTTTATTTTCGGTGAAGAAGCCAAAGAAAGGGTTGATTTACGACAACATTGTTTCTCAAACGTGGTTATGGGTGGATAATAGACGTGAGAAGGGTAATGTTAATTGGGTAGCGTGGTTAAAAGATCCGTTAGATGCTATCTCTTTTGTGTAATCTTGGTTTCGCCAGGGCTTGTATGGGACTGCATAAAAAACATCTCGGAGTGAAAACCGGTGGCTCGGCCTCCGTTAGTGGGGATTTTTCTCTTGTCTCGGCAGGAGTTTTTTCATCCTTTTTGCATTCCTTGCAGTTAAAGCCCTGGGTAGCATCTTGTATTTGTAACATTGGTCATTTGTAGTTTTGTTGTGTTCTCTTTGGCTATAGTGCCTTACTTGATGCTTTTTTATTATATCTATGTCGTTCCAAAAAAAAAAGAGTAAAAGAAGATACAAGATTGAAACAATGTTCAACTTAGAGCGAAAGATATTTTATCATAGAAATTTTGTCGATGTTGACAAAACAACATACTTGAAAACCATGACCTCTCAATTATGCTAAAGAAAGTGATTTCTCTAGAATTCGTTTATCTAAACGGCACAGAAATTTTATTAAAACTCAACCTCGACCCAGAAATGAGAGGGGGAAAAGTGATTCAACAAAAATACAGAAGCTATCGGTCGAAGGTTATGCAAAATCTTCCTATTTATTAAATCAACCTAATTAAGTTCATGAAGTTTAATGGATAGTTAGTGACACATTTACCAAAAATTATACAAAACCAGGAGCATAATTTTTTGGACCTGCTGCATTTAGGAAAAAATTAAGGTTTTATATAAAAATTAACACTACGACGCAAAATACCATAAGTGTTTCGAGACCCACTCTGGTTCCGTTTCTGGTAGAGATGGTAAAATGAAAGGATTAGAATGGGTCAATGATTTAAGGAATGTGCCCAGATAAATGTTGGCAAAATAGACCGGGCCGAGTTGATAGTTGCATCTACATTCTTTAATTATAAGAAATAATTACTAGTTTATTAAGAATGATTACAGAAACTATATTACTTAAAAGAATATTATAATGATTTGCGAAGTGGTCACTTTTGGTGACTTCAGTTTCTAATACTCATTATGCCTTTCAGCTAATATATTTTATATACATTTGACATGTTGCAATAGATCTTACATAAATGTGAGTGGGGTGGGTTGACAGTGTAACAAAAAAAAAAAAAAAAAAAAAAAAATGGCCTGATTTATGCATCAGCTGCTATCTTAGAGGGTGTTTGTGTACTTAAGGCTTTTGCAAAAAGCCATGCTTAAAAGCTTCAGCTCTTTTCCACCCTCAAGTAGACTATTAAGCATTTGTTACTTGTGTTTGGATAAGCTTACTGTATTTACTGATTAATGATAATAGTTTTACGAAAAGTATGAAATTGATATTGGATTACAGCTATCAACATAGTCGATTGGTCGTCAGCCAAAAAAGAATAAAGGAAAATTATTTTCACGCCTAACATATATCTCTACTTGTTTGCCTAATAATGTGATAGGTTGATATAAGAAAATGATTTGTGAGAATTTGGAGAGACAAAATTCATACTAATAGACATGTCAATGAAGTATAGATTAGACATGTATTCACATATATTTATTAAGTCTCTGTATTACTATCTAAGAATAAGTTATTGATCCTATATAGTAGCATTATGACTCGTCAATGAAGCCGATACGAGGCTAGAGTCAGTACATCAAGTATTGTGCCTCTTTATTTCCGGGAGAATGACATGTGACTTAAGTTTCTGACTTATGCAAGAGGAATAAATTCATCAAGATTCCAGACTACACAGATTTTCAGGTTCAACACTTGGGATTTCGCTGGCTGGGCTTTCAATTGGGCTACACTTTTTAATCTATTACTAGCATATAGACTATAATTTGGGCTCCTTAAGTATTATGGGCTCTGTGTAATTGGGCACAAACAGCCTAATAATGCAAAACAAAGTAACGAAAATTCATTTAAAAGTGAACGAAACCTTACAATGCTAGGCTGGAAAATACAATTACCGAACATATTAGTCTATTTCTTTAAAATCATTTAGTTCAATGAATAACCCCCAACTAATCTTCGACTCAGTCTTTAATCACACCTTTGAAACAAGAACTTCTCTGCGTTCATTCTGAGACATTTTAATTTTCCCATCCGACGCCAGTACTGCACATTCCATAATCTTAGGATTATCCTACT
Organism: Artemisia argyi; assembly: GCA_030686995.1. Taxonomy (NCBI): domain Eukaryota; kingdom Viridiplantae; phylum Streptophyta; class Magnoliopsida; order Asterales; family Asteraceae; genus Artemisia; species Artemisia argyi. The sequence continues at coordinate 31,912,267 of CM060693.1, forward strand.
ATCAATTTAATATGCATAACTGTAAAGAGTGTGGATGTACAAAAATATACCAGAAGCCTGGTAAAACATGGAGGCAATCATGGACTCATCTTGTCCTTTCAAAAGCTCGGCAAGCTCCACTGGCTCTTGTGTGATTACTAGTCATATATTGCAATATATAGGAAGATTATCAGAAAACGGAACAAGTATATTTCAAAGTAGTGCTCTCACCATAAGGCGAACTCGCTGGAGATGTTCTTCCACCCCTAGACGTATATTGCGTGAAAAAACAAGAAACAAGGTACAAATTTAGTGTAAAAGTGGGGATAGAATGCAAATAGCCTTTTAAGGAAATCCACATGCTCTGAGTAAAATTTTGAGGGAGAAAACAGGACGGGGGAACAAAGACTCATGTTTTGACATATGAAATTTGGGACTGTATAAAGTTTAAGTTAAAAAAAAAAAAAAAAGAAAAAAAAAAAAGAAAAGAAATGGTCTTAAGATGATTAAACTGCAAGCCTCTGTAGATGCTCGAAGAATACATGAAGGTTCACATCATCAGTGAAAATAACAGCTGATCCAGTCGCCCCGTCATTTTTGTAGGTTGCTGAAGGGTTCAACTTAATTAGTCAACAAGAATCGAGCTTGCTCCATCACATAACAAGCTATCAGTTGAATCCAAATTCGAATAGTTAAAGACATCTAGCTACCCAACCAGCCAAATTTCCAACCTTTACAGTCTAGCACTCTTAGATACAGAAAAGATAATTTTCAACGCAAAAAAATGAGATTAAGATTCAATGATGACCTCAGAACCATGCTGATCACACACCACTAATCTTGGCACAGGAAACCGGTCACGATTAATAATTTCAGCATCTTTTAAACGCCGTTAGGCCAAAAAGCCGAAGCTAGACATGCCTGAATGGTTGAGCTTATGTTCACAGTTAGCTGTTGATCTTTAGGTGCAAAATAAGGGTTTGACATCTGTTTAAATGTAGCGAAAAAGGATGTTTATAAGATTGAAACTGAACTAACCTATACAAAACCGTACCAACTAAAACACTTATGATAATAATACCGCAAGCAAACTGACATCTTTAGCTACCTAGAATAAAACCGGTATAGTCCCAAACCAGAAACCAAATACGGGTTTTGTCGTTTGAGAAATGTAATTACTAAACTTTTGTTGCATAAGAATTTGATGTATTTATACTATGAAGTTGCTAAAATACTAAACTGAAACAGAACATAATGTCGATCACCAAAGATTCTGGAAAAAACCAAAACTACCTTATGAACCGACGGCATTTAAGTTAGAATTATAAAGTATTGAATGTGTTTAGAAGTCATTTAATATTATAAAAAAATATAAAATTTGAGTGAGTGATGAAATGAATAAAGATAAAATGGATGAGATATCAAAGAAAGAAAGAACAGTGTTTATTTGGTGATTTTCATTCTAATTGTATTATATATTTGGTCAATGTGAGGTGATACAGTGTTTGCAATCCCACATCGGTGGAGTATCAAATATTTACTATGTTATATACAGTGGTTGGTAGCAACTTGGAAATTTAAGATGAGTAATATGTTGGTGGCTAGTTATTCCTCTAATATGTTATTAACAAAAATAATATAAATAATATAATAGGTATGACTTGTCATCAACTTATATAAATTCTGTGTCATCAACTTATATAAATTCTTAATTTTTTTCATTTGTTACTGATTTTGACTTATTGTCTTAAACTCTTAAACTGAAGAAACTAAGGTTGATATTATACCAGTTGTAGATATATTATTTGTGTCAATAAGATTAAAAGAAGATACAAGATTGAAACAATGATCAACTTAGAGCACAAAAATATTTTATCATAGAAATTTAGTCGATGCTGACAAAACAACATACTTGAAAACCATGACCTCTCAATTATGTTTAAGAAAGTGATTTCCCAAGAATTCGTTTATCTGAACGGTAGAGAAAATTTTATTAAAACTCAACCTTGACCCAGAAATGGGAGGGGGAAAGTGATTCAACAAGAATATAAAAGCTATCGGTTGTTGAAGTGTTGACGTATCCGTCCGGACGTCATGATCCGGACGTCGCGAACTTAGCCGAGCGTCGTCCGAAGACGTGACGCTAGCAACATACTTTATCATTATAAAAATGGATAAGGACCCCCGCATATGGGCACGTGTACTCTGACAGCCACTCTATGAACCTGACCTAGGATAGAAGTACTGTTCGTAGAGACTATTGGCGCCTGACAACTATTCAACTAGGACACTGTTCACAAGTACAAAGCAGGTAAAGGTTGGGTAGTATAAATACCCCAACCACATTTATTATTTCACCAACACAAACACACAAGCATTTACTCATATTTATCACAATACCCCATCGGTTTCCATATTCTTACTCTCACGCCGGAGCTTGGTCCTGGGATAGCACCCGGGGCGAGGCTAACGAGCGTTTTCCCATTTGTGCAGAACTAAAACCGAACCAAGGACCAAAGCTTGCCGATAGTGCCTACCGAAGAGCAAGAATTTGCTTCAACAAATTGGCGCCATCCGTGGGACCCGTTATCTTATCTACCTACTGATAGCATGACGGGCCTTCCACATCTGACCCCCCTCACTACAACGGGGGGGAACGGTGAAAACACGGACGGTCCGGAAGGCTCTAACCGGAACGATCGTGATTCACCGAGCGTACAAGATTTGATACAAGGGCACCTGACAACCCTGAGAGAGTTATTCAAAGAACACAATGCTCTGGAAGGAAACGTCCTTAAACCAACGAGGACGATGATAGGATCCTGAATGAAAAGCAAACGAAAGATAAAATGGAGGAAGATTTAGGAAAGCCTTACAAGTCCGTTGCTAAATCGCCCTTCACTCGAAGAATAAATGAATTCTCCGGACCATCGCACCGAATGCCGAGCAACCTGAAGTTGTACGATGGGTCCACCGATCCGGATGACCACTTGAACAGATTTGCCGGAGCAGCCAATCAGGGAGAATGGCCGATGCCGGTGTGGTGTCGGATGTTTCAGCAAACACTAGATGGAGCAGCACAGGGTTGGTTTAGCCGCTTGGAACCAGGTAGCATCAACACCTGGGACGAACTAGAGGAGCAATTCACTACTAGGTTCTCCTTGAGACAGAAGGGAATTAAGGATCCGACAGAGATATTCAAGATTTCGAGGAAAGCTAACGAAACCCTGCCTGACTTTAAGGAAAGGTGGACCGATGAGGCAAGTTACATTCCAGGAGTGCCGGATCTCATGCGTATATCAGCTTTCATGACGGCCCACAAGTGTCCGGAGTTAGCCAAGCGTTTCTCTGACCAAGTGCCCCAGACGGTGAAAGAGATGATGACAAGGGTCGATGACTTTGTCAGGGCAGAGGATGCATACAAGACCACAGAACTCCCAAAAGGAGAATTCCCAGAAGGAAATCGAAGGTTCAGTTATCCATTAAAGTCCGAGAGAGCCAGGGGACATGCTGAACGGCGAAGGCATGACCGCCGAGGTGACTTTCGATTCCGAGAACCATACTCACCTTATGTTGCTCCAAGGGCAGATCAAAACAGGGGAGATTTTCGGAAAAAAGATGGGTGGAAACCGGAGAGCAATCGACCAGGGCTAATGGCGCTCAGGAAGCAACCCAAGGAAATACTAGCCACTGAACACCAACTCCGGCTTCCACATCCTCCTCCGTTGGTGGGGAAGCCGAGCAGGGAAAATGCAGACAGGTACTGTGACTATCATGGGGAGAAGGGGCATTATACCAATGATTGTCACATGCTGAAGAGACAACTCGAAGCGGCCCTAGAATCTGGAAAACTAGACCATCTGATTCGGAACGTAAGGCAGGGAAAGGAGCCGGTCCATGAAGGGAACAAAGGAAAGAAAAAGGTGATAAACATGATCGGAAGCATGGGAACAACGAAAAGAAAGGCTAGGGAACATGAGGAGCCATGGATGAAGATCCCCATTACTTTCCCTGCAATACTCTCGGATGACATATCCGAGGAGCCTCTCATAATTGAAGCAGAAGTTGAGGGATATTTGATAAGAAGAATATTTGTGGATGAGGGAGCCTCAGTGGAAGTTATGTACGAGCACTGTTTTAACAATTTATGCCCTTCAATTCAATCCAAGCTCAAGAAATCCGGGTCACCGTTAGTAGGGTTCTCGGGAGAGGTAATCAAGCCTATCGGAAAGATAGAGCTGGATGTATGTTTTGGGGACCATGGGCTATTCCGAAAGACCAAGATGAAGTTCTCAGTAATAAGGTCACCCTCACCCTACAACATTATATTGGGAAGGACTGGTTTAAGAGAGCTTAAGGCTATACCCTCTACCATCCATGCTATGATGAAATTTCCCACTCCGAGGGGAATTGCAACACTGGTTACTAGAGCGGCAGTAATCAAGGAATGTCGTGGGTTTGAGGAAGAATGGATAAGTTCGGAGGAGGAGACCATGGCTGATAAAGACCCCAAAAATGTGACGGAGCATGGACTTACAGAAGAAATCATGATCCATCCTGCCTATCCGGAGCAATTGGTGACCATCAGAAAGGGATTCTCAAAAGAATGTCGAAGAAGCTTAGTCGAATTATTAAAGCGAAGTAAAGACGTGTTCGCGTGGTCACCCGTGGACATGACAGGTATACCACGTCGTTTGGTGGAACACAATCTTAACGTTAGATTGGAGGACACTCCGATAGCACAAAAAAGACGGACCTTCTCACAGGAAAAGAACCAAGTGATCGCTGATGAAGTGCAAGAATGGTTAAAGGCAGGGATCGTCCGGCCGGTAAGATACCCCACTTGGATATCAAATCCGGTGCTAGTGAAGAAAGGTGACGGGAGTTGGAGGATGTGCATAGATTTTAAGAACTTGAACTCGGCCTGCCCAAAAGATTACTACCTTCTGCCGGAGATAGACTGGAAGATTGAGTCCGTAATGGGCTTCCGGTACAAGTGTTTTTTGGATGCATATAAGGGCTATCACCAAGTTCAAATGGCTGCTGAGGACGAAGAAAAAACAGCTTTCTACACAGAGCAAGGAACTTATTGTTACACCAAAATGCCCTTCGGTCTGAAGAATGCCGGAGCCACCTACCAGCGTTTGGTAGACTCGGCATTCCGTCCGCAGATAGGAAGGAATTTAGAAGCATACGTAGATGACATGGTTATCAAAAGTAAAACGGAGGTGGATTTACTAGCGGACATGGCTGAAACTTTTGACAATCTAAGGAAAATAAACATGAAGCTAAACCCTAAGAAGTGCTCATTTGGTGTAGAAGAAGGCAAGTTTCTCGGCTACATGGTGACCTCCGAGGGCATCCGGGCAAACCCTAGGAAGATTAAAGCAATTACGGAAATGAAATCGCCAAGAACCCTGAAAGAGATGCAAAGTCTCAGCGGCAAATTGGCGGCTCTCAATCGCTTCTTATCACGCTCGGCAGAAAGGTCTCTCCCCTTTTTCGAAACGCTCAAGAATATCACCAAGGAGAACAAGGATGAGTATAGATAGACCTCGAATGCCGAAGAGGCATTTCAAGAAATGAAAAGGTTAATCTTGGAGCTTCCCTCGTTAACGACCCCTGTTCCGAAAGAAGATCTGCACGTGTACCTAGCGACGGCTTCAAGGGCTGTAAGTGCAGTACTGGTCGTTGAAAGATCTGGAAAACAGTTGCCCGTTCATTACGTCAGCCGAACGTTGAATGAAGCGGAAAGAAATTACTCTCCAATGGAAAAACTGGCGGTCTGTTTATTGCACGCGTCTCGGAGGCTTCGAAGGTATTTCGAGGCACATCCAATAAAAGTGATCACGGATCAGCCGATCAGGCAGGTTTTAAACAAGCCGGAGGCGTCAGGGAAGCTGGCCAAGTATGCGGTGGAGTTAGGCGCATACGACATCAAGTACGTTTCCCGAAACGCTATTAAGGGACAAGTGTTGGCAGATTTCCTTACCGAGATACCGGTAGGGATGGTCGAACGGTACGCAAAAGCGAAGCGCAGACAGGTCTGTGAGGTTGATGAGAAAACGGAATGGACGTTGTATACTGACGGAGCCTGCAGTAAGAAAGGTTCCGGAGCAGGTCTGGTGCTCATCAGCCCCACACAGGAAGAATTTACCTATGCTCTGAGATTAAATTTTAAAAGCACAAACAATGAGGCCGAATATGAAGCACTGTTAGCAGGGTTGCGGATAGCCGAGCAGATGAAAGTTAAGTCTATAATTGTCAAGGTTGATTCAAGATTGGTAGCAAGCCAGATCAATGGGAATTTCGTGGCCGCTAAAGACAGCATGATAAGATATTTGGAGAAGGAAAAACAGTATATCGGAGGGTTTGACAACTTTAAAATCCAACACATACCGAGAACCCAGAATCAGAAAGCAGACGTAATTAGCAAACTTGCCTCGGTGGCTTTCGATCATTTGACGAAAGAAATACTAGTGGAAGTTTTAGCAAAACCTTCCACCGAAGAAACTGAAGTACACATGATAGTGGAAGAAGAAGGCCCCAATTGGATGACCCCGATCATTAGGTGTTTGGAAGAGGGAGTCTGGCCGGAGGATGCGAACGAAGCAAGAAGTCTACGCATGAAGCTTCCTCATTACGTGATGGAGGAAGGTGTTCTCTTCAAAAAGTCTTATCTAAACCCAATGCTCCGTTGCGTGGGTCCACTGCAATCAAACTACATCATCCGGGAAGTGCATGAGGGAGCTTGCGGCATGCACTCCGGTCCCAGATCAGTGGTAGCAAAGTTAATCAGACAGGGATATTACTGGCCTACAATGCACCGGGACGCAAGAGAAGAGATCCGGAAGTGTGATTCCTGTCAAATACATGCACCCGTGCCAAAGCTGCCCAAAACTTTCTTAACTTCAATCATGGCCCCGTGGCCATTCTATCAGTGGGGAATGGATGTTCTGGGACCATTTCCGGAGGCCCCAGGGAAGGTAAAATTTGTCGTCGTGGCCATAGATTATTTCACAAAATGGATTGAAGCCAAGCCTCTAGCAAAAACGACAGCGAAGGAGATAAAAAAGTTTGTATGGGAAAATATTGTGTGTCGTTTCGGCCTACCCGGAGTAATAGTAACGGACAATGGGACAAATTTTGTGAATGATCCTTTCAAAAGCTGGTGTGCACAACTGAAGATCAGGCAAATGAACACGGCCGTTGCGCATCCGCAGGCCAACGGTTGAGTAGAGAGGGCGAATAAATCCCTCATGGAAGGGATCAAGGCAAGATTAGGCAGAGCAAGGGCCGGATGGGTAGACGAATTGCCCAATGTATTGTGGTCTCACCGCACCTCACTCAAAACCAGCAACGGTGAGACACCTTTCAGCTTAACATACGGAAGTGAGGCAGTCATACCGGCGGAAATAGGGATGCCGACTCATAGGACCATGATGTTCGACAAAAACCGCAGTGAGGAAGATCAGCTCCTAGTGCTTGACCGAAACGAAGAAGAGCAGCGCCTAAGTCTGGACTTGTTGCAGGAAAAAAGAGAAGCAGCTGCAATACAAGAAGCTAAGTACAAATCGAAGGTGGAACGATACTACAACCAACGGGTGAAACCGATGAACTTCCGAGTAGGCGATTTCGTTTTTAGAAAGAATGAAGCAAGCCGAGTGGAGAACCAAGGAAAGCTAGGACCAAATTGGGAAGGTCCATACAGAGTCATCGAAGCGTACGACAACGGCTCTTATAAGTTACAGAAAATGGATGATACGGAGGTGCCGCGCACTTGGCATGCCATCAACCTCAAAAAGTGTTTCTTATAAAAACTGTTATTGTTAGAATTCCAAAGCTTTTGTATTATGATGCTTTTATATTATGATGTTGACAATATATTAATGAAGTATGTAGCTTCCCGCCAGGGGAACGTTACAATTTTGTGGAAAATCATGACTTATGTCTCCGGAGGCTGGCCCCCTTCGGTAGGCAATAAATGCCTGGACAATTAAACCGCTCCGGATGCCTGAAAGCAATAACATCTATGCTTCGGACGCCCGCTGTATCAGCGGATGCCCGGACAATTAAACCGCTCCGGATGCCTGAAAGCAATAACATCTATGCTTCGGACGCCCGCTGTATCAGCGGATGCCCGGACAATTAAACCGCTCCGGATGCCTGAAAGCAATAACATCTATGCTTCGGACGCCCGCAGTATCAGCGGATGCCCGGACAATTAAACCGCTCCGGATGCCTGAAAGCAATAACATCTATGCTTCGGACGCCCGCAGTATCAGCGGATGCCCGGACAATTAAACCGCTCCGGATGCCTGAAAGCAATAACATCTATGCTTCAGACGCCCGCAGTATCAGCGGATGCCCGGACAATTAAACCGCTCCGGATGCCTGAAAGCAATAACATCTATGCTTCGGACGCCCGCAGTATCAGCGGATGCCCGGACAATTAAACCGCTCCGGATGCCTGAAAGCAATAACATATATGCTTCGGACGCCCGCTGTATCAGCGGATGCCCGGACAATTAAACCGCTCCGGATGCCTGAAAGCAATAACATCTATGCTTCGGACGCCCGCAGTGATAGAACAAAATTAGACTGAATGCACGAGCGGTCATATCCGTTCGGTTTTACAAAAATTACTTGAAGCAAAAAATATAATATGTATGGTAATAAGTCAATTCTAGCAAAAGAATGATATCACAAAAAGAAAGGAAACTAGAAAATGTTAATACAAACGTCACGAACAAGGGTTGTACAAGCGGTAACCAAAATAAGCATCCCATATATACGAGTGTAAAACCTCGTGAATGTTACAAAAGTTAAGATTACAGAAATTAAGACCCAAAATGAAGATTACAAAACATCAACTAAGCCGGAGGGTTGACATTTTCCCCTTCGGATGCAGCTGTCCGATTACTCTCTCTCTCTACATTAACTTGGGTGGAGGTATTTGTCAAACCCACGGGAACTGGGGAGTCAGGAAAGAGGTTCATGAGGTCGCCCAACGGAAGACGATGAGCATCACAAATCTTCTTAATGTAAGGATAGTCAAGGGAGAACAGCTTATTGAACTCCGCTTTCCATATCTTGGGGGCCTCAGGATTCAGATGTCTCGAAGTGCTCATGATCTTCTCTGCATCTTCAGCCTTCCTTGAAACTTTAACCCCATCTTGCCACCCGGCAGAGTAAGAGAGGCTGAACGGTTTGCCCAGAGATTGCTTATACTCCCGGCTATCAAGAAGCCTCCAGAAAGCAACGGGGATGAAAGACTTCACCAAGTTCTGGCGGACAATGTCCGCCTGGGCCAAGTTAGCCGTCAGATCAGCGTTGTCTTTGGCCAACGATTCGGCCTGGCGTTGAGAGGCCAATAGAGAAGCCTCCAGTTGATTAATCCGGGCGGCTTGTTCCTCATTTTTCTTGAGCCAGAGCTCTCTCTCTTGATCAAACCCAGTAGATTTCTCCATAAGGTTTTTATACCTTAAAGCGCAGGCTTTATATCGCTGCCCCATAGCCTCGTGTTCAGCAGCCAATTCTTCATACCGGGCGGCCTGAGCATCACGCTCGGCCTCGGCAGTCTCGGCCCTTCCGGCTAACCCTTGACAGTTGTCATGAATATTGGACAACTCCCGGTAATCAGCATTCAAGTGGCGGAACCGTCGGAGAACCTCTCCCATTGAAACTGTGCTCATCCCCAGCTGTTCGTAAGCTTGCCTAGCGAGCCCAATATTATCCAACTCGGTTAAAGCTTCCTGTTCGGCCGGGGTAGCAAGATGATTGAGCATCTCTCGGCACGCTCGATAAGAGTTCAGCCGGACGTCGTCCCTGAGCGTCCAACCGGGCACAAAGAAATCAGCCTGATTCAGAGAGTGATCTAAAAAAAAAAAAAAAAAAAAAATGATGATGAAAGGTAGTGAGATAAACGAACGTCAACCAGCTAAAATATTTCATAGACAAAAAAAAAAAAAAAAAAAAAAAAAAAAAAAAACATACCGGATGGATCGGACGCAACCACATGTATAGTAGGGTGCCCCTCGGGACGAGACCGTTGTACCGATTGAGCTGATTAAGAGAAAACAAATGGTTAGATTCAAAACGTAAAGCTTGCATTAAGGGTCAAAATAAGAATGGTTACCATCAGAGGCATGCGGGCCAGAATTCCTCGGCTGCTCTTCGGCCACAACCCGAGGGGGGGAAACGTTAGCCTGAATGTTGGAGTTACCACCCCCCTCGGCTCTTTCCTCCTCGGCCACCTCATTAACCGGCTGCTCCACATTAGCCGGAGGATCTTGAGGGGCAGAATTAGGGGGTGCAAGGTTGATAGGACTTGCGTCCAGTGTGGCCCCCAAAGAAGGCATAACCCCGGCAGAACTGGCACCTCTGTTTTTCTTTCTGGGCGTGGCACGGGATGATCCTTCACCAGCTTTTCTTTTTCCCTCGGCTCTCAAGCGGTTCTCCCGCTCCTTCCTCTCACGAGCTTTGACTACGTCGTCATTAGCCCTCTCGGCTATCTTCATCAAACCCTCAACTGCGGGAGGATTTTGACCCTCCGGAAGGGGTTCCACGGTTCTCACAGGAGGGGATTGACCATCCGGCAGGGGAGATCCCTCCACTATATCGGTTCCCTCCCATTGGGGCAACTCTAAAAACTCAGACATGGTAACAACTGCATTAACCAAAAGCATGCCAACACAAATACGTGAGGAAAATATACATAAAAAGTAGGGGGAAAGGTAAAGGAAAATACAAGTGTGTACAGTGAGCATTACCATGCCCTTCGGTATCTTTTAAAATGACAGCCAAGTGTTTATTTTCCCATACCGAAGATAAACCGGACAACCAAAGAAGAACGGGAAGAGGCTTCCTTAAGATTATCGGTGTTTCGGCAAGCTTATCCGCTGCGGATTCCAGATGGGAGAGAGGAAAATCATTTACCTCGGTTATTTTGGAGTCTCTGTGTCTCCAAGCCATGGCATCCGGTATGGCCCTGCGGTCGATCAAAAAGAACCTAGATTTCCAGTACTTCAACCCAGTTAGAACCTCCTTAAAACACTTTCTGGCTCGTCGCCCCGTCCGGCTCTCAAAAGAGAACCAGTTGCCCTGCTTGCAGAGTCTATAAAATACCCAGAATAATGACACCGTTGGTCTCTCGTCCAAGCTATGACACCGGATCTCAAAAAGGGTCACACGGTTTAACCCTATCGGTACTATTTGTGAGAAATGGATCTTAAAATGCTTGATCACTTGTAATAAAAAGCGAGAAAAGGGAACCCTAGCACCCCCAAGATCTAATTGTTGGGTGTATATTCCTATCTTATCCGAGGGTAACCTATCCATTGTTAGGGTGGGATCCGGAAGGATGGGATGAAGGTCGGCCGGGATATGGTATGTAGAAATAATAGCGTCCAAGTCCGATTGGGACAACTGAGATGTATGGAGGTGCATGTCAAATTTTCCTACCGGTCCTTCTTCAGCCATGTTTAAAAGATACCGAAGGGGATTGAGTTATAAGAGTGAAAGAAGTACGTGACTAACCTCGGACGAATGGCGGAACGCTCGGAAGTTGACGACAATAGAGCTCTCGGATGGTAGTAGAAATAAAAAACAGTGTAAAGGAAAAATGAGAAGTAAACGGCCCTTATATAGGATACTGGGAGTACATTGGAAGAAGTGAAAACGTCTCATCAGTTATAAGGATGTTGACGTGGCGCCATCCTGGTCGTACACGTGAATAGGAAGCGGTGTTTGACGGAGACACTGTAGCAAAAACGAGGCAAAAGCCCACTGGACAGCCTCAAACTAAATGGGCTTAACCAGGCCCATCAGCAGAAGTCGCAAATCAGCCCAAACAGTTGCAACGCTAATGGGCTAACTCCATGGGCACAAAAAAGGAGGAGTGGCGAACGAGTATTTCCGAACCCAATATTGCACTAGCGATAAGGGATCGATAGTCCAATACTGGGGGGGGGGGGGGACATGTTGACGTATCCGTCCGGACGTCATGATCCGGACGTCGCGAACTTAGCCGAGCGTCGTCCGAAGACGTGACGCTAGCAACATACTTTATCATTATAAAAATGGATAAGGACCCCCGCATATGGGCACGTGTACTCTGACAGCCACTCTATGAACCTGACCTAGGATAAAAGTACTGTTCGTAGGGACTATTGGCGCCTGACAACTATTCAACTAGGACACTGTTCACAAGTACAAAGCAGGTAAAGGTTGGGTAGTATAAATACCCCAACCACATTTATTATTTCACCAACACACACACACAAGCATTTACTCATATTTATCACAATACCCCATCGGTTTCCATATTCTTACTCTCACGCCGGAGCTTGGTCCTGGGATAGCACCCGGGGCGAGGCTAACGAGCGTTTTCCCATTTGTGCAGAACTAAAACCGAACCAAGGATCAAAGCTTGCCGATAGTGCCTACCGAAGAGCAAGAATTTGCTTCAACATGAAGGTTATGCAAAATCTGCCTATTTATTAAATCAACCTAAGTTCATGAAGTTTAATGGACAGTTAGTGATATAATATATAGGTGCAAGTAAAACTACTACTGCTATAGAGCAGAGATCGGGACGGAACAAGGACTCAATTTGACCAGGTGCATTTACGAAAAATTATACAAAACAAGGAGCATAATTTTTTTGGACCTGGTGCATTTAGGAAAAATTAAGGTTTTATATAAAAATTAACACTACGCCGCAAAATACCATAGGCGTCTACTGGAGGCTAGCTTTACGAAATAGCTTTACGAAAAGTATGGAATTGATAATGAATTACAGCTATCAACATAGTCGATTGGTCGTCAGCCAAAAAAGAATAAAGGAAAATGATTTTCACGCCTAACATATGTCTACTTATTTGCCTAATAATGTGATTGGTTGGTATAAGAAAATGATTTGTGAGAATTTGTAGAGACAAAATTCATAATACACATGTCAATATAGATTAGACATGTATTCATGCATATTTATTAGGTCTCTGTATCACTATCTAAGAATAAATTAATAATCCTATATCGCATCATCATGACTCGTCAATGAAGCCGATATGAGGCTAGAGTCAGTACATCAAGTATTGTGCGTCCAACATCCCTCTTTATTTCCGGGAGAATGACATGTGACTTAAGTTTCTGACACATATAATAGGGATAAATCCATCAAGAGTACACGGGTTTTCAGGTTCAAGTGTTCAACATTTGGGATTTGGCTGTCTGGGGCTTTCAATTGGGCAACACTTTTCAATCTATTACTAGCATATAGGCTATAAATTGGGCCCCTTGAGGATTATGAGCTCTGTGCAACTGGCCACAAATCCTCCAAATAATGCAAAACAAAGTAAGAAGGTTAAAGAAGCAAACAGGAATGTTGAAACCTGAGATGGTGTGCAGATAAGTTATAAAAGAGTCGGGTTAAAGAAGCAAACAGGGATGTTGAAGCCGGAGATGGCGTGCAGATAAGTTATAAAAGAGTCGATAGGTGAAAGGAAGCAACGGTTGCAAACTATTTGGATGCCTAGGCGTAATTTTTAGAAGCCATTCACAATAAAACAAAGTTCTCTTATATACTGTAGGCAGGTAGACAAATACAATGAATAATTTGGCATACCGCCTTGCGTTCTAATCATTGGAAACTAATTCCACAATCAATAAAACCATTTACTTAATCGTATTTAAATTCTGCTTACCATAATCCAAAACCAGCAAGTAGCAACATGATCTACCAAATCAGTCGACCAAGAACATGTAACCATGGAGACTCATTTAAGTAACGAAAATTCATTTAAAACTGAACGAAACCTTACAATGCTAAGCTGGAAAATACAATTACCAAACATATTAGTCTATTTCTTTAAAATCATTTAGTTCAATTAATAACCCCCAACTAATCTTCGACTCAGTCTTTAATCACACCTTTGAAACAAGAACTTCTCCGCGTTCATTCTGAGACATTTTAATTTTCCCATCCGACGCCAGTACTGCACATTCCATAATCTTAGGATTATCCCACTATCAATTTAATATGCATAACTGTAAAGAGTGTGGATGTAAAAAAAATATACTAGAAGCCTGGTAAAACATGGAGGTAATCATGGACTCATCTTGTCCTTTCAAAAGCTCGGCAAGCTCCACTGGCTCTTTTGTGAGCAACCTGTTAGATCGATATCAAAGCCACCCATTAATCTAAGGAACACATATTAACTTTATAGGGATTGATTGGTCAAATCCTAGATAAAATAAGACTAGATAGTAGTACTCTTGGATAAGATTTTCAGCCCAATTTTCCACCGTGAGATTAGGGGAGGGCAGATCTGAAAACGTAAACACAAGATTACTAGTCATATATTGCAATATATAGGAAGATTATCAGAAAACTGAACAAGTATATTTGAAATTAAACATCAAGAACGTGTGCGCTCTCACCATAAGGCGAACTCGGTGGAGATGTTCTTCCACCCCTAGACGTATATTGCGTGAAAAACAAGAAACAAGGTACAAAGTTAGTGTAAAAATGGGGATAGTATGCAAATAACTTTTTAAGGAAATCCACATGCTCTGAGTAAAATTTTGAGGGAGAAGGTAACACTAAAAGCATCACACACAAAAAAAAAAGCATCACACAAAAGTCAAACTGTCGTAATAAACAGTTACATGTGCAAGTATGATTCAGTATGTGACTTTTGTATACCTTGTGATCATGTGATCTTCATCCCGTTCATTCAAAGAAATCTATACATAAGAAAATGAAAAACATAAAGTTAAGCCAAAAGAATTTTATGTGCAAGGGTTTGTTATAGGAAACAAGACGATGTTCATTATAATGGTTATCAAATAAATCAGAAAGTTTACCACATCGTTTGATGCAGGTCCAGGGGCTTCAAAATCTTATCTCTACAAATTATATACTAATAATTTAAATCCATGAATTCCATAAAAAACTTTGTCAAACTACAGAACATAAAAATAAAGTCTAAAAAAGTCCCTTATCAAACCCAACTAAGTCAAAAGTACAGTAAAAGGACGTTGATGTAAGAAAATGTATATTGTATGGTCAATCCTAATGTCAAAATGGGCTATTGATCATATATAAATGATAATCTTTGGTGTGTGTATAATATAAGTTTTGCTTAGATTGTAGATTCATTATATTATTTCGGCAATTCAACTTAGTAGCAGATGTATGAACACATAGGGTATGCACTATTAGTCTATGATCTCGGTTGAAGTCTTAATGTTCTAATAATAAACTTCGGACCAGGCCACTTAGCTAGGCCACGGCCTCCTTGATCACCTCCGCACCCCCACCACTCAACCCATTCCCGTGGTCACTCGTTCCAAAGTTGACATTGTCAAACTTAATAATCTGTCTGACTATAATAATTAATATTAACAAGCCAGTCTCTAGCCACAATGGTCCATATTCTATTTAAAAGAATTTAGGACTTACAAAATTCGAGGGGAACCCTTTCTTCCCCATATCGGATGCTGTAAATTTATAAACTCAGTTTAGAAACCAACCACATTAAACAATATTGAATAAGACGTTATTTAATTTTTAAATGCACGTACCTCAGAAAATTGATGAAACCTCTCTGTGAATAACAACAAGAAATGGGTTAGGAATTAAAGTTTATATTAGGACATACTGCAAACAGTAGATGAAGTACTCACCAAATAAGCTATTGTTTTCATGGTTGTAGAGAACATTAAGTCCACTATATAATTCTGTAATATATGTGACAGGCGCATCAGCAGGTAGGTCTTGTATTTGTTTACTGCATGCAATATGGATTGTCTCATCATTTGAAATCATATAAAAAAAGATTTACTTGATGAACGTATTGAAGGAGTAAATGACTTTTACCACAAATCAGTTATTTTAGGATAGCTGCGATCAACAACTTTTCCTGATTTAGCCACCTTGATTAACCAATCTAGGTCCGGGTGGCTAGACATTGTTAGCTTCGGTCGAAATCCTAATAGTACAAATTAGATTTACATAATCAGGTCTCATAAAAAGTAATCAAATTATACACTAACAGCATTCTAGATACATAGATCTAAATCACACAGAAGAATTATTACATACCCTATTAAAACCATATCACAACAACTGTCACATAAATATTACTACAAATCAACTTGTAATAATAATGTATCCCTAAACATATATCACTTAGCGGGTGTTTGTTTAAGCTTATTTGGCGGGATTATTGAACTTTTGAAAAGCTCAAAAACTCAATTTTTGACGCTTATATGGCTTTTTTTTTTTTTTTTTTTTTGAACTGCAATTTTTTTCACACCCTATACCACCTATCTCACAAATGCCCCCAGCAAGGCTTGAACCCACACCGTCTAGGGTGGTGGTCAACTCACATTTCACTAGACCAAAGGCGGGCCTTGTGTGCTCATATAGCTTATTTAAGCTCATAAACTCAAGTTGATAAGCTCATAAGCCCTAAAAATTGAGCTTCTAAAAAATTCAGTAAGCCAGTCAAATAAGCTTCAAAAATTTAATCACTACTGTATTTAATATCATCACACAACTTCATAATAACAAAATTTAAACGGCAAAATTACATAACCAGAATAAATGATACCCCTTTATAAACAGGGACGGAACAGAAGACAAAGTCACCGGAGAATTTATGATAAATCAAACAAGACTATATGCATAACTTTTTGGAACCGGGTGCATTTATAGAAAAATAGAGGTTTTATAACAAAATTAACACTATGAGACAAAAATTCATTACACCCCTGGTTCCGTCCCTGTTTATAAATCAGATTTTTCTAATCATGCATGTTTTTAAAAGCATTTAAATTATCACAATTTCAGTTTGTTTATTAACTAACTCATTAAAGCTAAAATCACAAACACGGTGCGATTAGATCTGAAGTGAACATTATATCCGTGCTTTGCTAGGGAGGATATTGTACCGGTGCATGTATGTATCCAGGGGCGGAGGGACGTAGCTGAGAATGGGGGTTTTGTCTAGTTACGTGATTTGCATTGGGTAAAATTTTGCAATCTTGTATGCTTATATTTAGATTGCCTTCAGCCCAAATTTAAAAGTGCCCTCTATTAGGGGTGTCATATGGGTCGACCCGACCCGACCCGAACCCGATAAGGCCTTATAGGGTCGGGTTGATTCGGGTCCAATATACCTTATCGGGTTATCGGGTCAACCCGATAGCCTTATAGGGTCGGGTTGCGGGTTTTAATTATTTCGTTATCGGGTTATCGGGTTGACCCGATAACCCGATAAGGTATAATAACCCATTAAAAGTTTTATAATTTTTGAACTTGACCCGATAACCCGATAACCCGAACCCGATAACCCGATAGACCCGAACCCGATAACCCGATTCCTTATCGGATCGGGTTGCGGGTTAATTTTTATTTGTCGAAAACCCGATAGACCCGACCCGATAGAGGCTTATCGGGTCGGGTTGACCCGAATGACACCCCTACCCTCTATTATCTTTTAGCCCATTACAAAAGGGATTTGACTTTGATTTGCACACTCTAATGTACAAGTAGTTAAGGTAAAATTTATAAACAGTGCAACTGTTTAATGCACCGATTGAAGGGTGTCAATCAAAAAGTAAAAGTGTGCAATCATTTCCTATTACCAAACGTTCGACAAAAAGCATATCGCAACTTTTGTTATGATGTTAACATATTTGCTCCCTGCTCTAATATCCTGGCTCCGCCACTTATGGTAAATGTTTGGGTAAATTGCAAAAATGGTCCTTAACGTTTCATGAATTTGCAAAAACGGGACCGAGACAAAAAGTAGCGCAAAAAAGACACCAACGTTCCACATTTTCGCAAAATCGCCACTGAGAGCCCTTTTCCGTTAATTTTCCCGTTAAGTGCCACGTATTTGAGGGTAGTATCATCATTTCGCTGTCTTTTTTATATCCCACCAACTTTCGAGGGATTATTTTTGCAAACAACGTAAACTATGTACATTTAAAGCTGTGTGCTTTTTCAGGGTGCAATAAATCCCCAAAACCAACCAACGATTGTGTAGATAATCAACCGTCAAACCCTAACATACAAAAAAAAAAATCAAATCGCAACAACTAAACCCAGCTATGGCGAATAATGATAAGAATGAAAAGGGAAAGTGCTTGTTGATGGGGGGGGGGGGGGGGGGGGAATCCTCCGAAATGTCGTGGGGCAAGGTTTTATTAAATGATGAAGTCTTTGAGGTTGTTTTGGATGAATTTGGTGAAAAAGTTATTGCCAAGTATGGTTCGTATGCAAACATAGGGAAGGAGATGATTGAAGAAATTCTTCAATGGATGTGAAATAGAACCTTCAACAAACCAAATGTGGGTGATAGCGGTTGCTCCAATGAGGTAGTTGCAGAGAAAAAAAGGAAGAGGGGAAGGCCGGTTGGGAGTGGCAAGAAGAAGACGGAGGGGAGTCCTATTCCGACTACAGTCACAGAAAAAAGAAAGAGGGGAAGGCCTGTTGGGAGTGGCAAGAAAAAGAAGGAGAGGAGTCCTAATCCGAGTACAGTTACAGGAAAAAGAAATAGGGGAAGGCCTGTTGGGACTGGCAAGAAGAAGGAGGCTGGCAAGAAGAGGAAGGTGAAGGAAGAGCATACGGATCTTGGTATGTTAATGTGGTATACTTCATTTATGTCCCATTTTAAAATTGTTTACGTAGGATGCTATGCTATGTTTGATAGACTTTTATATGCATCCCCTTTCCTAGGTTTAGGATAAACAGAGTATTTGCATTAAGTAGGGTGTTAGAATATCATAAGTGAGAGTGTTTTGCATTACGAAAGTACTGCATCTTCACATTGGTTATAAGTAAGTCTTCACATTGGTTGTAAGTAAGTCTTCACATTGTGTATCTTGAGTGTATCAGGAACAAAATAGATTGGTTTCTATATCACCACATTAACTTATTACCTAAACTACAACTATGTGGTGAGATATACAACACTGCATTGCTCTGCTTCACTCGAGCCTGCATAATTGTTTCATTGACTACTTCTGCATTGACTTTAGCATGTATACCATTAGTTTCGTAGGTGCTGGTATGTCTTGACAGTTTGAATTTAAAATTGTGGCAGATTTACTTGGTTATGGGGGTGAAGTTCTGTTCCGCATGCACAATAATGGAGTCTTTGAATTTGGTCCATTAAGGTATGTACAAGGGAATGTTTCTACAATGTGTGGCTTTGTCTGTGATAGACATATCTTTTTCCTAGGTCTGGATGATATGTTTTCACGCATTAGGGGAGAAAAATGGGCTGTGTTCTTTTGTGTGCCTGGTAAATCATTAGAAGAAGGTTTGAAGCTGATTCACACAGATAATGATGTGCATACAATGATTGAGCTAGGTTGTTGTGCCGGTTTTGTAGATTTGTTTGTTGCTCACACAAAACAGGTGTTATCTCCCTACTATTTAAACAATATTGATGCAGAGGGTGATGGTGGGGAAGTTGTTGGGTGGGTAGAAGAAGATGCTAGCTTGCGGTGCTCTATTACTTCAACTCCTTTTAGGACTACCACTTCAAAACCTTATAGAGTTGTGGCTGATGTTGATGATTCAAAGCCTGAATTCAGGAAGCAAAAAAAGAGTGTGAAGAGGTCTGCGGATAGAGATGGTGGTTCTATGAAGAAGACAGCAGGTGCAAGTGGTTCAGTGAATGTGGGAGCTACGGGTGCGGGTCTTGTGAGGCCAAGAAGTGATGTAAAAATCACTAATTGCGTGCTGGCTCTAAGGGCACCAAGATCAATGGGAAACAATGTGGTTTTATTTTGACTAGGTGAGTCTAATGAATTGATTAGCAAATTTTTTGTGGATACATTGCATTGTCTATTATAGAAACCTCATTTCATTGCATATTTTGATTGTACAGGTATAGTTGCACACCTATCCAGTAGAAGCTTTTGAAGATTGACATATGGGTTTAATCTTTTTGGATTATGTAATGTGTAGAGAACAATATCAGTTTTAATTTGGTTGTATTTACTAATGTAATTTGACTAATGTAACTTGAACTATTTTACCTCCCTTTCGAATGCACCAAAGGGTGTGTGGCGGCATTGTGATGGGTTCATCTGTTTTTGTACATGCCGACCAATAGCATGTAACTTGAACAATATTTCAAATGGGTTAAATTTTTAGTAAATATTGACTACTATCAATACTCTGTTTTGTGTTTCTGCTATATAATATGTTTGTCTTTGTTTCTATGTTTGTGTTTGTTACTTTTGTGTTTGTGTTATATGTTTGTATCTTATAGTTAGAATTCATTGTTTGTGATACGAATCGAAGAGTATAAAGTATAAACCAAGAAAATTGGGATCAAACGACCCCTTCCATTCATACCCATTCATTTACAACCATAACATAGGGGAAACCACAACCCCTATCTACACCTACAACCTTACGACAAGGGCACCAAAATGAACAAAAGAAACCAAACATGCCCGACCACCTACCACCTACTACCTACATTCATCATACACAACAAAACAACCCATCACAGCACCCATCACCCAACCCCTTCACATGTAAGTGTGCCTCACAGCAAACTCAATCTTGGAAACAATGCTGTCGTTTATTTGCCTCAGCATCCTCATCAACCCCCTCATCGTTCTCATATCAGCTGACTGAATCCTCCTAAGCTTGTTCACATTGGCCCTTGCAGTTCTCGAGCCCCTTAAGAGTTGGAGCTCCGCAATCAGGTCCCCCCTAACACCCAACCTATTAGACAGCCTTTGGCACCTACACATGAACTCTTGTGCATGATGAATGTCCTCCTCAACCTCTCGCCGGTAATGGGTTAGCATCATTTCCGATATGACTAACGAGTTGCAAGCAACCATCAGATCAAGACAGCGAGACATTTTTCTGGAAATGGAAATGATAATTGTTTGATTACGGGTGTGTGTGTGTGTGTTTTTCTGCTTGTTTGTGTGTGTGTGAAGGCGTTAACAATTTAATATGAAAGCTGAAAATAACTTTGCAAATTAGCCACTGAGGTATAATCATATTGATACCAAGCACAGAGCCGAAAGTTGGCGGGAGATAAGTATGAACAGTGAAATGACGATACTACCCTCAAATACGTGGCACTTAACAGGAAAATTAACGGAAAAGGGCTCTCAGTGGCGATTTTGCGAAAATGTGGAACGTGGGTGGCTTTTTTGCGCTACTTTTTATATCGGTCCCGTTTTTGCAAATTTGTGAAACGTTAAGGACATTTTTGCAATTTACCCTGAATGTTTTGTTATCAAAAGTCTAGCGACTTTTAAAATTAGACAACAGTACAATTATCCAAATAAATAAATAGAAGTTGTATAGTGACATATTGTGACTCACAAAAGTATAATAATCCGAATAATAAAAAATAGTGACCCATAAACCAATCCAACTTGCTCTCAAAAGAACAAAAATGGCAAAACCTTGTGTATTACAGGTCGGGTCAGTTCGGGTAGTGAGAAAATAAGTAACCGTGTTCACGGTTTAAGTCCATCTTTTACCGGTCGACCCATAAACCGATCACGGGTACCCGTCATCCTCCCGTCGATAAACACACGGTGATGGTGGAAAAGGGGCTAATTTGAGATTATGACGATATCATCACTCTTTTCATTTCATTTTTTCTATTTAAAGAAGATAGAAGATCACAATTCGCAACTATAAACGTGAGATAACCCGAATGATGTAATGCAACGAGTTCAGCATGCACCAAATCAACCAAAAGTATATATCTCTTGAAAAATCACTGGTCATTTGTTATTTTCAACACGAATTTCATATAAGTGTGTGTCTTTTGCTAGGTTCATAAAACGATAAAATTGAATTATGCGCAAACTTTATGAGGATGTAGTATTGCTCAAATTAAACTACCAAGGTGCTAATGAAACGCAATCTTTTAGCTAGCACGCAGTATCAAGGTCGCCAACCGTGAGATCAAATCGTGATACGAACAAAATGTGTAGCAGAGAAGTCTTTGTATGTGTTATCCCTTCACAAAAGGGGCAATTCCATATATACCCAAAACAAACATCACAATTCCATATTCCCCAACACATGCTTTAAAAGCATCGTATTCATGTATTGAAAACTTGTCATTTGGGTAAATATGGAATTATGAAGTTTCTTTTGGGTATATATGGAATTATCCCTTCAAAAGAATGAACAAGAACGCTTTTAGTTTACATTTTTTTCAAAGCAGCTTATTATTCGCATTATAGACATCTTGTTCAACAGATGATTCAGATGGGTCCTCAAAAGACAATCTCTGTAGTTTGTAGTTTATAGAAAGGAGTTGTGAATAGTTTCGAATGGTGGTACGATCCAAAAGAAAAAGATAGAAGATATAGAAACGTTTCTTTAAATTTCACTAGAATGAACTAATTACCAACAAAATTAACAAATATGGTAGATGTGTACATACCAATGTTATAACATACAGAACAAAATAAAATTAGATCCTGAACATGGGCAGCTGTATCTGCAATTCTAAAACAGCTTTCAAAATTTTCATCCTGCATATAAAAGATAGAAACATTTAGTAATTTAGTATTGCACAAATTTTCAGCAACAATTACTCGACGACACGTATGCTATGAAACACAAGATACGGTTACCGGAAAATGAGTAATTCCCCTATTTCTGGCATTTGAACAAAATTATTTATACTATCATATAAAAAGATGCCTTGTCGCCTAGGGAATGTGTAGAAACAATGATCTATCCAAAAAACTAATTTGTAGAAAACACGAGGTCTAAAACTACAACGGATCGAATAGTTCACGTACCTTGACATAGACCCTCTTTAGAGAGGTTGATTGAGCTTTTGTTTCGTTTCTTAGTTGGCAAATACAGTCAATCTTACTTGAGCACTAACGTCGGGATGAAGCTTTAACTCTGCAATGTACTCTCCTGTTTCTCGAATCTCTGGTAGAGAAACAATTCTTTTGTCGATATCCCTACAAGCAAATAACAAGAACAATCATGAATCAGGATTTTAATATAGAAAAAACCCCTAAAATATACATGTTCACAGACTAAAAAGATTACCGCTGAAGTTGTGCCTTAATTATGTCAACAAGATCTTGAGCAGTAACACTGCAAGCAATAAGTTGCATTAGCAGCACGTTCAACAATAATATGTGAAAGAAAATAATCTTTGATTTTTATTTTGTGCAGACCTGCCAAAGATTTGCTTTCCTTTCCCTCCCTTTCGTTTCACTTTGAAAGCTCCAACAGTTTCAAAAATACGAGCTAGCTGCA
Source organism: Artemisia argyi (assembly GCA_030686995.1). Lineage (NCBI taxonomy): Eukaryota > Viridiplantae > Streptophyta > Magnoliopsida > Asterales > Asteraceae > Artemisia > Artemisia argyi. The sequence goes on from CM060693.1 coordinate 31,935,545, forward strand.
GAGCCTCTTCTTTTACCTAAGTAACATGATAGAACTGTTTGAGCCAAAATTACAACACAATGAATAAATAATCAAACACAGTCAATAACTTCATATGTTATAGCATATTATTAATATTTTGCACGTCTATACAGTGATTAACTACGGTCAACTTTCGAATGAGCGACAACGGTAACAAAAAGCAAATCAATGAATACCCGTTTCTTCTCAGCCTCTATTCTTTCTTCTTCAACCTTCATTTCCCTGGACAAACAGCAAATGATCATGATCAAGGAAAGATAAAACATTTCATCTGTCTGAGCATTAGACATGATTTTGGAATAAGAAAAAATATATTCTTATTGCGGCATTAGAAGCCATTTATAGTCCAGTGATATGAGATTAGGTGAAACACATTTTCATTATTCACTCTCTTGGTAAAGAACTTAATCAGCACCTCGTACTCTCATTGAGCAAACCTTACAACCATAATAACTCACCGCAGAGGTGAAAGCGTATATTCTATGTTTTCCAATTACAGAACAAAAATATAGATGTTCATGACTCATAGTGTAGAAGGAGCACATTTATCACATTAAGTTCTCGAATTAGATTAGTTTGACCCCCTTACCCAATTAAAAGAGTGCAAAGTGAGTCTCCCTTACTAACATAAATTGCAACTATAAGCCTACGAAAGTGTGATTCCCTGATCACAGGCTCACAGCTAGGCACCCATTGTATCCCAAACATCAAGTATCTCACACAAGACTTCAAGGGATAAAGTGTAAGCATACAACAATAAGGCAATAACCTGACAAGACTATAAAGCAATGATTTCCAAATTGCAAATAAATCCTAATGTCACAGTGAGCAATAAATTTACGTTACTCTGTAGCAAAACATACAGTTGGCTGAGTATGCACAAGCGTCTATTATAACAGATGTGTATGTCTTAGATAGGGTCAAAAGAACTCACACCAGTCATGGTTAATTTTAAATCCTAAAAGATTTCTCTTCACACTCGATGATAGTGTTCTGTAGGTCAACAGATGCAAAGCTTTTTTTCTTCTCATATATATGCGTTTCCATATTTATATCCCAATTAAAAAAACTTAATCTAAAAATCCAAGTTTTCTGCAATCACATACACATAATAAGCTCATCTCTCTACTCGAATGCACTTGCATTCCCAACCAGAACCTGATTTGCACCACTCGAGTATAAACTCTAACTAGTGCAGACAACTTGCGCCATATCGGATAAGAACTACAAGCACAGTTATTTAGCACTATTCAACCTCCAGTCCAAATTGCCTCAAATTTTTTCAGTTACAATATCGAAATGAAAAGTTTTAAAGCTAACACACAAATCCTAACATTCATTCGAACTTTCAAAACAATAAAAACCACAAGAAACCATACATAAAAAGTCTAAAATCAACCAATTAGTAGTAAATAACACAACACACTAAAAAACAAACAAAATAAGAAACATTACTTGATAAGATCAGTAGTAACAATCCTAGCCTTCCCAGAAGGATGCAAAAAATTCCTATAGAAACCAGCTTTAACATCCAAAAGCTGCCCTTTTTTACCCACATCAGTAACATCTTCAATCAATATTATCTACAACACAAAAACAAACAATACCCATTATTCCATTAACCTCAAAACCATAAAAAACATTACCAAAATCATATCTTTAAAACTGTGCATACCTTTCTTGTTTTCTTGGCTTTTTTTTGGGCTAAGACAAGGAAATGTGAAGAGGGTTTGTTTGAGATTGTGATGGGGTGGTTGTTAGAGGTTGTTAAGGTTCTGTTGTTGAGAAATGAAGATGAACTCCATGATAAAGTTGTTGTTGCTGGTGATGCCATTGATGTTCTTTTGGTCGGATTTTATCTTATCCTATATTCCTATGTGAGTGTGTTTTGTTATACGATGATGAAAGTGAGGCTAGTTAGTGTGGAAAGCTAATTTGTACGTACAGTTAAATAATGTACAATATGCTTATGCACAAGATGGCGTTTTAAAATCTTTTATACTAAAAAAAAAAAAAAAAAACAAAAAGAAACAAAAAAAACAAAAAACAAATAACAAATAACAACCCCTATTGGAATTTTTCATTTTAAAAAAATGAATTCATAACTTATTTAGTAATAATTTTATTTAAAAAAAAAGATTATTTTCTTATTAGGTAATATTTTATATTTATTAATAACACAAGTAAAAGATAAATACAAAAACTATAGATAAGATATAAGTAACAATAGAATTAAAATTTTTAAATAATTATCTTTAATAATAAAAAACTATAATTAAACATCATAAATCAAACAAAACAAAGATTAAATTATTTATTTTTTAATAAATAAAAATATATGATTCAAAAAATAGAAGAAAAAAAAACTCGCGCGTGCGTGGGTATTATAACTAGTTATTGTAAAAAAAAAAAAAAAAAAAAAAAAAACACACGCAATTAAAAAAAAAAAAGGCGATTATACTTCTAAACCAATCAAATCACATCTTTACCCGCTAAAATTTCTTTTCATTTGTTGAAACTAAAAGTGCACAATTATTTTGGGACATTCAAAAATAAATGTGAAAAATAATTTTAAGGCGGGTGAGTAGTAAATATAGTGGATGAGAAAAATGAAATATTATTTGCAATGTTATAAATAGCGTGAGGCGTGGCGTGGCGACGAAGCCAAGCCTCAAGCTACACGAGCTATAGCGAAGCTATAGCGTTTTTTGAGGCGTGACCAAGGCGGCATAATTTTTTATAGATTTATATATTTATATCATATTTCATTTATATATATATATATATATATATATATATATATATATCTATATATATATATATATAATACATCAAGTTTACAAAACGCGTTATACATAGGAAATAAACTCAAAAAGCTAAACTATAATTGCATTTTTCGTCATTTCTTTAAATAAAACCTTCTCCGTGAGAGTAAACTGCTAAAAGATAAAATGTAAAAACCTAAAAACTACGGTATAAAACATCACATTCACATATTCACATTCACTTGTTATATTATCTTTTAACATTTGATTTATAAAGTTAGCCCAAGCCCAAGTTCCTTCTAGCCCAATAATATTAAATTACTAAATTCTACAAAAGCTTCAAAATAAAGCGCCACGCTTCACGCTATAGCACGCCTTACCACGCTATTTCGCGCTTCATAACACGCTACGCATTAAGAAGACGCCTTGGCCTGTTTCGTAACGTGGAGGTCACGCCTCGCGCTATGGCGCCGCTATAGCGCCGCTATGGCGCGCTATTTAGAACCCTGATTATTTGTCAAACTCCTTTGCTATATGCTATATCATTATGTTGATATTTTTTAAAACATTTTCTGGATATGGCATTTCTCTTTTTTGTATAAATAAAGTGTCACATATACCCCATTTTTTGGAGATCCGTGATTACATTATGTACTCGTTAAATCAAACTGGAATTAGTGTAAAGATTTACAACATAAAATCTGACTTGAAGACATAAAAATAAGTGGCTAAGATTCATATATACCACAATGTTTATTGTGTTCATATATAGTATGCGCGACGGAGTAATAAGAAAAGCAAATGCTGGAAAGTTATGGTCAAGGAGGCAAAGTTTTATACTTTTGAAAATTGCACTGCATATCTTGTTTTTAGAAGACAATTTACAAATATAGATCTAAGTTTTAGAAAGTTAACACTTCCTTTTACTGGCAGGGTGGAGGCAGGATGGGTGAGCCTCACCTATCTCTGCCCCTGCTAATACGAGAGATGGATTAATTTATTAACAGTAACACATAACGTGTTAAAGTTGATAGTTTGTAAAAACATGGATTCATTTGAAGTTTACAAAGAGCTTCAAAGGGTTAACCTTGTTAGATGGCTAAACAGGGACTCGACAATATATTTGATTTTTTCAAAAAATCTCTAATGCAATATGTGATCAAAAGTTAATAAGTTATTTGTCAACTTTTTCCTCCGATGTTAATAAACCAATTTCATTAACCTCTACCTATCATTCAACTCACACAACAAAAGCATTAGTAAATTAAGCAATATATATACTATCTATAATGGAAAAATTGTCAAACTTGAAAAGTTGAGTCTTGAAAGTTGAGTATTGAAAGTCAAATGTGAGAGAAAATTAATGTAATTAATACTCTAATTAAAATACCCCATTACTTAAATGTACAATAATTTATTCAAATTGTACAACCAATTAAAAACATATCTACCAAATTAAATACAACCAATTAAACACACAAACCGGGTTGACCCGGTTTAATTTGATCCGTTTTCGACCCAACCTAGCAAGTTGACCCGGTTTAAATCGACCCATTTTTCGACCGGAACGGTTCAACCGGTTGAACCACCCGGGTTGAACCGGGTTTCAAAAAATTATCCTTTACTTAAAAGTACAATGATTTATTCACATTGTACAACCAATTAAAAAACATATCTACCAAATTAAATACAACCAATTAAAACACAAACCGGGTTGACCCAGGACGCTTCAAACCCGACGGATTGACCCGGTTTAATTTGACCCGTTTTCGACCCAACCTAGCAAGTTGACCCGGTTTAAATCGACCTATTTTTCGACCAGAACGGTTCAACCGGTTGAACCACCCGGGTCGAACTGGGTTTCAAAACATTATTTTACGTTTATAACCTATAAACTTTTTTTATCAATAAATTATTTGTCGCTATAAAATCCCGTTGCTATGCACGGGTACTCGTCTAGTATTAAACAATACTAATCTATTTCTTAAGTAAGTCATCCTCAAACTTTTCCTCCAATGTAATAAGCCTTCTTTAACCCTTTTTCTAACTCCTTATTGGAGATGCTCCTAACTCATGTAACCTACAAACCATTTCACATATGTCGTGTTAGGCTATGTGTAAACATGGTTAAATTTTAATGTCACTAATTTAATGACTAAATATGTCGCGTTCTTGTTAGGTTATCTTACTTCACGTATCCTTGTTAATCTGCATATGACGCGAATTTAACATCAATCGAATGTACATCCATACAGAATTGATACTGAACTCATATACTAGTTTTAAACCTCGTGCCCGCATGGGGTTTTTACATTAGTCACACTAACAGGGTTTTAACAGAAGTCTAATTTAACGAACATTTGTGTATTCTTATATGAAAATACCTATAAATAATTTATAACTATCATCTTCATCAATTATTGTGGGATTGGATATTTCATATTTGGTTGATGTTATTATGGATCATGTGGCCTGCCTTTGTATAAGCCAAACACACCCATGGTGAGGTTCTAAGACTTAGAGAGAAAGGAAGAGAGAGTCATGAATGAAAATGATAAAGTTATTACTGCAACACACACCCTTCAAGTGAGACTTTCACTTAATACATAACATAAAAACAGATAAAATACAACTTTAATCTCTACACTAGTCCTAAAGTAAGAGGAATACAAATCTAGTAACCTCTTCATATTTCTTGCACTAACAAATATTATTTTTGTTCATCATTTATATTTGATCTTGTCTATAGAGTTTTTGATATCAATTAATATTTTATATAGATTTTTGTTGGACGAAGGATTTAACTTTGTTTAGGTGATACTGTGTTGAGGTGAATGTTGATGTTTAAATTTAACTATTGATGATGTTGTAGACATCATGCATGTTTAATAGCACGTAATGACAATTGGTGAAATTTAAAGACAAGTTTAAAATAATGTTTTTCCCCGTATTATTATTTAAACTTTAAAGATGAATTTACATGAGTCATTATTATTTGTAAAATTGTTGTATTTATTTTCATATCACAGTAACCCGCGCTTTTATTTTGATATGTATATTCTCTTTAATAAAAATACCAACGTATTTAATATTTAAACCCGTGTACACACGAGTTAAACTAATTAAAAAGTATAATATAAGTTTTTATTAAATAGTAGAGAAAAATACCTTTGTGGATATCCTTAATAAATTGATAAAGAATAATCACATGATTTGTTAGTATACGTACAATCTCGTGAATTTATTTGCATATCATAGTAATTCGTTATTTCATCTTGATATTTATAATCTCATGCATATACATTAATTCAATCTATTGTGAAGTAGTGATAATAATATTTATAAATAACAACAACGTTATGTTATTCTTTTTAAAAATATATATATGTAAAGTCCAAGACTCCAAGGGACATAAAGTTTAGCGATATTTGTTAAAAAAAAAATGAAAACTGATAAGTTAACTTACATATATATAATATATTTGAAATTTAACAACTACTAGTAATATTAATTACCTATTTTTTGTAGTTTTTGTTTACGTAAATTTGATACCTATAGTTTTATGTTTTTTTTCTCCACCAATTTTTTTAACTAAATTTATTAAAATTTGATAAATTTTTTCAATTTTTAACTTTCAGTTGGTTTATTTGATGGTTCAATTTCATTTACGTGGTAAAATAAAGTTTTTCCATTAATCTAGTTGAAAAATCCTCAAATATTTAATTGTTCATTTTGTATATTCTCTTATTATGGAGAAGAGATATGCGATAAACAACCATAATTAAGACATAACAATATTGTTGTTATTTCTTGCACGTCTGCATTAGATACGATGGTTTTTAAAGTCAATAACTCATCAACCGTGTGCAATAATAGCCTATGGTGTCTAAAAGGTACTCACATGGTTTAATGTGAGCAAGAAAAACCAGTGTTTTGAAACCCAGGTCGACCTGACCGGGTTAACCGGTTCGACCGGTTCCGGCCGAAAAAACGGGTAATAAAAACTCAGGTTTCTAAAATCGGGTTAACCGGCTAGACTCGCCGGGTTTTGAGTGACCCGGGTCAACCCGGTTCTCAAAACCCGGCCGGGTTTTATTTTTTCAAATTTTTTTAATAAAAACCCGGGTTGACCCGGCGGTCTAACCGGTTGACCCGGTCGAAAAATAAAAAAATAATAAATTGAAAACCGGGTTGACCCGGCGGTCCAACCGGTCGAACCAGTTGATCCGATGCCCGATGACTCGACCGGGTCGATTTCGAACCCGGTTTTCAAAACATTGAGAAAAACAAACTTGAAAACTTCATAAAAGAAAGAAAAAATTATCTTGAATAACAATATCTTGACCAAGTCAGTCACCTATCGCCATCCAACGATCAAAAATGAGGGTTGTTTTTATTTAAAACAACAATGTGTGGTTTTACAAGCTTATAGTTTCAACTTCCATTAAAGCTACTAAATGTATATCTTAATTATTCAAGTAGTGTTTTATGATTTGGACACATGTCAGTCCAAAAGTCGATAAACTAGGGTGGCAATTTCTGACCCGACACGAAACCCGACTTGAAACCGACACGAAAATTAACAGGTTAGGGTTGAGTCTAAATAAATTTTGGGTCGGGTTTGGATTGACCCATCTAACCCGTTTATTAAATAGGTTAGGTTCGAGTTGTGAATAAATTAAACAGGTCGACCCGCCAACCAGTTTAACATTATTTTCTTAAATTATAAATTATTTATATTTTATTATATTGGTTAAATGGGTTAAACGGGTCGACCCGCAAACCCGTTTAACTCGTGTAATGTACCAACTTTTGTTATAAAATGGGTTAAATGGGTCAACCCGAAACCCGTTTAATCTATTCAACGTATATAACATATTTAACCCGTCAACCCAAGTATATATACGGGTTAAATGAGTCAGGTTCGGGTTATGTGTAAACTGGTTAGGGTTGACATAACTGACCCAAAAATTTAAATGGGTCAGGTTCGGGTTGGAGATTTCTGACCTGCCAACCTGTCAACCCGAACTCGCCAACCCAAACCCAACTCGAATTGCCACCCCTACGATAAACCATAATGTAAATATGATAAATTACGCAAAGCATAAAATTAAGTATCTCAATAAATTGTAAATGTGTGCAAATGTGTAGATCATGATAGACACATAATAGTATAATACATATGCTTGGATTATTTCTTTATGCTTCTTGTTAGGAAAAGATATAACTTTTACGTACATATAAGTTGTAACAAGCACATGAATTCTTCTAACGTTCTAGAACAGCAAGAATTGCTCGATTATAACATTCAAAGCGAATTTATTAAGTCTTATTTACATATATCCCGCTTTGAAATATTCCCATTCAAAGAACTATTTATAAGTCTCGTGCACGCACAAGGTTTACAAATAAATCAAATTTATTTTAAAATTATAGTTTACTATATAAACATATACAGTGGCGAAGCTAGAAAATTTTGAGTGAGGGGTCGGGATCTAAATTTTTTTTTCCTAACGCTATTTTTCGGGTAATATGTTCGGGTCGGGTCAAAAATTAAATACTATTATTATAAAAAAAAAGTTTCAATCACTAAAAACTAAACATTTGTCCAAGAAAATTAAACATTAAAAAGGAGACAAACGGTTGGTACCTGATTCGATTCATTGAATAAATTAGAGTTCAGCCTTTCGACCTTTAACATAGAAAACAATAAGCCTTGTGTGTTGTTGGAGAATACTCTAACCAATTAGGGAACATACCAAACCAAACAAATTTAAATCGACGAAGATTATTCTTTGAACCTCTAGGCTTATACTCTTCAAGCTTAGATTGATACACTACTAATTTCTACAATTCTACTAAATCCCTAATTTCTACTAAATCCCTAAATAAAAGACAAGTAGATAATAGATTTAAAGACAACAAACCTGACTAGAAGGGCCGCAGAGGTGGTGGTCGGCCGTCGGCGGTGGTCAGTGGTGGTCGGCGAGACTGCAGGAGTGAGGAGCCAGGAGGCAGGAAGGAAGGACTCCGGCGAGACTGCAGGAGTGAGGAGCCAGGAGGCAGGATGGAGGGACTGTGAGAGGAGATGAGGGTCGATTGGGGGAGGGTTTGTAATTTTGTTCCGTTTTTTTTTTTTTTTTTTTTTTTTTTTTTTTTTTAATGGGCTAAATAAATAAAGAATGGATTTTAGTTTGGGATTTGGTTTATTAATGAATTTTAGTTTGGGTAGATAGGCTTATGTAAAATGTAATGGATCAAAATTTTATTATTTAATGTATAAAAAAAATTCACAATTAAAATGGGGGGTCGAAACCGAATATACCGTAATTTTTCTACACGAAAACTATATACCCCCTACATCACAAAAAAAATTTCGGTGGATCGGGCGCCCCTCCCCGCCCCTACATAGCTGCGCCTCTGAACATATAAGAATTTACCTGTGAAAATTGTGATATAAGTACAACTAACAAATACGTATGATATTTTCATTTTGTATTATTAATATTTATTAATATTTTGTAAAAAAAAAATTATTGAATGAAAGATTTAACTTTGTTTAGTTGATATAGATGTTGAAATTAAGATTGACGTTGTTGTTTAACTTTTTTGGGTAAAAGGGTTACCCCTGATAAATAATATAACTCCAGAAAACAATTAAGCACAATTTTTTTGTTTAACTTTAACTATTGATATAATATTGTACAAAATATGCGAGTTTAGTAGCACAAATCAAGCGTCGATGAAGTTAAAATATAATCTGTAAAGTTTTTGCAAAATGTTTTTCTGGATATATGTATATAAACTTTAAATAATAATTACATGGGTCGTTGTTATAAGTACAATCGCGTATATTTATTTCGTATCACAATAACTCTTGCTTACCATTTGATATGTATATTACCGTTAATAATAATTTTGCCGTATTTAATATTCAAACCCGCGTAAACATAAATTAAACTTTTAAATAAGATAACATGAGTCCTTATTTAAGGTATATAGCAAATAAATATTTAATGGATGAAAGTTTAAAACTAATATTAGTATTAAAAAATATTTAACGTGTATTTATAAAATTTTGTAATTTTAATAGATGAAAGACTGAAACTAATACTAATACTAATACTAATACTAATACTAATACTAATACTCATGTCATTTTAAACAAAGTTCATATTATAAAGTATAGAGAGTATAAAGTGCAAGGGGTTATTTTTTTTTTATAAATTATTAAAAATTATGAAAACTTGTAATTTTACACTTAACTCCATATATTTTATGTAAAATTCAACCACTAAAGTTTTATTAATTACTTGCTCTTTTTTTAAGTTTTTGTTTTAACAAATTTGACACAAATGTTTTTATGTGTTTTTTTCTCAATCAAATTTCTCCACCAAATTTATTAAAATTTGACCAAAATTAATTCAATTTCGACTTTTTATTAACCAATCACGTCGTTTGATTTTGCCTACGTGGCAAAATCGAGCTCTCCTATTGATTTAATTTTTTTTAATGAGAAGTGTTTTGCAAAATCACTCCGAAATAATGTAATTCTTTTATTATATAAATAAAAGATAAGGGTGTGCACAATCACAAATAATATTCCCATAAATTCTTTGAGCAGACAATATAATCGTGCACGCCCCAAATTAAACACTATGTTTACTTTTTAATAGGTGCTTATTGTGTTAGTCGAGCATCTAAGTTTTATAGGTGCTCATGACATAGCCAGCCATCGGGGTCGCTACTCCTACTTTCAACAAGCTCAGCCAGCTTTCGCGCTGCAAAATGGTTATATTTTGGAGGGATCGGTTGTTTTTAAGTATCAACAACAACAACGATACTCAATCTCGCACGCATGAGCGTTGTTTTTAAGTATGAGATTACATATTAAGACTCCTTTGTGTTTACTAATACGAGTAGTTTTGGTACATAACTGAAGTGCTGATTCGTTTTAGTGTTCTCTTGTTAAGTACTTGGAATGATATAAGCATTTTACAGTAAGCAGTCCCAACACCACTTTTATTTCAAACGAGGATTTGTTAAAACTTCTCATCGTTGCCGATTTCTAAACATATGATTGTTTATTTTTTTGACATAATACTTATTTAATGTTTTGTATCAACCTCAAACACCCCTTCAATCGCTAGGTTTTCATGTTCCCTCGATTTATTTAATTGTTGATGGATGTCGTGAATTGAATAAGGTTTTCATGTTCTCTCAAATAGCCCTTCAACCTTAAGTTGGCTATGTTAACCTCTCAAATAAGTGAGAGTTTTATCTTGTTTGACAATGTATGATGTTGAACTCATGACACATGAATTTTTTTTTTTTTTTTTTTTTTTTTTTTTTTTTTTTTTGAACAAAGATTTCATTATCACACCTCACAAATGGAGGAAAATTGAACATAACAAGTTACATCGAACATAACAAGTTAAGCCAAAACAAGACATACACCATAATAGCTGGACACACAGTAGCAACATCATTCTGAGGTGGGGGGAATCACCAAAGTGAGCTTTTGGTAGACACAACCATTTAAAGATGTAGCTTGACAAAAGTACACTAAGTAAATAAAACATACAAAGAAGAAAAAAGTAAACATCCTAACAGGAGCTAGACCAAAACCTAACAGATCTAAAGTCAAATCCCAGTGCAGCAGCAAGCCGTCGATGACGGACCACAACAGCTCTAAGCAGAAAAGACCAGCTGGTAACGGATCTGAGCAGAAAACCGCGGTGGTAGCAGTGACAACAGCAGCAACTAGGGGTGGAAATGAGCCGAGCCGCTCGTGAAAAGCTCGAGATCGGATCGGTAAAAAGCTCAAACGAGCCGAGCCTAAACGAGCTCGAGCCCGAGCTCGAGCCTAAGTTGGAGCTCATTTATTAATCGAGCTCGAGCCCGAGCTTTACATATAAAGCTCGTTTGGGCTCGCGAGCCTAAACGAGCCTATACGGCATTATGATATTTTAAGTATTAAACATATATACGAGCCGAGCTCGAGCTTATTAAGGAGCTCAATAAAGATATATTGAGCCGAGCTCGAGCTCGAGCCAAGCTTTAACTTTTTCATTGCCAAATCGTATAAACGAGCCGAGCCCGAGCCTATATAACATGTCACGAGCCGAGCTCGAGCTTAAAATTTAAGGCTCGAAACGAGCCGAGCTCGAGCTCGGGCTTTTTAAAACTTAAACGAGCCGAGCTCGAGCTCTGGCAGGCTCGGGCTCGGCTCGGCTCGTTTCCACCCCTAGCAGCAACGACGAAAATGGGAGATGGCAGATCTGCGATTAAGGCTTTATTGTGAAAAAGGAAAGTACAAAAGAAAGGTCCGGATGACACATGAATTTAACTGTAAATAAAATCATAATTAACAATTCAAAAAAGTTATCTTAATAAAACAAGTATCCTAGGGTTCAAACAAACTCTTGTACGTAGTAGTAAAAATTAAAGACTAAACAATGGTTAACTTGGTTGCTTCTTTATTTATTTTATTTTATTTTATTTTATTTTCGCAAAAAATTATCCTATTAACTAAAAATCAAATATATTTTTATATTATTTTACGTAAATCTCAATGGCATAGAATAAATGAGAAAGATTAAATCACTAACATGTCCGCATACGAACCAAAACTAAAATTTATAGGATATATCTAATAAAAGCTAAACAATACTAGAAACCATGGTTTTAAAAGGTGCGCCTTTGACTTCCACAATACGCAATAGACAAAGGCGTGACGTGAGATGATGCGTGAAAAAACGCAATAAGATGCGTTAAAGCGTGAGTTGTTACGCCTTTTTTGATTTCAACTACGACGAAATGGGGTTTTTATAAGAAAATGAAGAAAATTGAAAGAAATGATACTTTAATGACTTAGTTCCTTATGTATAACACTTTTTGTAAACTCGATATATATAAGATATGGTATAGAATATATAAATCTATTAATATTTTCATGTTTTTTTGCCGCTTTAAGTCTCGCCTTAATAAACATTAAGTCTTCGGCTTAGCTCCTAAGGTGTGAGATTTGACCATGTCGTCACGTCACACCTCACGATATCTAGAACCTTGCTAGAAACACATTGCTATTGAACTGTTTGTGCTAACAAAAATAGATGCGTTTCTAAAAAATTAGCACTATGCCGAAAATTTATGTGTAACAACCGTGATTTTAACAGGTTAGTTTGACTAATAGTCTCTGTTCATTTAACTTTGTTTGGTGTGAATTAAGGGTTATGGGTGATATAAGTGAGTTTTAGCACTAAATCCCTTTGCAAAAACTTATATGAAACTAAGACTAGGAAATGTGAAGAGGGTTTGTTTGAGATTGCGATGGGGTGGTTGTTAGAGGTTGTTAAGGTTCTGTTGTTGAGAAATGAAGATGAACTCCATGACAAAGTTGTTGTTGTTGCTGCCATTGATGTTTTGTTATTTGGTTTGGTCGGATTTTATCTTATCCTATGTGAGTGTGTTTTGTTATACGATGATGAAAGTGAGGCTAGTTAGTGTGGAAAGCTAATTTGTACATACAGTTAAATAATGTACAATATGCTTATGCACAAGATGATGTTTTAAAATTATTGTAAAAAATAACACACACAGTTAAAATAAAATAAAAAAATAATAATAAAATAATACGATTATACTTCTCAACCAATCACATCACATCTTTTCCCGCTAAAATTTCTTTTCATTTGTTGAAACTGAAAGTGCATAATTATTTTGGGACATTCAAAAATAAATGTGAAAAATAATTTTAAGGCGGGTGAGTAGTAAATATGGTGGATGAGAAAAATGAATTATTATTTGTCAAACTCCTTTGCTATATGCTATATCATTATGTGGATATTTTTTAAAACCTTTTCCGGATATAGCATTTCTCTTTTTTGTATAAATAAAGTGTCACATATACCCCGTTTTGGAGATCCGTGATTACATTATGTACCTGTTAAATCAAACTCGAATTAGGAGTAAAGGTTTAAAACATAAAATCTGACTTGAAGACATAAAAATAAGTGGCTAAGATTCAGATATACCACAATGTTTATCGTGTTCATGTATAGTATGCGCGACGGAGTAATAAGAAAAGTAAATGCTGGGAAGTTATGGTCGATGAGGCAAACTTTTATACTTTGAAAATTGCACTTCATATCTTGTTTTTAGTAGACAATTTACAAATATAGATCTAAGTTTTAAAAAGTTTACACTTCCTTTTGTTGGCAGGGTGGAGGCAAGATGGGTGAGCCTCACCTATCTCCGCCCCTGCTAATACGAGAGATGGATTAATTTATTAACAGTAACACATAACGTGTTAAAGTTGATAGTTTGTTAAAACATGGATTCATTTGAACTTTACAAAGAGCTTCAAAGGGTTAATCTTTAGATGGCTAAACAGGGACCCGACAATATATTTGATTTTTTCAAAAAAAATCTCTAATGCAATATGTGATCAAAAGTTAATAAGTTATTTGTCAACTTTTTCCTACGATGTTAAAAACCTATTTCATTAACCTCTACCTATCATTCAACTCACACAACAAAAGCATGAATAAATTAAGCAATATATTAAGCAATACTAATATATTTCTTAAGTAAGTCATCCTCAAACTTTTCCTCCAATGTAATAAGCCTTCTTTAACCCTTTTTCTAACTCCTTATTGGAGATGCTCTACCTACAAACCATTTCACATATGTCGTGTTAGGCTATGTGTAAACATGGTTAAAGTTTAATGTCACTGATTTATTGACTAAATATGTCACGTTCTTGTTAGGTTATCTTACTTCACTTATCCTTGTTAATCCGCATATGACGCGAATTTAACATCAATCAAATATATATATCCATACAGAATTGATACTGAACTCATATACTAGTTTTAAACCTCGTGCCCGCATGGGGTTTTACATTAGTCACACTAACAGGTTTTAACAGAAGTCTAATTTAACGAACATTTGTGTATTCTTATATGAAAATACCTATAAATAATTTATAACTATCATCTTTATCAATTATTGTGGGATTGAATATTTCATATTTGATTGATATTATTATGGATCAGGTGGCCTGCCTTTGTATAAGCCAAACAAACCCATGGTGAGGTTCTAAGACTTAGAGAGAAAGGAAGAGATAGTCATGAATGAAAATGATAAAGTTATTATTGCAACACACACTCTTCAAGTGAGACTTGAAAGGGTATTTATACTTATTACATAACATAAAAACAGATAAAATACAACTTTAATCCCTACACTAGTCCTAAAGTATAGGAAAATCTAGTAACCTCTTCGTATTTCTTGCTCTAACAAATTTTATTTTTGTTCATCATTTAGATTTATTCTTGTCTAGAGTTTTTGATATCGATTAATATTTTATATATATTTTTGTTGGACGAAAGATTTAACTTTGTTTAGCTGATACTGTGTTGAGGTGAATGTTGACGTTTAAATTTAACTATTGATGATGTTGCAGACATCATGCATGTTTAATAGCACGTAATGACAATTGGTGAAATTTAAGGACAAGTTTAAAATAATGTTTTTCCGCATATTCTTATTTAATCTTTAAAGATGAATTTACACGAGTCATTATTATTTGTAAATTTCTTGTATTTTTTTCTATATCACAGTAACCCGCGCTTTTATTTTGATATGTATATTCTCGTTAATAAAAATATCGACGTATTTAATATTTAAACCCGTGTACAACGAGTTAAACTAATTAAAAAGTATAACATGAGTTTTTATTAAATAGTAGAAAAAAATACCTTTGCGGATATCCTTAATAAATTGATAAAGAATAATCACATGATTTGTTAGTATACGTATAATCTCGTGAATTCATTTGCATACCATAGTAATTCGTTATTTCATCTTGATATTTATAATCTCATGCATATACATTAATTCAATCTATTGTGAAGTAGTGATAATAATATTTATAAATAACAACAACTTTATATTATTATTTTTAAAAATTTATATATGTAAAGTCCAAGGGACATAAAGTTTAGCGATATTTGTTAAATTCATAAAGTTATTAAAAAACATGAAAACTGATAAGTTAACTTATATATATATATATATATATATATATATATATATATATATATATATATATATATATAGGAAAGCGGGTCAAATAAAAAGAATAATTAAAATAAAAATGGTAAGAAGTAATTCTAGCCACACATTTCAAATTAGGAGGGAAAAGTTGAAGGCGATGCATCCACTTTTGTAGGTGCATCTAAAATGTGTGGTTGTTGTTACTTCTTATCATTCTTATTTTAATAATTCTTCTTATTTCATCCTAACTCATATATATATATATATATATATATATATATATATATATATATATATATATATATATATATATATATATATATATATATTTGAAATTTAACAACTAATATTAGTTACCTCATTTTTTGTAGTTTTTGTTTCGTAAATTTGATACCTATAGTTTTATGTTTTTTTTCTCCACCAATTTTTTTTCACTAAATTTATTAAAATTTGATAAATTTTTTCAATTTTTAACTTTCAGTTGGTTTATTTGATGGTTCAATTTCACTTACGTGGAAAAACCAAGTTTTTCCATTAATCTAGTTGAAAAGTCCTCAAATATTTAATTGTTCATTTTGTATATTCTCTTATTATGGAGAAGAGATATGCGATAAACAACCATAATTAAGACATAACAATATTGTTGTTAGTTCTTGCACGTTTGCGTTAGATTGCGATGGTTTTTAAAGTCAATAACTCATCAACCGTGTGCAATAATAGCCTACGGTGTCTAAAAGGTACTCACATGGTTTAATGTGAGCAAGAAAAACAAATTTGAAAACTTAGAAAAGAAAGAAAAAATTATCTTGAATAAGAATATCTTGACCAAGTCAGTCACCTATCGCCATCCAATGATCCAAAATAAGGGTTGTTTATATTTAAAACAACAATGTGTGGTTTTACAAGCTTATAGTTTCAACTTCCATTAAAGCTACTAAATGTATATCTTAATTATTCAAGTAGTGTTTTATGATTTGGACACATGTCAGTCCAAAAGTCGATAAACTAGGGTGGCAATTTATGACCCGACACGAAACCCGACTTAAAACAAACACGAAAATTAACAGATTAGGGTTGAGTTTAAGGGCCCGTTTGGTATACTCTTTTTGCTTGGGTTTGGAGTCAAAAAAATTAAAAACCTATGATTGGTTTAAATGTTGGGTTTAAAAATTAGACATGAGATCCAAAGGTCCCATCATTTTGAAATTTTAAGAGGGGAGTTAGGTTTATAATTTAGTGGGACCATCTTTTATCATTTTGTCATTTCACTTTACATAAAATATTATTTTTTTTCAAACAATAAATTATATATCAATTTTTAAAATAATTAACTATATATTTATATCAAATTCAAATCCAAATCAAAATCCAAACTCAAATCCTAATCTAAATCCAAATTCTAAACCCTTCTACGAACCAAACGGGCCCTAAATAGATTTTAGGTCGGGTTTGGGTTGACCCATCTAACTCGTTTATTAAACAGGTTATGTTCGGGTTGGGAATAAATTAAACAGGTCGACCCGCCAACCCGTTTAACATTATTTTCTTAAATTATAAATTATTTATATTTTATTATATGGGTTAAACGGGTCGACCCGCATACCGTTTAACCTGTTTAACTCGTATAATGTACCAACTTTTGTTATAAAATTGGTTAAATGGGTCAATCCGAACCCGTTTAATCTATTCAACCTATATAACATATTTAACTCGCCAACCCAAGTATATATACGGGTTAAATGGGTCAGGTTCGGGTTATGTGTAAACAGGTTAGGGTTGATATAACTGACCCAAAAATTTTAATTGGTCAAATTCGGGTTAAAGTTTTCTGAATAAATGGGCCAACCCAAGTATATATACGGGATAAATTACGCAAAGCATAAAATTAAGTAACTCAATAAATTGTAAATGTGTGCAAATGTGTTGATCATGATAGACACATAATAGTATAATACATATGCTTGTATTATTTCTTTATGCTTCTTGTTAGGAAAAAATATAACTTTTACGTCTTACATATAAGTTGTAACAAGCACATGGATTCTTCTAACGTTCTAGAACAGTAAGAATTGCTCGATTATAACATTCAAAGCGAATTTATGAAGTCTTATTTACATATATCCAGCTTTGAAATATTCCCATTCAAAGAACTAGTTATAAGTCTCGTGTACGCACAAAGTTTATAAATAAATCAAATTTATTTTAAAATTATAGTTTACTATATAGGCATATAAGTATTTATCTGTAAAAATTGTGATATAAATACAACTAACAAATATGCATGAGATTTTCATTTTGTATTATTAATATTTATTAACATTTTGTAAAAAAATTTATTGATGAAAGATTTAACTTTATTTAGCTGATATAGATGTTGAAGTTGAGATTGACGTTGTTGTTTAACGTTTTTGGGTAAAAGGGTTACCCCTGGTAAATAATATAACTCCAGAAAACAATTAAGCACAATTTTGATGTTTAACTTTAACTATTGATATAATGTTGTACAAAATATGCGAGTTAGTAGCACAAATCAAGCGTCGATGAAGTTAAAATATTATCTGTAATGTTTTTGCAAAATGTTTTTCTGGATATTTGTATATAAACTTTAAATAATAATTACATGGGTCGTTGTTATAAGTACAATCGCGTATATTTATTTCGTATCACAGTAACTCTTGCTTACCATTTGATATGTATATTACCGTTAATAATAATTTTGCCGTATTTAATATTCAAACCCGCGTAAACATAGATTAAACTTTAAAATAGGATAAGATGAGTCCTTATTTAAGGTATATAGCAAATAAATATTTAATGGATGAAAGTCAAAAACTAATATTAGTATTAAAAAATATTTAACGTATATTTATAAAATTTTATAATTTTAATAGATGAAAGACTGAAACTAATACTAATACTAATACTCATGTCATTTTAAACAAAGTTCATATTATAAAATATAGAGAGTATAAAGTGAAAGGGCTTTTTTTTTTTTTTTTTTTTTTTTTTTTTTTTGTATATATAAATTATTAAAAAAATATGAAAACTTGTAATTTTACACTTAACTCCATATTTTTTCGTAAAATTCAACCACTAAAGTTTTATTAATTACTTGCTCTTTTTTTAAGATTTTGTTTTCACAAATTTGACACAAATGTTTTTATTTGTTTTTTTTTTTCAATCAAATTTCTCCACCAATTTTATTAAAATTTGACCAAAATTAATCAATTTTGACTTTTTATTAACCAATCACGTCGTTTGATTTTGCCTACGTGGCAAAATCGAGTTCTCCTATTAATTTAATTTTTTTTAATGAGAAGTATTTTGCAAAATCACTCCGAAATAATGTAATTCTTTTATTATATAAAAGATAAGGGTGTGCACAATCACAAATAGTATTCCCATAAATTCTTTGACCAGGCAATATAATCGTGCACGCCCCAAATTAAACACTATGTTTACTTTTTAATAGATGCTTATTGTGTTAGTCGAGCATCTAAGTTTCATAGGTGCTCATGACATAGCCAGCCATCGGGGTCGCTACTCCTACTTTCAACAAGCTTAGCCAGCTTTCGCGCTGCAAAATGGTTATATTTTGGAGGGATCGGTTGTTTTTAAGTATCAACAACAACAACGATACTCAATCTCGCACGCATGAGCGTTGTTTTAAAGTATGAGATTACATATTAAGACTCCTTTTGTGTTTACTAATACGAGTAGTTTTGGTACATAACTGAAGTGCTGATTCGTTTTAGTGTTCTCTTGTTAAGTACTTGGAATGATATAAGCATTTTACAGTAAGCAATCCCAACACCACTTTTATTTGAAACGAGGATTTGTTAAAACTTCTCATCGTTGCCAATTTCTAAACATATGATTGTTTATTTTTTTGACATAAAATTTATTTAATGTTTTGTATCAACCTCAAACACCCCTTCAATCGCTAGGTTTTCATGTTCCCTCGATTTATTTAATTGTTGATGGATGTCGTGAATTGAATAAGGTTTTCATGTTCTCTCAAATAGCCCTTCAACCTTAAGTTGGCTATGTTAACCTCTCAAATAAGTGAGAGTTTTATCTTGTTTGACAATGTATGATGTTGAACTCATGACACATGAATTTAACTGTAAATAAAATCAGGATTAACAATTCAAAAAAGTTATCTTAATAAAACAAGTATCCTAGGGTTCAAACAAACTCTTGTACGTAGTAGTAAAAATTAAAGACTAAACAATGGTTAACTTGGTTGTTTCTTTATTTATTTTATTTTATTTTCGCAAAAGAATTATCCTATTAACTAAAAATCAAATCTCTTCTGATATTATTTTACGTAAATCTCAATGGCATAAAATAAATGAGAAGATTAAATCACTAACATGTCCGCATAGGAACCAAAACTAAAATTTATAGGATATATTTAATAAAAGCTAAACAATACTAGAAACCATGGTTTTAAAAGGTGCGCCTTTGACTTCCACATTACGCAAAAGACAAAGGCGTGACGTGAGATGATGCGTGAAAAAACACAATAAGATGCGTTAAAGCGTGAGTTGTAACGCCTTTTTTGATTTCAACTACGACGAAATGGGGTTTTTATAAGAAAATGAAGAAAATTGAAAGAAATGATACTTTAATGACTTAGTTCCTTATGTATAACACTTTTTGTAAACTCGATATATATACGATATGGTATAGAATATATAAATCTATTAATATTTTCATTTTTTTTTGCCGCTTTAAGCCTCGCTTTAATAAACATTAAGGCTTCGGCTTAGCTCATAAGGTGTGACATTTGACCATGTCGACACGTCGCACCTCACGCTATCTAGAACCTTGCTAGAAACACGTTGCTTTTGAACTGTTTGTGCTAACAAAAATATATGCGTTTCTCAAAAATTAGCACTATGCCGAATTTTATGTGTAACAACCGTGATTTTAATAGGTTGGTTTGACTAATAGTCTCTGTTCATTTAACTTTGTTTGGTGTGAATTAAGGGTTATGGGTGATATAAGTGAGTTTTAGCACTAAATCCCTTTGCAAAAACTTATATGAAACTAAGACTAGGAAATGTGAAGAGGGTTTGTTTGAGATTGCGATGGGGTGGTTGTTAGAGGTTGTTAAGGTTCTGTTGTTGAGAAATGAAGATGAACTCCATGACAAAGTTGTTGTTGTTGCTGCCATTGATGTTTTGTTATTTGGTTTGGTCGGATTTTATCTTATCCTATGTGAGTGTGTTTTGTTATACGATGATGAAAGTGAGGCTAGTTAGTGTGGAAAGCTAATTTGTACATACAGTTAAATAATGTACAATATGCTTATGCACAAGATGATGTTTTAAAATTATTGTAAAAAATAACACACACAGTTAAAATAAAATAAAAAAATAATACGATTATACTTGTCAACCAATCAAATCACATCTTTTCCCGCTAAAATTTCTTTTCATTTGTTGAAACTGAAAGTGCATAATTATTTTGGGACATTCAAAAATAAATGTGAAAAATAATTTTAAGGCGGGTGAGTAGTAAATATGGTGGATGAGAAAAATGAAATATTATTTGTCAAACTCCTTTGCTGTATGCTATATCATTATGTGGATATTTTTTAAAACCTTTTCCGGATATAGCATTTCTCTTTTTTGTATAAATAAAGTGTCACATATACCCCGTTTTGGAGATCCGTGATTACATTATGTACCTGTTAAATCAAACTCGAATTAGGAGTAAAGGTTTAAAACATAAAATCTGACTTGAAGACATAAAAATAAGTGGCTAAGATTCAGATATACCACAATGTTTATCGTGTTCATGTATAGTATGCACGACGGAGTAATAAGAAAAGTAAATGCTGGGAAGTTATGGTCGATGAGGCAAACTTTTATACTTTGAAAATTGCACTCCATATCTTGTTTTTAGTAGACAATTTACAAATATAGATCTAAGTTTTAAGTATGAGATTACATATTAAGACTCCTTTTGTGTTTACTAATACGAGTAGTTTGAGTACATAAACATAACTGAAGTGCTTATTCGTTTTAGTGTTCTCTTGTTAAGTACTTGGAATGATACAAGCATTTTACAGTAAGCAGTCCCAACTCCCAACACCACTTTTATTTCAAACGAGGATTTGTTAAAATTAAGGTTTTCAAGATCCTACTATAATGTTAATTTCTTAACAGGTTTTATAATATTATTCAAATCTACAAATTATTATATATCATTAACACAAAATTATATGAATGTTTCATATAATTTTGTTATAAATTATGAATATGAAATGTTTAAAAAGATTAACATATTGTTTTTAAATTCTATAAAGCATGATCCATAACTTTTTAGTCTTTTAGTTTACGATTCAATAAAAGTAAGATCGGATCGCATTAGATCTTAAGATCATATGGTCAAGATCAGGATTTTATAAGATCTTAAGTGTGCTAAGATCTTACGTAGGATCCGGATCGTTTTTCTCTGTAGTATCGTAAAATCGTAAAATCCTGGCAACTATGTTAAAACTTCTCATCGTTGCCGATTTCTAAACATATGCTTGTTTATCTTTTTGACATAAAACTTATTTAATGTTTCATTGTTTTGTATCAACCTCAAATATCCTAGGGGTCGATCAAACAAACTCATGTACGTAGTAGTAAAAAAGACTAAACAATTGGTTCCATTCTTCAACTTATGGAGGATCTGATCAATGTTGGTCAAACGATGGGTAACAAGATGGATGGTTGCATCAATAACATTGAAGAGATCGTAATAACTCAAGGAGCCCAGGAGTTTCATCAATGAATTTTATGTCACTAAATATCCAAGGCCTTGCCCAAAATGCCAAAAAAGATTGGGTAAAGGAGATATGTTTTAGTAATAAAATTAATTTTCTTTCGTTGCAAGAAACGAAAATGGAGTAGGTGGATCTTTTTAATATTAAGGGTTCGTTTGGTAGGAAGGAATGAAATATCAAATGAATAGAATAAATTATGTAATGGAATGAATGATGCAATGTAATTATTTATTAATGTTATTAATCATGTTTGGTTTTTTTTTTTTTTTTTTGAAAGGTGAATTTCAACTTAGAATCGACCACCTTCGCGGACAGCGAAGTTTGGTTGATAAGATAGATGTAATGGAATCGATAAAAAAAAAGACTAAAATGGTCATTGATTATAAGAAGTTTATTTAATGTGGTTAGTTAATGATGGATTTTTTTTTTTTTTTTTTTTTTTTTTTTTTTTTTTTTGTAATTTTCATTCCATTACAAGATGTAATGAAAAAAAAATGAGGGGACCCCTAAGGAATAGCAATGGTGTAATGAGTCATTCCTTGCAATGAATCATTACATTGTAAATGTGTAAACAAACAAGATTTTTTAATTCTACTGTAATAACCTTTTCCATTCCCACTTTGATTACACCATACCAAACGCTACGTAAGTCTTGTTGTGGTAATTTTGCTTTTGATTTTGTTTTTAGCCCTTCGGTTGGTAACTCGGGTGGCATTTTATGTGTTTGGGATTCTAATATGTTTCTTAAGGAGCATTCCACGGTTTCCGACTCCTTCATAGCAATTATGGGTAAATGGGTTCCAAATTATAAGAATTTGCTTATCATCTCGGTTTATGCCCCTCAAGAGTTTACTAAAAAAAGATGCTTTGGCAATACTTGAACCACTTAATCGATAGGTGGAAAGGTGATGTGATTGTTATGGGTGATTTCAATGAAGTCCGTACACAAAAAGAAAGATTTGGCTATATCTTCAATGCTCAAGGGGCTGCTGCTTTTAACACTTTTATTTCATTAGGAGGTTTGGTGGAGGTGTCTTCTGGAGGTTACTCATTTACTTGGTCTCATAAGTCGGCTTCCAAAATGAGTAAGCTTGATCGTTTCTTTATTTTTGAAGGCTTAATGAGGTCATGCCCTAATATTTCCGCAATTACTCTAGATCGTTATCTATCTGACCATAGACCTATTGTTTTGCGTGAGATAAGTTTCGATTATGTTCCTACCCCGTTTTGTTTTTACCATTATTGGTTTGAGATTGATGGGTTTGACTCTTTCGTGGCTGATACATGGAGAGACATTAATATTTTCGACCCCAACCCTATTAAAGCATCTTAAGAGGGAGATTTGTTTATGGGTTAAAGATAACAAAGACAAGAACAAGAACCAGAAGAAAAGCTTAAAGAACATGCTTGCTAATATCGACTCATCTTTAGATAAAGGTGACGTGTCTTTAGATACCTTGGAAAAAGGAACGA
Source organism: Artemisia argyi (assembly GCA_030686995.1). Taxonomy (NCBI): domain Eukaryota; kingdom Viridiplantae; phylum Streptophyta; class Magnoliopsida; order Asterales; family Asteraceae; genus Artemisia; species Artemisia argyi. Next base: position 31,959,650 of record CM060693.1, read on the forward strand.
ACATTATGCACAAGTTAACTGATTTAGAGAACATGGATTCGCTCTAATTGGCTCAAAAAGCTAAGATCAAATGATCGATAGAAGGGGACGAAAATTCCAAATATTTCCATGGTATCATCAATAAACAAAGAAGTAATCTTGCCATTCGTGGCATCCTTGTTGATGGCGCATGACTTGAAGATCTTACAAGTGTTAAAAACGAGTTTTTTTCCCATTTTAAAGATAGATTCAACATGCCACGTTCGTCCCGCCTTAATCTTGATATGGAGTTCCCCAATAAGTTGTCCATAGAACAAAAGGAAGATTTAGAAAGACCTTTTACAAGGAGAAAATTAAGGGCGATGTTTGGGATTGCGGCTTAAACAAGTCTCCAGGTCCGGATGGCTTTACTTTTAGTTTCTATCAACGACACTAGAGTTTAATTGAACCTGATGTTGTAGATGCTGCCAATCATTTATTCACTCACGGGTTCTGCCCTAATGGAGGTAACTCTTCTTTTATTGCCTTGATTCCAAAAACTCAAGATGCTAAATTGGTAAAGGACTTTAGACCTATTAGTCTAATTGGAAGTCTTTACAAAATCATTGCCAAGATATTAGCAAACTGTTTAGTGTGTGTCCTGGGATACCTTGTTAATGAAGTGCAATCTGCCTTCATTGAAAATCGGCAGTATAAATGTTCGTTGTAGTATAGTATAGTGACAAGTACCAGGGGATTGATCGTTCAACTCAGGAATAGTGTTCTAGGATTAAAAAGTCTACTAAACTAGGTCTAAAGGTGAGAGATGATTCTTTTTGTATTTTTATATTTTTATAAAAGCAAGTAAAACCTCAGGTTTTGAAGGAGTGGGCGGAATTAGTTGCTAGTCAACTAACCAAATTAACTAAAGATGCAATCAAAATAAAATAAAATAAACTAAAACTAACTTTATGGTGTAAACAATAATAAGAGAAAATGTGTTTACTTAGATTTCATTACTCCCTAGATATCTTTTACCGGTTGATTAGCTTGTTACAATTGCATTGATGACGGGGTATATTCCTTAATACTAGTCGTAGGGCCGTGTACGAAATTCCCAACTCTATAAGCTCCTACTTCACTCCTATATCGAGCCGACTAAAAGCTCCTAACATGGGATCACTAGAATTCGCTTATGCATTAAATACAACCATAAATCGTAGTACACCTCTGATCATCTTTGTTAAGACGTTCAAGCAAGTTACCAATTGGAAGTCTGCTAGTTTTCTTAAGCCTAAAATCGAATACAATCATCCACAACAACTATAAACAAACCATCAACCAATAATCAACATCTAGGTTTCATTACATCTAAGCAAACACAATAAAAACCTAGCCTAGCATGTTAAAAAGAAGAAAAACATAAGATAGAATCACATAACACATAGACATATTGTATGATTATTGGAAAACTTATCTTCGATTGAACATGGATGGAACAAGGGTTGAAACCATTATTAATACAGAAAATTCGTCTAGGGTTTTCACAAAAAAGCTCTCCAAAAGTTCCACCATGAATGAATGAAATTAGAAAACTATATATAGATTTTATACCTTGACGGCGTCACGTTTTACCTTGTGACGCCGTCAACTCGCCGCCAAGATAAAATTCGTATTGCCTAGATCCACTTCTGACGCCGTCATGCGTAATTTTGCTCTGGGCCGTCACATGTATTTTGACCCTGACGGCCTTGGTGACGCCGTCATGCCAAATTGCCTTGAAAATTTTCTGGGCCGTCATGTGTATTTTCCACATCCACCTCATTTGCCAAGTTTGACGCCGTCACTTGCATAGTCTTGACGCCGTCAGGTACTGTTCCCAGCAAGGATTTTGAGACTTTGTCGTTTTCTTCACTAAATTGCTTCAAAAACGTCCAAAATGCTTTCTTTTCCAGATTTCTCCTCAAAAGTACCTAAAATGACAAAAGGAACGATTTAGGGCAATAATTGATCAAATAATTACGAATTCGGGTTTAAATGACTCCCCAAAAGCAGTACACTTTTCGCCTTATCAAATACCCTTACACTTGAGATTTGCTTGTCCTCAAGCAAATGCGCTTTTATTCTAATCAAAATACAAGTTAGGGGTCATTTAACACTAATATAAAAGTAATTACAACAAATAATCGTTTCACTTAAAACCAAAAACAAGCACGGAGATTATACACTAGCACCTCACAAATAGTGTTTAGATACTCACATCTCTCGGGTGTAATAAAGTATATATCACAATAAGGAAATGGAAAACATCTCTCACTACCTGTCATAGCAAATAGATTACCATAGGCTTGGGAAAGGATCAAACCTCCACCACTTGGCGTAAGCACCTATGATAAACTATCAAAGAAGTCTTTTAAAGGGTTATAACATGAGGTGTAGGGATATGATAAACACGGTTTTGTTAGATAAAGACAATTTTTTACTGGTGGTGAGTTAATCATGTTGGTTAATTACATGTACAATGTGGCGTTGCTAAGCCAAGACTCAACTCAACTTTAGCTAATAAATCAAAAATAACAAAAACATAAAACAAACATAAAATGAAACGAGATGGTAGTCCGTATGTTTTTTTTCTTTTTCTTTTTCTATTTTTTTCTCTTTTTCTTTTACTATATATATATATATATATATATATATATATATATATATATATATATATATATATATATATATATATATATATATATATATATATATATATATTCATACACTTTTACCCTATCATCCAAAATAATACATCATAGGGGATTTACGTCCCCCTTACACTTGAACTTTTACATACTTTACAATCAACTATTCTAATGACTCGAATTAAGATAATCAAAATACTTGGAGTACTTTTTAAGATTAACGCACATATGGGTTTCATTATAAACAACAATTATAAACAAACCATCAACCAATAATTAACATTTAGGTTTCATTACATTTAAGCAAACACGAAGAAAACATAGCCTAGCATGTTAAAAAGAAGACAAGCGTAAGATATAATCAAACAACACATAGACATATTGAATGATTTGGTAAAGTACTTATCTTCAATTGAACATGGAAGAAACAAATGGTTGAAACCCTTCAAATAGCTGGAAAATTTGTCTAGGGTTTTATTCCCTCAAAGTTGCACACAATGAATGAAAACTAGAAAACTATATACAAATTTTACAATCTGACGGCGTCAAGAGTTGAGTCTGACGCCGTCAACTCGCCGCCAAATTAAACTCGTATTGCCTAGATCCACTTCTGACGCTGTCACTCTTTATGGGTTCTGGGCCGTCACTCTTTACAATTACTCGTGATGGCCTTGGAAGTTTTGTACGTGACGCCGTCAGACCCCTTTCACAAAACCTTCTAGCGCGTCACGTGTATTTGATTTATCCACCCTTTTGTCAACTCATGACGCTGTCACTAACACATTGTGACGACGTCAAAGGCAATTTCCAGCATGCTTTTGAGACTTTGTCGTTTTCTACACTTTTTCGCTCCAAAAACGTCACACTTTTACAAAATGCTTCCTTTTGTAAAATTCCTCTCCTATCAAAAGTACCTAAAATGACAAAAGGAACGATTTAGGGAAATATTTGATCAAATAATCTCGACTTTGACCTTAAATGACCCCCCAAAAGCGGTACACTTTTCGCTTCATCAAATACCCTTTCAATTGAGATTTGTTTGTCCTCAAGCAAATGCGCTTTTATTCTAATCAAAATACAAGTTAGGGGTCATTTAACACTAATATAAAAGTAATTATAACAAATAATCGTTCCACTTCAACCAAAAACAAGCACGAAAATTATACACTAGCACCTCACAAATAGTGTTTAGATACTCACATCACTCGGGTGTAATAAAGTATATATCACAATATAGAAATGGAAAACATCTCTCACTACCTGTCATAGCAAATAGATTACCATAGGCTTGGGAAAGGATCAAACCTCCACCACTTGGCGTAAGCACCTAGGATAAACTATCAAAGAGGTCTTTTTAAAGGGTTATAATGTTAGGTGTGGGGATAGGATAAACACGGTTTTGTTGGATAAAGGCAATATTTACTGGTGGTCAGTTAATCATCTTGGTTAATTACATGTACAGTATAGCGTTGCTAAGCCAAGACTCGACTCGACTTAAGCTAATAAATAAAAAATAACAAAAACTTAAAATAAACATAAAGGAAACGGGATGGTAGTCCGTTTGTTTTTCTCTTTTTTTTTATTTTTTTTATTTTTTACTTTTTGCATACACTTTTATCCTACCATCCAAAATAATACATAATAGGGAATTTACATTCCCCTTACACTTGAACTTTTACATATTTTACAATCGACTATTCTAATGACTCGAATTAAGATAATCAAAATACTTGGAGTACTTTTTAAGATTAACGCACATATGGGGGTAATATATGATGTTCTTCCCCATTACTCCATAACACTAGTACTTTACCCATGAGTCCCAATCGTCCCAAAACAATATGTACAAGATATGACTCGACTTAGCAACCATGTAATCAATTAGACAATTAACTAAGGGTTTAAACAAATAACAATAATGCACTAAAGATAAGTGCATACACGGAAGGCTAAGGCGATTTGGGTGTAAATTTGGGGTGGGTTGTAAACAAATTCTTCCTTTAAGTAAAATGCTTAAATTTAGAAACGAAAAGATATGCTCGGAGGGGTGTACTAGGGGTATCGTGTACTAAAAATGTGTACATCGCAAAGGTGTGGGAAAAATTAATTGACTTTACTAGTCAAGTAAATTGACTTAAATGGTCAAGTAATTATGATACGGGGTTTAACACAAGGGTGATCCTAATGCCTCTTATCATGTAGTAAATCCTACTACACGAATGTAGTCTCACTAGCGGTCTCGGGATGTATCACTAACGCAAGTTCTAGAATCTAAGTACTACCAGTACACTCATAAGCACTAATAATGAATGTTTTTCCTAACAAATCTAAAGGCGAACTGTTAATACAAATATCGCCTAAAAACGTTATTTATATTTTACGATCTTCGCTAAGTTTTGTTAACGACAAAATGTAAACTTTAGTTTAGAAGTAAAACATAATCTTAGTTTTAAAGACTTGCATAAACTAGACTTTTACTACATTTTACATTTCATAAAACACAACACTTTTTATTTCTTAAAATAGAATTGTCACATCACATTTATGGCAAGTTTTGTCAATATACATTTATGGAAAGAAATGTGTTTGACTTACTAAGTGGTTGCTTGCAAGTTTAGTGTTTGACTTGATATTATGAGATGTGACATTGTTTGGTTTGCAAGGTGTAATGAGATGTGACTTTGTTTGGTTTGCAAGATTTATTTCAAAACCAACTGCAAGCCCGGCGGAACCCTGGGGGTACACGGGCGGAACCCATCTGAGGGTTCCGCCGTATCCGCCAGGCCTGCAGAAGGCTTTGCTATAAATACCAAGCCACAAGTTGATTTTTGGCTTATCACTCTACATCATATTTTACACACACACATTCATTCTTTCATCTAACTCTTTAACATTACATATGTGAAGTTTCTTTTTGTAGCAAAGAGATTCACGAGCTCATTAAAAGTAACAAGTATTCAACACAACGTTGCAAGACTTGTTAGCTTAGCATTGTGTAGACTTGTGTAGTTTACACTTCATTTGATTGTGTATTTTCAGTAGTGATCGGTTAGTATTTTAGTCCTCAAAATACAAAGTGTATTAAGAGTAGTTGTACCCTTGTAAAAGAACTAACGGGAGTGGTTGTACCCTTGGTAAAGAACTCGACATCTAGCTTAGTGTCGGTAAAAGTATAAGCGACGTGTAAGGTTTTCTCCACCGGTGAAAGGAGCTTGTTGACTAGTGAAAGAAACTCTCGAGTTGGATACTCGGGGCGTGGACGTAGGGCAAGAAAAAAGAGTCCTTGTAGCTGAACCACGATAAATACTCGTGTTGTGGTTTGATCGTTTCTTTCATTTACTTGCATGTTATATATTGTGTTTGTGTATATATCTTTGATCAAACGGAAAGTTTCAAAGCTAACTAAACAAGTTAAAAAGATTTTAATCGGTAACCTATTCAACCCCCCTTCTAGTTTTCCACAATTGGCATCAAGAGCTACGTTACTCAAGCTTTTAAAATATATTGTGTTTTAAAAACTTGAAACGATCCATGGATTTTGAAAATTACAAAGAAGGGCAATCTATGCAAAGACCACCACTCTTTGAAGCAAATGGTTTTATATATTGGAAAAACTGTTTTGAAACTTACGTGAAATCTAAAGATATAGATTTATGGTATATAATCATTGATAGTGATAACGTAGTTACCAACATTAAAGATGATGACCAAAAGAAATTGATTGGTAAAAATAATGAAGCTAAAATGATGCTTTACAACGCTTTGCCTAAGAAAGAATATGAAAGAGTCTTTTTGTGTAAAACCGCCAAAGATATTTAGCAATCTTTAATTGTCACTCATCAAGGAAACTCACAAGTTAAAGATAACAAAATTGATCTTCTTGTTCAACAATATGAACAATTTGTTATTTCCGAAGATGAGATTATTGATAATGCTTTTGCTAGGTTTAACACTATTATTACTTCACTTAAAGCACTTGATGAATCTTTTTGTAGTAAGAACTTTGTCAGGAAATTTCTTAGAGCACTTCATCCGAAGTGGAGAGCAAAAGTGACGGCAATTGAAGAATCCAAAGATCTTTCAAGCATGTCACTTGATGAGCTAATTGGAAACCTCAAAGTTCATGAAATGGTAATGGAAAAAGATTCGGAACTAGTGAGAGGCAAGAAAGAAAAAGTTAAGTCCATTGCCTTGAAAGCTAGAGTCCAATCAAGTGATGATGAAGAATCTACTTCGGATAGTGATGATGAGGAATATGCTATGGCCGTTAGAGACTTCAAAAAGTTATTTCGTAGAAGAGGAAAGTTTGTAAGGCAACCTAAAGATGACAAGAAAACTTTCCGAAAAGATCGTGATGATAGGAAAGGAAAGGTTGAAAGAAAATGCTATAAGTGTGGAGACACAAGTCATCTTGTAGGAGAATGTCCAAAACCACCCAAAAGCAAACCTCAACAAGCTTTTGTGGGTGGTGCTTGGAGTGACTATGAAGGAGATGACGATGAGCCAAAGAATGATGATATTGCTCTCATGGCTCACAACTCAAATGAGGTGTGCCTCAAAGTTTGTTTGGAACCGGATGAATGGATTAAAGATAGTGGTTGTTCAAGGCACATGACGGGTAACAAAAGCCTCTTCACTTCTTATCACAAATGCGATGGAGGTAATGTTACGTTTGGTAGTAAAGCTAAGAGCAAAATCATCGGAAAAAGTACAATCTCTCATGACTCCCTTTTTATAGATGATGTAGCTCATGTTGATAACTTAGGTTTTAATCTCCTTAGTATTAATCAACTTTGTCGTAATAAGTGTAATGTCCTTTTTAGTGAAAATGGTAGTAAAATACTTAAAGATGGTATAACCATAGCCAAAGGTGTCCTTAAGAACAACGTATATGTCATGAAGATGGATCCAACATCTAGAGACAAACTTTGTCTTACCTCATTAGATGAATCTTCAACTTTATGGCATAGACGTTTAGGACACGCAAACATGAGACTAATCCAAAACCTCTCCTCCAAAGACTTAGTTCGAAACCTACCTAAGTTGAAATACGACCAACACTTTTGTGATGCTTGCAAAGTCGGTAAACAAGTCCATAGTAGCCATAAGGCTAAAAACTTGGTTTCTACATCTAGGTGTCTAGAACTTTTGCATATGGATTTATTTGGTCCATCCGCTATACAAAGTTATGGAGGTAACTTCTACACTTTGGTTATAGTTGATGATTACTCAAGATATACTTGGACAAATTTTTTGAATAGTAAAAATGAAGCTTTTGATAAATTTGAGATTCTAAGTAAGAAAATTCAAAATCAAGTAGGGTCTAATATTGTGTCTATTAGAACGGATCACGGTCGTGAATTTGATAATGAATTTCAATTTGGAAACTTTTGTGATATTAATGGTATAACTCATAACTTTTCGGCTCCACGTACTCCTCAATCTAATGGTGTAGCAGAACGTAAAAACCGGACATTGCAAGAGATGAGTAGAACAATGCTTAATGAACAAAACATTCCACAAAAGTTTTGGTGTAATGCCGTTGACACATCAACGTACATTTTAAATCGAGTATTAATTAGACCATTTTTGAATAAAACTCCTTATGAACTATATAAAGGTAAAAAGCCTACATTAGGATACTTTAGAGTGTTTGGGAGTAAATGTTTCATTCTTAACACCAAGGATTATCTCACCAAATTTGACCCAAAGTCTTATGAAGGTGTATTTCTTGGATAATCACAAAATAGTAAAGCGTACATTGTTTTAAACAAAGAAACCTTAAGAGTCGAGGAATCGTTGAACGTAACATTTGACGAGAGTCCACCTCCCTCTAAGACATCACCTTTGGTAGATGATGACTTAGTTGAAAGCCAAGCAATAGAAAATCAAGAAATTTTAAGTGATGACAAGGAAGATGAACTATTTAACAAAGAACTTGTCAATGTCAAAGAATCTAAAAGTCATCCATTAGATGGTGTCATTGGCAACATTAACGAAAGAACACTAAGGTCAAAAGTTCAAAATGAAAGCAACTACTTTTGTTTCGTGTCACTGATGCGTGGGAATCGCAACAGGCTTTACCTCTCGAGGGATCTCGAGAAGCTTACAACCCCCACCAGGCAGTGTACCTGATCGTTGTAGTATAGTATAGTGACAAGTACCGGGGGATTGATCGTTCAGCTTAGGAATAGTGTCGCTAGGATTAGAAAGCCTAATTACTAGTTCTAAAGGTGAGGGATGATTATTTTTGTATTTTTTATATTTTTTAGAAAGCAATTAAAATCTCGGGTTTTGGAAGAGTGGGCGGAATTAGTTGCTATTCAACTAACCCAAAACTAAGATGCAATCAAAATAAAATACTAGAAATTAAAATAAGCTAAATTATACTAAAGTTGTGAGCAGTAATTGGAGAAAATGTGTTTACTTAGATTTCACTACTCCCTAGATATCTTTTACACGTTAATTACTTGTTATAATTGCATGGATGACGGATCGTATTCCTGAATACCATTCATGGGGTGGCATACATAACTCTCCAATTCTATGAGCTCTTATCTCCTCCTACACCAATGCCCAGCACAACTATAGGGATTGTAAACAGTGGCTCATGCATTAAATACAACCAATAAAGACCTAGTACACCTCGGTTCATGTTTCTTAAGACGTTCAAGCATGTTACCATTTGGAGATCTGCGAGTTTTCTTAAGCCTAACATATAAATCATTCATCCAAGACAAGAATAAACAAGTAATCAACACATAATCAATATCTAGGTTTCATTAGATCTAAGCAAACACAAAAGAGATCTAGCCTAGCATGATAGAATTAAGACAAGAACAAGATATAGACAACCAACACATAGACATATTGATTGAATTAGAAGAACACTTATCTTGATTAATCATGCAAGGTATCAAGGGGTTGGAACCCTTGAAAAACCTGTAAAGTTACACCAAAATCGTCTTTAGGGTTTATCCCAAAACTTCTCTCTCTTTAATGTGAAAAACTAGAAAACTATATATAGGAAAATAGGGATGACGGCGTCAAGAACAAAGGTGTGACGCCGTCATCTCGCCGCCAAATACTTCCTCGGACGGCCTTGATCTACTTCTGACGCCGTCAAGGCCTAGGCCGTCACACAAATTACTCTTGACGCCCTGTGTGTGACGCCGTCATCAACTACGGATTTTAATTCTTGGGGTTTTGACGCCGTCAGGAAAACTCTTGACGCCGTCAGGAACTCTCGGATTTTATTATTGAGGTTTGACGCCGTCAGGAAATTACTCTTGACGCCGTCACCTACTGTTCCCAGCATGGAAAATTGAGACTTTGCCGTTTTCTTCACTTTTATGCTCCAAAAACGTCCAAAATGGCTTCTTTTCCAGAATTCACTCTCCAAGTACCTAAAATCACAAAAGGAACGATTTAGGGCAATATTTGATCAAATAAATTCGAATTCGGGCTTAAATGACCCCCTAAAAACGGATCATTTTTCGCCTCATCATATACCCTTACACTTGAGATTTGCTTGTCCTCAAGCAAATGCGCTTTTATTCTACTCAAAAGACAAGTTAGGGGTCATTTAACACTAATATAAAAGTAATTACAACAAATAATCGTTCCACTAAAGACCTATAGACAAGCACGGAGGTCATACACAAGCACCTCACAAATAGTGTTTAGATACTCACATCTCTCGGGTGTAATAAAGTGTAAATTACAATATGGAAACGGAAGATATCTCTCACTACCTGTCATAGCAAAATAGATTACCATAGGCTTGGGAAAGGATCAAACCTCCACCACATGGCGTAAGCACCTAGGATAAACTATCAAAGAGGTGTTTTAAAGGGTTGTAACGTTAGGTATAGGGATATAAATTACACGGTTTTGTTGGATAAAGGAAGTTTTACTGGTGGCGAGTTAACAATCTTAGTTAATTACATGTACAATGTGGCGTTGCTAAGCCAAGACTAGACTCGACTTAAACTAATAAATGAAAAATAACAAAAACATAAAATGAACATATAATGAAACGGGATGGTAGTCCGTATATTTTTTTTTTCTTTTTTTTTTTTTTCTTTTTCCATTTTTTTTTTTTTTTTTTTTTTTTTTTTTTGCATACACTCTTACCCTACCATCCAAAATAATACATCATAGGGGATGAGAATTCCCCTTACACTTGAATCTTTACATACTTTACAATAAACTAATCTAATGACTCGAATTAAGAAAAATCAAAACACTTGGAGCACTTTTAAGATTAACGTACATATGGGGGTAATAAATGATGTTCTTCCCCATTACTCCATAAAATAAGTACTTACCCATGAGTCCCAATCGTCCCAAAACAATATGTACAAGGATATGACTCGACTTAGCAACCATGTAATCAATTAGAATGTTAACTTAGGGTTTAACAAATAACAATAATGCTCTTAAAATGAGCGCATACACGGAAGGCTAAGGCGATTTGGGTGTACATTTAAGTGGGGTGTAACAAATTCTTCCTTTAAGTAAAATGCTTAAAGTTAGAAACGAAAAGATAGGCTCGGAGGGGTGTACTAGGGGTTTCGTGTACTAAAAATGAGTACAACGCTAAGGTGTGGGAAAAATTAGTTGACTTAACTAGCCAAGTAATATGACTTAAATGGTCAAGTAATTATAATACGGGTTTAACACAAGGGTGATCCTAATGCCTCTTATCATGTAGTAAATCCTACTACACGAATGTAGTCTCACTAGCGGTCTCGAAATGCATCACTAACGCAAGTTCTAGAATCTAAATGCTACCGGTACACTCATAAGCACTAATAATGAATGCTTTTCCTATCAAATCTAAAGGCGAACCTCACATATTTGGGTGGAAATTTTTTTTGAATATACGGTTATGTGCTAGTCATACAATCTCCTATCCATGAGACGCTTGCTATGGCTAAAGTTTCACTCCTAAATGTTGTAAAAAATTTTAAATTTGGCGCTAAAATTGCACTAACAAGTATTTCTCATAGTTTTATTACACATCTACTATCAAACAAAACAAACTCAAGCGAAAGTGCATATGTAAGGTATCATCTTTTTACCTTCCCCTTACACTTAAGATGAACATTGTCCCCAATGTTCAAGTAAAGAATGTAAAAGTGAAAAAGTAAAGAGAATGAAATCAAATACTCCCCTGATTCGCTCGGTATGGATTATAGGTTGGCCAGATTAGATCTTCCTCCAAGAAAATGAACAATCAAAGCTTCCCTTCCAGAATATAAATCATCTCCTTGTCGATCATAACCTGTAAATCCTGACAAAAATAGACAAGACAACCTCGCGTAAAATCGGCGGCATCCTATATAAGTTACTAAATCCTAGAAAACAAAGTAAGATATAATGCTTGTGGAATGAAGTTTGCAGATCTCCTGGAGATAATAAAACTTAATAATTCACAAAAACCATAAGACTCCGTTAGAAAAACAAAACCGGTAAAATTTCCAGATTTTAACTCCTGACGCCGTCAAGAGTAAACCTATGACGCCGTCAGAATGGACCTGCAGAAATTCTTATGTTAAGTTTCCGGAAAATTTCTGGAAAAACTTGGTCCTACTTCCTGGAAAATCCTGCAAAACTTCATTATGACTCAATACAAGCATTTGACTCTAACAAATACGAATATACATGTTCATTTAATATTGTGGAGAATCATGATCGGTTTGTTTCTTAAAAACATATTTGGGGTTTCCCCTTACACTTATCTTTTGCAAAAATACTTCTAGGTGGAGTTAAGACTAGGCCAAAACAACAAAGTAAAGTATTTCCACATTTTAGTTTAGAAACATGATCTACCAACAATAAAAATAAAGCATGCATACGGAAGCAAATAACAATCAAACAAATAAAATCACACAAAACATGGGTTGCCTCCCAAGAAGCGCTTTTCTTTATTTACGAGTCTTGTAGCTAGACTCAAGGTCATGGGTTACTACGTGACTTCATCATCAAACGTCACATCCTCCTCACTAATCATTTCATTATTATTTTCTTGGTAGTGTTTTACACGTTGTATGTTAACCGTGAATTCCCTACCTTCATCATCTATTAACACTACCGCTCCAAATTTAGAAGAGTTCTTTATTGTGAACGGTCCATACCATCTAGACTTAAGTTTTCCCGGAAATAATCTCAACCGAGAATTGTATAATAGGACCTTGTCTCCCTCTGAAAATTCTTTGGGTTTCTTAATTCTCTGGTCATGCCATCTCTTAGCTCTTTCTTTATATGTGATTGAGGATTCGTAGGCTTCTAGTCTAAGCTCATCAAGCTCGTGTAATTGCAAAAACCTATTATTTCCAGCCGTTGTGTAATCTAAGTTGCATGCCTTAAGTGCCCAATAAGCCTTGTGTTCTAATTCTACCGGTAAGTGACATGCCTTACCATACACCATGCGGAATGGGGTCGTTCCAATTGGTGTTTTGTAGGCAGTTCGGAATGCCCATAAGGCTTCGTCGAGTTTAAATGACCAGTCCTTTCTGTTTTGACTAACCGTTTTTTCAAGTATTCTTTTAATGGCTCTATTGGTGTTTTCGACTTGGCCATTGGTCTGTGGATGATAGGCGGTGGAGAATCGATGGGGTACTCCATACCTCTTCATGACCTTTTCCATTTGTGCATTGCAAAAATGTGTTCCCCTATCACTGATGAGAACTTTCGGAATCCCAAATCTTGCGAAAAGCTTTTTCAGGAAATGAATGACTACTCTTGCATCATTGGTCCTAAGGGCTTGTGCCTCAACCCATTTTGAAACATAGTCAATGGCGACTAAGATGTACTCGTTTCCCCCTGAGGATGGAAAGGGTCCCATGAAGTCAATCCCCCAAACATCGAATACCTCACAAACTTGTATAAAGTTCTGAGGTGCCTCATCCCTATGTGATATATTTCCGGCTCGTTGACATGCATCGCACGCCTGCACCATTTCTTTTACATCACGGAAAATTGTGGGCCAATAGAATCCAGCATCGAGAATCTTTCGGGCAGTAACGTTTATCCCATGATGCCCGCCAGAAGGACCAGAGTGACATTCCCTCATAATCTTTACTGCCTCATTTTCTGAAACACAACGCCTTATAATGTGGTCAGGACACATTCGGAATAAAAGGGTTCATCCCAAAAGTAGTACTTTAGCTGGGAAAAGAACCTCTTCCTCTCGTACTTAGTCAAGTTTTCAGGAACAAGTCTACATCTACTTGCGAAGTAATTAGCAAAGTCGGCGTACCATGGCTCCGAATCAATCATTGACATCAGGTGTTCGTCAGGAAACGAATCCCTAATCTCACTTCTATCGTGCTTATCCAAGGGGTTTTCAAGACGAGATAGATGATCTGCGGCTAGATTCTATGCCCCCCTCTTATCGCGAATCTCAACATCGAATTCTTGTAGCAACAAGATCCACCGAATTAGTCGTGACTTAGCATCCTTCTTCGCGAAGAGGTATCTAAGAGCCGAGTGATCAGTGAAGCCGACTGTTTTTGAAAGGACAAGATATTGTCGGAATTTGTCGAATGCAAATACCACGGCCAATAGTTCTTTCTCGGTGGTGGAGTAGTTCTCTTGAGCGGGATTCTTGGTTTTGCTAGCGTAGTAAATAGGTTGGAAAAGCTTGTCACGTCGTTGACCTAATACAGCCCCGACAGCGAAGTCGCTAGCGTCACACATGATTTCGAATGGTAACTCCCAGTTGGGTGTGATCATGATTGGAGCTTGAGTGAGTTCCCTTTTTAAGAGATCGAAAGCATCTTTGCATTCTTGGGAAAAATCGAATGGAGCATCCTTCACAAGCAATTGAGTCATTGGCCGGGCAATTTTTGAGAAGTCTTTGATGAATCTCCGATAAAATCCGGCGTGCCCCAAAAAGCTGCGTATTGCCTTAACAGTAGTGAGGTATGGTAACTTAGATATAGCTTCAACTTTAGCTTGGTCCACCTCTATTCCGTTCCCTGAGATCTTATGCCCTAACACAATCCCTTCCTTTACCATGAAATGACACTTTTCCCAGTTTAACACCAAGTTGGTTTCCTCACAACGTTTAAGCATCTTTTCTAAATTAGCAAGACAGCGGTCGAAGGAGTTTCCGAAGACTGAAAAGTCATCCATGAACACTTCCATGCTGTCTTCCATGAGTTCGTGAAGGATTGCGGTCATGCAACGTTGGAAAGTGGCGGGAGCATTACATAGCCCAAAAGGCATCCTTTTGTAAGCAAATGTTCCATAGGGGCAAGTAAACGTGGTCTTTTCTTGGTCCTCGGGTGCTATGGGGATTTGAAAATATCCAGAGAATCCATCCAAGAAGCAATAGTACTCGTGTCCAGATAATCTCTCTAACATCTGATCAATGAATGGTAAGGGAAAGTGATCTTTCCTCGTGGCATCATTGAGCTTTCGATAGTCGATGCATACCCGCCATCCAGTGACAGTTCTCTGGGGCACCATCTCACCCTTGTCATTCTTTACTACAGTCATTCCACCCTTTTTAGGTACAACCTGCACAGGACTGACCCATGGGCTGTCCGAGATCGGGTAAATCAGTCCTGCATCCAAAAGTTTGATAACTTCTTTCTTTACTACTTCCTTAATGTTAGGGTTCACTCGCCTCTGGGGTTGCACAGTAGGTTTATAATCTTCCTCAATAAGAATCTTATGTGTGCAAAAAGTTGAGTCAATCCCCTTGATGTCGGCCACACTCCATGCGAGTACCCCCTTGTATTTTTTTAGGACCTCTAAGAGTTTAACTTTTTGTTCATGTTCCAAGGAAGAGTTTATGATTACCGGGAGTTGGTCCTCCCCCTGAAGGAAGGCATACTCCAAATGGTTAGGAAGCTCTTTAAGATCAACGTTAGGAGGTTCGATAATAGAAGGTTTGAGCTTGTTTTCGGGCTTTCGGAGCTCGAGATGCTCCGTTGCCTCTTGTCTGGGGTAGAAGGAGACTTTATTAACATCCTCCGTCTTTTCCACCTCTAGCAAAGGCAGAAAACTCTCGTCCCGTAGCCAGCCTTCATCGATTTGTTCATCGATGCAACTATCAATGACATCTGTGAGTTCATCTACTTCCCCGATAAAGTAGAGCCGGTTGGCTGCTTCGAGGGAGAGATCCATAGAATCCTTAATGTCGAAGGTTGTGCTATCGTCTCCCACTCGTAAGGTCAATTTGCCATCGTAGACATCGATGACTGCACGAGCGGTAGCAAGAAATGGTCTACCTAAGATGATAGGTACCAAGTCATCCTCCTCCATATCCAGGATTACGAAGTCGACCGGGAATTTCAATTTCCCAACTTTGACTAGCACATTCTCGCATATCCCTACGGGGTACTTGACTGATCTATCGGCTAGTTGGATGTTCATACGGGTAGACTTCAATCCAGAATATCCTAGTTTACGGAACATAGAGTGAGGCATGAGATTGATACTCGCTCCCAAATCGGCAAGAGCATTCTTGATTGATAGAGGTCCTATGGAGCAAGGCAAGGTGAAGCTGCCCGGATCGTCTACCTTCTTTGGTAGCCCTCGATGGGTTACCACTGAGCATTCTTCCCCCAGGGTCACAAGACCCTCGAGTTTCTTCCTGTTAGCGAGCAGCTTTTTGAAGTATGTGCTATACTTTGGCATGTGATAGCAAGCATCAAGGAGAGGTATGGTAACAACTGAGTCTTTTAGATATGACAAGAACCTCTTGTTATCATTCTCAGTTTTCTGGTTCCTTAACCGGGATGGGAATGGAATTCTCACAGGTGGGTTAGGAAGGGCCGATGGGGAAGGGGTCATCACGGGCGGTTGATCTGGGGTGCTAATGCCGACATCCTCCTCCTCCTCCCCAGGTTTGTCTGGATCGAGGGTGATGGGGGACGAATTTGGGTAAGGAGGGTCTTTGGTTGTCGTTCCAGCTCGTGTGGTTATCGCGAGCGTGGGGTCTTTTTTTCTTACTAATGGTGTTTGAAGATTATCTAGGGCTGAGTTAAGCTTGTTGAAAAATTCTCCAATACCCTCCTGCTGCTCGTCGAAAAGCTCATTAAGGCCTTTCATTTGCAAGTCTTTTTCTTGAGTGAAGTGACCAAGGTTATCTTCGAAATTGCTCCTGATTTTGAATTCAGGGCCTTCCTCCCCTTCTTTTCTCTTTACCCGATTTCCCCAAATGGTGTAATTGTCATTTTGGTAAAAAGGCAAAAGGGAGGGATCAGCATAAATGTCCCCTCCTGACAAGCACGCATGTTCAGTTGTGGCTGCTCCTCCGCATTCTTCTACCTCATGCGGGCCTCCACAGTAATCGCATATCAAGTAAGGATTCGACAGCTGTTTAGGTAATTGCGATCCAGCTAGGTATTCCACTCTTTTGTGAATTTTGCTCAACCGATCCGAGGTGATCTCAGAAATGCTGACAGTCGACTCAGGTTTATCCCAAGTGTCATCCTGGTCTTGAGCATATTCTTCAATCCTATCCCATCCTTCCTCGGCACTAAGATTGGCCAATCTTCCTTTCCTAGATTGGTTAATTCCGTTTCGGTCATTAGAGGAGATATTTTCGTTGAAGATTTGGACCAAGAGCCAAAGCTCAATGCCATGATGGGGAACTTGTCTTATTGAATCTTTGAATCTAGTCCACGATTTATAGAAGGGTTCGTCCTTCTCCTTCCGGAAACGGAGGATCCTATCTCTAAGTGCTGAGGTTTTTCCATGTGGAAAGAACTTCTCATAGAACTTGGATATGAGTTGCTCCCATGTGAAGATAGATTCAGAAGGGAGTTTGTCATACCATTCTTGGGCTTTTTCATATAAGGTGAAAGGAAAGAATCGCAATCGGGATGTGTCTCTAGTAGCCCCATCCGTATGTCTACTATTTTTAGGAAGTCCTTAATGTGTTGGATTGGATTTTCCTCATCAAGTCCGCTGAATTTACACACACTTTTGACAAGCCAAACATCGGGTGCATGTAGGACCTCACTGGTGTGTTCGTTCGGGTAGACAATGGCATTTGAAAAGCCACGAGGAGTTGGGGAAGAGTAGTCCTTGAGACGCTTAGGAGGGGGTATTATAGGGGTACTCATCTCGTTGTGGGAGCTAGGGGTTGTGATGTGATTTTTTGAATTTTCCTCAGAAAGAGGTGCATCAAAGTCGATAGCAATGCTGGATGGTTCAGGAGTTGGGTGAGTTCGTCTTAACCTACACATTTCTCTTTCGGGTTCTGCATAAGGCAAGACAAGGTCTCTAGTGGTACTACGACTCCTAGTGATCCTAAGGTTGGAGAATTCGTTGGTTGCCATGATGGCGGACGGTGAAGAGTCACGAACAAAAGCACGAAGAAATAAGATAGACTAAAGAAGACCTAAAAATAAAAAATAAAAAAAATAAAATCTTACTAGAAAGGAATCTAGCAAGTAGACCTAATAAAAAGAAATCCTAACCTAGACAATAACTATTCCCCGGGCTGCGGCGCCAAAAACTTGATGCGTGGGAATCGCAACAGGCTTTACCTCTCGAGGGATCTCGAGAAGCTTACAACCCCCACCAGGCAGTGTACCTGATCGTTGTAGTATAGTATAGTGACAAGTACCGGGGGATTGATCGTTCAGCTTAGGAATAGTGTCGCTAGGATTAGAAAGCCTAATTACTAGTTCTAAAGGTGAGGGATGATTATTTTTGTATTTTTTATATTTTTTAGAAAGCAATTAAAATCTCGGGTTTTGGAAGAGTGGGCGGAATTAGTTGCTATTCAACTAACCCAAAACTAAGATGCAATCAAAATAAAATACTAGAAATTAAAATAAGCTAAATTATACTAAAGTTGTGAGCAGTAATTGGAGAAAATGTGTTTACTTAGATTTCACTACTCCCTAGATATCTTTTACACGTTAATTACTTGTTATAATTGCATGGATGACGGATCGTATTCCTTAATACCATTCATGGGGTGGCATACATAACTCCCCAATTCTATGAGCTCTTATCTCCTCCTACACCATGCCCAGCACAACTATAGGGATTGTAAACAGTGGCTCATGCATTAAATACAACCAATAAAGACCTAGTACGCCTCGGTTCATGTTTCTTAAGACGTTCAAGCATGTTACCATTTGGAGATCTGCGAGTTTTCTTAAGCCTAACATATAAATCATTCATCCAAGACAAGAATAAACAAGTAATCAACACATAATCAATATCTCGGTTTCATTAGATCTAAGCAAACACAAAAGAGATCTAGCCTAGCATGATAGAATTAAGACAAGAACAAGATATAGACAACCAACACATAGACATATTGATTGAATTAGAAGAACACTTATCTTGATTAATCATGTAAGGTATCAAGGGGTTGGAACCCTTGAAAAACCTGTAAAGTTACACCAAAATCGTCTTTAGGGTTTCTCCCAAAACTTCTCTCTCTTTAATGTGAAAAACTAGAAAACTATATATAGGAAAATAGGGATGACGGCGTCAAGAACAAAGGTGTGACGCCGTCATCTCGCCACCAAATACTTCCTCGGACGGCCTTGATCTACTTCTGACGCCGTCAAGGCCTAGGCCGTCACACAAATTACTCTTGACGCCCTGTGTGTGACGCCGTCATCAACTACGGATTTTAATTCTTGGGGTTTTGACGCCGTCAGGAAAACTCTTGACGCCTTCATGAACTCTCGGATTTTATTATTGAGGTTTGACGCCGTCAGGAAATTACTCTTGACGCCGTCACCTACTGTTCCCAGCATGGAAAATTGAGACTTTGCCGTTTTCTTCACTTTTATGCTCCAAAAACGTCCAAAATGGCTTCTTTTCCAGAATTCACTCTCCAAGTACCTAAAATCACAAAAGGAACGATTTAGGGCAATATTTGATCAAATAAATTCGGATTCGGGCTTAAATGACCCCCTAAAAACGGATCATTTTTTGCCTCATCAGTCACCATTGAACCTAAAAATATTAATGAAGCCATTAAAGATGAGTCTTGGGTAATTGCAATGCAAGAAGAGTTAAACCAATTTGTTAGGAATGATGTATGGACATTAGTTCCTCAACCAAAGAGTCAAACTATAATTTGAACAAAATGGGTATTTCATAATAAAATGGATGAAAATGGAATTGTGTCTAGAAATAAAGCTAGGCTAGTTGCACAAGGATATAACCAACAAGAAGGCATTAACTACGATGAAACTTTTGCTCCGGTTGCTAGGCTCGAGTCAATTAGAATCTTACTTGCATATGCATGTGCACATAATTTCAAACTCTTTCAAATGGACGTCAAAAGTGCATTTCTAAACGGAGTCATAAATGAAGAAGTGTATGTTGCTCAACCACCGGGCTTCATCGATTTTGAAAAACCAAATCATGTTTACAAACTTAAAAAGGCTCTTTACGGACTTAAGCAAGCTCCAAAAGCATGGTATGATCGACTTAAAACCTTCCTAGTTGACCATAAGTATACCATGGGCTTAGTTGATAATACTCTCTTCACTAAGAAGAAAGATTCACATATTATCATAGTCCAAATCTATGTTGATGACATTATATTCGGATCAACTAGTCAAGAATTATGTGTGGATTTCTCAAAAATCATGCATGACGAGTTTGAAATGAGTATGATGGGAGAACTCAACTTTTTCTTAGGACTCCAAATTAAACAACTAGAAGATGGTATCTTCTTTAACCAATCTAAATATATTAAGGACATGCTTAAGAAATTTGGATTAGAAGATTTGAAACCTATCAAAACTCCCATGTCCACGGAAACTAAACTTACCAAGGATGAGGAAAGTGAATCCATAGATAGCACTAAATATAGAGGTATGATTGGTAGTCTACTTTACCTAACGGCTAGTAGACCCGACATTATGTTTAGTGTTTGTCTATGTGCTCGTTTTCAAGAAGATCCTAAGACTACCCATCTCGAAGCCGTTAAAAGGATTTTTAGGTATATTAAGGGCACTACACATTTAGGTTTATGGTATCCCAAAGGAACGGGAATAGACACCATAGTGTATGCCGACTCGGATCATGCCGGTGACTATGTCGATAGAAAAAGTACAAGTGGTATTTGTACTTTTGTTGGACATTGTCTCACCTCATGGTTCTTTAAGAAGCAAACGGCTCTTGCTATCTCAACAACGGAAGCCGAGTACGTTTCGGCTGGAAAGGCATGTCAACAAGCTCTTTGGATGAAGCAAGCTCTTGTCGACTACGGAATTCAACTCAACGACATCACAGTTCTTTGTGACAACAAAGGTGCCATTGATCTTAGCAAAAACCCGGTTCAACATGCTCGTACCAAACATATTGAAATCCGTCATCATTTCCTTCGTGACAACGTTCAAAAAGGAAATATCTCAATTGAGAAAGTTTCTTCCGAAGACAACATAGCCGACATTCTCACAAAACCCCTTAAACGTGAACCTTTTAACCTTCTTAGGCTAGGCTTAGGACTCATGGAACCTACATTATAGTTCTGGACATTAGACAAAAATCACAAAAATCAAAACAAATCCATAACTATTTTTCTCAGCAGGGTCGGCGGAACCCTCAGACATAACGGACGGAACCCATTCCAGGGGTCCGCCGTATCCGCCGACCTGCAGAATCAAAATCTTTTTTATATTAAACCAAACACCTATTATCTCATACCACCACTTCCAAACTGTTACTATTCACTTCACCATCCATACATACCTACGAATTCTTGGTTTTCCTTTCTCTAACATTGCTAATCAATCATCATTGTAAGTATTCTAAACTTGATTACAATCCTGATCTGAGTCTAGGAATTCTATTTTTGCACAAAAACAAAAACTTGGGGCTATGCATTAACTTGAGAAACTCATGCATAAAATTAGGTGTTTAACAAAACTAATCATGTTCCCCATAGTTAGGAATTGCATTCTTAATTAGTATAAACATGTTTGCTAAAACACCCCATGTCAAATCCTTCCAAAAATTTCTCACAAGTAGGACAAATATTTTTTCGTCTCACATTGAGAATACAAAATCAAAACGTTATGTTTAAAACATAACTTGCATAATGTCTCTTGAATGCTAAAGGGAATACATAACCAATATGTATTTTCGGGTACATTCAAACGAAGCTACATTGAACTAGGAGCGTTTGGGTTATCTTTTGTTTTATAATAAAACTTGCATTATAAAACGTTTTTGAAGCATCAAAATGAGTCAAGATAACCGCACCTCCACATTGTTTTCATATAGGCACACACTAGAACTTCCACATTATAATAGTAGTTTACTTAAACTAAAAATGTGAAATTTTGTTGTTCTAGGAATCATCATGCCTCCTCTAACCCACTACGACCACAAGGACACCATTAAGTACCTACCAAAACACAACAAAACCAAAGGCCTTACCCCAAACCAAGTCAACGTTTTCAAAGCTTTAGAAAAACACTATGTCCATGAGGGTAGAACCATTGACCCGTCTTTCCTAGAAGGCACAAACCTTTACGCCGAATTTGCCACAATTAACTTTGAGTGTCTTTTGAATATCGACAAGCCTATTTGTCCTAGGTTCATTCTAGAGTTCTATGCATCATGCGTCCTCTCCACGGATGACTATGGTCATATGTCTATCAACTTTAGGACTAGTGGTCATCAATACTCCTTCACTCTTGAGGAGTTTGCTCAAATCATAGGTGTCCTAAACCAAGGTAGTTGCATCTACTCCAACTTGCACTCCCTCTCAACTCTTGACAACCTCCATGACCGCATCCATCCTTATGACACTCCTCTTGTGTCAAAAGATGTACTTCGTGACCACCTCTTTGTTAGGACCACCAACACTAGGAGAACCTGTTCGGGAAATGAGGTCGATAAGGACCCAAATGGAATGGAAATGAATGAACTTAAGCCCCAATTCAAGAAATGGGAGGAAGTCCTTAGAGCCAATGTCATTAGCACAATAGGAAACCGTGATCATATCAACCTTTGCCTTTGCTACATGCTCTACTCCTTGTCCGTTAGGAAACCCTTCAACCTTGCCTACTACATGGCCAAGAGAATGACCAACATTCCCGTGCATGGCACAACGGCTATGCCGTATGGAATGCTCTTGACCCGTCTCTTTAGGTTCATCTCACCCATTCCACCAACTCCAAATGGTCTTCGTCTTGACTACTCTCTCATTCCATACACCTTTGTTCCACTTAGTGATAAGAGAGTCTACAAAGCCCAAGGAAAACGTCATCATCCTCCTACCTCATCATCGTCTTCCTCAATGAGTGAAGATGACAATTTGCCAAACTCTAGGCTCCCACCTCTCGAATACCTATCCCAACTTCCGGATATTCCAAACGAGTCGGCGGAGTTTAAGCAAACAAAGGGGATGTTTAAGAATCTTGGAAGGTTCCTTGGAACGCTCAAGAACAAGATTGACCGTCAATGAGAGCGGGTGTGTAGGAGTGTTTGGCACTAGGTGCTATTTGAACTAATTTGGTTGTTTAAACAATGTTTGTGATGTACTTGTAGGTTGGTACAATGTTTGATACTATTTGGAACATGTTTTATCTAACTTTGATGCAGGAAGACAACTTTTGGCAAGTTGTCAAATTTTCATGTTTATGTTATTTTCACTAAGTATAGTGAAATTCTCGACCTCAAGGTCAAAATCATATGATATGTGTGTTTACGTGTCTATTTTTTGCATTGCCTAACCAGAAATGCATTATCTTTTTTATTTTAGGAGTTTTCGAAAATTTTGAAAATTGTCTCGCGGGTCAAAATCGTTGACTGCCACTTTTTTCAGCACTGGCGGATCCGGCAGTACCCAAAATTGGGTTCCGCCAGTGTATTTTTTGGGAATCCCAGAATTGGCCCAACGGACCAGACGGTACCCTCAAATGGGTTCCGCCTGTGTATTCTGAGGGTTCCGCCTGTGTATTCTGAGGGTTCCGCCAGCTACCTGCAGAATTTTTGATTTTGTTTTCAACATTTGAACATCCAACACACCAAAATTCAATCCTTTTAGATAGAAACCCATTTCCTGCAATATGTTTAGCACAATAGGGTACTTCTCATTCCTTATAACTCAACCAAAACCATTTCCCGCCAAAATTCAAAAATAGCCATAACCACCCCAAGGACCCTTCACACATAAAGGAAGGAACCCTTCTAGAGGATCCTTGAAATCCCTGAGATTTATACTTCAACAAATTTACTAAAACCACTAAGCATTTAGTGCAAACCTTGTCTTCTCACTTCACCATTTTCATTGGATTGACTTCCATGATATGACAACCCACAATTAGTTTTCCAAATCATTAGGAACCTCCATTTTTGTATGGACTAACATCAAATCCAAACACTCCTTTCCACAATCCTTCAACACTATAAATTAAGCCATCCTAAACACTATCAAATCACACCTTCTTCATCACAATTTCTGAACTTATAAACCATTTTCCACCATGACTAAGTCAACAATCACCTCTCAACCATCACGACCCATCCGGAAAACCGCCCGGATAAGTGTTAAACCACTATGGTCTAATCAACCCATCAACCTAAGCTCCTCATCTTCGGATGAATTCACCTCACCTATAAAAAATGAACACTTTTTGAACCTTGCATCTCCATCACCATCACCCAATGAACCCAATGAGCTCACTCCACCACCTACTAAATCACCCATTGACCCAACTCCACCAAGTGCTCCAACCCAACCATCCAAAACTCCATCACCATCACCATTACCCAAAATTGAACCTATGGAGTTATTTGGGTCTCCTCCCATATCACCACACCCTTTTGTCCAAGATCTAAATGATCTTCCACCAAGACCTACACAACCACCACCTTTTGCAAATGAATCAGCAAGGTCAATTCTAGACCAAAATGAGCATTTTAACCACACCCAACCACCACAACAAGTGTACCATCAACCCAAACCATTGTTGTTTCACTCTATCTACCATGACATCCATGGTCCTCTTTATGGAGAACCAAACTTTGAAAACCATGATCACCCAGCTCCACCACATTCTCAAGCCCAAACCTTTGAGTCTTTCTTCCCCTCTTATGAGGAAATCCAAAGCATGGTTGAGAACCACCTTCATCAAGCAATGGAATTTCAAACCACCTTGCTTGACTCAATACCAAATCCATCCTTCACCCAAGAACCAAAAACCAACCAACCCTCAAACCAAGATACCCAAACCAACCCATTTCCACCCACTCATCCCCATGTTTGCTCAAATTGTGAGCAAATGGGTGCAAGCATAAAAACGTTGCTTCACCAATTCCAAGATGAAACCCGGTTTGCATTCTAACACGTCATAGAACGTTTGGATGCTCTTTCCCACCCAAACAAATCCTAGACAACCTTTGGAGGCCGTTTGCCCCGTTTAGGAAAATAGGATTTTATTTTTTCTTTCTTGGTTATTTTTTTAGTTTTTGTTTAGAAGTAGAAGAATACTTAACATTCCTTGTCTTTTGACTTTTCAAAGTCAAAATTTTACTTAGAATGCTATTTCTTTCTACTTAATTTCGTGCATTGTTGGTTGATCATTTTTGTGTTGTCATTGTGGTTGCAATGTGTGTGGTAACTACAAGCTTGACTATATATATATAACCAACTAACCATTTTTTTTGTAGTATCAAAATCCATGTTTCCCATCTTGGCACTCCTTTTAGGGGGAGTAACAAGCAAGGGGGAGCAAATGCTTTTTCCGCTTCGCTACTCTACTTTTTGTTTCGACAAAAAGGGGGAGAAATATATTAAACCTTCAAAACTTAATATGATTTTCATCACTTAAGTAAAACAAGTTTAATATAATTTTTTTAAAGTCTTAAACACCAAGATTTTGTGAGTTACTTAAAAACAAAGTTTATGTTTTGTCATCAACAAAAAGGGGGAGATTGTTAATACAAATATCGCCTAAAAACGTTATTTATATTTTACGATATTCGCTAAGTTTTGTTAACGACAAAATATAAACTTTAGTTTCTAAGTAAAACATAATCTTAGTTTTAAAGACTTCCATAAACTAGACTTTTGTTACATTTTACATTTCATAAAACACAACACTTTTTATTTCTTAAAATAGAATTGTCACATCACATTTATGGCAAGTTTTGTCAATATACATTTATGGAAAGAAATATGTTTGACTTACTAAGTGGTTGCTTGCAAGTTTAGTGTTTGACTTGATATTATGAGATGTGACATTGTTTGGTTTGCAAGGTGTAATGAGATGTGACTTTGTTTGGTTTGCAAGATTTATTGCAAAACCAACTGCAAGCCAGGCGGAACCCTGGGGGTACACGGGCGGAACCCATCTGAGGGTTCCGCCATATCCGCCAGGCCTGCAGAAGGCTTTGCTATAAATACCAAGCCACAAGTTGATTTTTGGCACTCTACATCATATTTTACACACACACATTCATTCTTTCATCTAACTCTTTAACATTACATATGTGAAGTTTCTTTTTGTAGCAAAGAGATTCACAAGCTCATTAAAAGTAACAAGTATTCAACACAACGTTGCAAGACTTGTTAGCTTAACATTGTGTAGACTTGTGTAGTTTACACTTCATTTGATTGTGTATTTTCAGTAGTGATCGGTTAGTATTTTAGTCCTCAAAATACAAAGTGTATTGGGAGTAGTTGTACCTTTGTAAAAGAACTAACGGGAGTGGTTGTACCCTTGGTAAAGAACTCGACATCTAGCTTAGTGTCGGTAAAAGTATAAGCGACGTGTAAGGTTTTCTCCGTCGGTGAAAGGAGCTTGTTGACTAGTGAAAGAAACTCTCGAGTTGGATACTCGGGGCGTGGACGTAGGGCAAGGAAAACGAGTCCTTGTAGCCGAACCACGATAAATACTCGTGTTGTGGTTTGATCGTTTCTTTCATTACTTGCATGTTATATATTGTGTTTGTATATATATCTTTGATCAAACGGAAAGTTTCAAAGGTAACTAAACAAGTTAAAAAGATTTTAATCGGTAAACTATTCAACCCCCCCCCCCCTTCTAGTTTTCCACACGAACCTCACATATTTGGGTGGAATTTTTTTTTTTTGAGTGGTACGGTTTTTGTGCTAGTCATACAACTCCTATCCATGAGATGCTCATTAAGGCTAAAGCTTCACTCCTAAATGTTGTAAAAAAATTTAAATTTGGCGCTAAAATTGCTCTAACAAGTATTTCTCTTAGTTTTATTACACACCTAATATTGAACAAACAAACTCAAGCATAATTGTCTCTAAAGTATCATCATTTACCCTCCCTTTACACTTAAGCTGAAAATTGTCCCCAATGTTCAATAAAAAGATGTAAAAGTAAATAAGGTAAAAGAATGAAAACAAATACTCCCCTGATTCGTTCGGTGTGGATAAATGGATAACATGGTTAAATCCTCCTCCAAGAAAATGAACGGTGAAAGCTTCCCTTCCGAAATAATAAATCATCTTCTTATCCAATATAACCTGTTAAACCTGAGAAAACAATCATTGCAACCTCGCGTAAAATTGGCGGCAATCTATATATATAAGGATATAATGCTTGTGGAATGAATGTTTGCAGATTTCCTGGAATTTATAAAACTAAAGAATTAACAAAAACTTTAAGACTCCGTTAGAAAAACAAAACTTGTAAAATCTCCATAATTTTACACCTAACGCATTCAGGTGTTAATCCTGACGTCGTCAGAGTGTTCTGACATAAATCTCATGTTAAGTTTCCGGAAAATTTCTGGAAAAACTTATGCCTTAATTCCTGGAATTTCCTGCAAAACATCATTATGACTCGATACAAACATTTGACTCAAACAACTACTAATACACATGTTCATTTAATATTGTTGTGGTTCATGTCCAATTTCCGTTCTTAAAAACAAATTTAGATTTCCCTTACACTTAGCTTTTGCGAAATACCTTTTTATGAAGTTAAGAAAAACAACAAAGTTAAGCATTTTCACAATTTAGTATGAAACATGATCCACAAACAATAAAAATAAAGCATGCATACGGAAACAAATAAAATCAAACAAACAAACAAACAAAACAAAACAAATAAAACATGGGTTGCCTCCCAAGAAGCGCTTTTCTTTATTTACGAATCTTGTAGCTAGACTCAAAGTCATGGGCTATTATGTGATCTCGTTATCGGTTCCGGTTCCTAGGTCATCCTCGATCTTGGTTTTGTATTCTGGACCTAGTTGCAAGCATTCCTTGTAAAAACCAAATATCTTATTCATAACATAGTCTACTCCTCTACGTCTATCCTCATCACTCCTATAGCAGACTGCTTGCTTGTGTTCCTTTTCGATGTTTGATAAAAGACGAAATTGTTCAATCTTATAGGGCCTTTGGTAAGCTATCTCGTCGTTCTCATCTTTAAACCTAACTATCCCTAGAGATGGGTCATAATTCATCTTAGAAGCCTCAACAAACGGTTTTCCGAAGACTACTTGAATTAGGCAACCATCTATTACCGGACGAATATCCTCCACAATCACAAAATCAGTAACATAAGTGAAATTTCCTACAAAGACGTGCAATCCTTTCACTCTTCCCACAAAGTTACTCATCCAACTCGTGTTGGGCATCATCCTATATCCAAGTTGCTTCTTCATTACCCAATTGTAATGGGTCCTAGTCATAATGTTTATGGGAAATCTAAGATCGATGTAGGCTTTCCATACATGCATATGCCCAATGTTGCATGGTATGTTGATGTTAGAGGGATCACCCGCTTTTATGATTGGTGAACCAAGGACGTATGGTGTCTCGGGGTCATCGAATAGATCCTTATGGTATTCCCATTCTTCCTTGGTGGGTAACCTATCAAAGTATTCCTCTACATTTTCTACTTCCTCAACTTTCTCTTCCTTTTTCTCTACAACTTCCTTAATCTCATCCGTGTTACTTTCTTCCTTATTACTGTTGACCGGCTTAATAGTAACTACATTGACAAAGTGGACGTGTTTAGATGATGAGGGGTCCTTAATTTGGGTTCCGCTACTAGTGTCCCTAGTGTCCTTCTTTGGTGTAGTTAGCACTTGGTTGTTGAGAGCTTTCAATAAGTTGTCAATTTTATTGGTCATCTTCGCTTGTTGTGAACTCACTTCTAAGAGATACTGAAACTTGATTTGAAATTTTGAAATTTTGAAATAAAGATGAAAATTGCATAAACTAAAAGAGATACTGAAACTTGATTATATTGCTTAAAAAGGTTAAGATTACAACTGAATTAACTAAGAAAATGCTTAAAAGCTTTTGATTTATCTAAAAAACCATACTACAACTTTTACGATTACAATAAAACTAAAATGTGAACTCACTTCTTCTTTCTTACTTCTCTTCTATTTATAGCATAGGATTAGGGTTCCCCTTGTTTCTCTGATCATTTCCCAACCAATCCTAAGCCCTTGGATCACTGCTAAGCCTCTGATTGAGTGCCACGTGTTTTGGCGCCAAAACTTGATATTGCAATTTGGTTCTGATAACTTGAGGGGAGGGGAGGGACATTTATTGTGGTTGTTTTGTTAGGTGCAATTGGGGTATGTGAGTGGGTTGGGCGGTGGAAGTGGTGAGGTGATGGATTTGCAGGGTCAAGTGGGGTGGGGGAGGGAAGGAGAAAGGGTGGTGTTTGTTTGACTTGTTTGACTCAGGGTCAAACGTTGACCCTGAGAGTATTATACGGGGTGTTTTTTGGGTGGGCTTTTGTTTGATTGGGCCAAGTAATAAAAGGGAGTGGGCTGGGGTGAGTTTGGATTGGACTTGGTATTGGTTTAATAGATATTAAGGGTCCGGTTTGGTTATAACTTATCACAAGGACCATTTTTGTAATTATCCGAAAGTTTGGGGGTGTGTTTTGGCATTCTTCCAAAGTTTTTCACAAGGGTATTTTCTGCCAATGATGAATAGTACATGGACCTTAGGTGATTTTCCACTTTAAATTTCCCAGGGACCAAATCTGCCAAACTTTCAAACTCCAGGGACCAAATGTGTAATTTCACCAAACTTGTCAATCAAGGACCAAACCTGCTATATATGAGAAGTTCAAGGACAAAATTTGTTTTTCTCAAAAGTTTTAATATCCCAGGGACCTTTTTTGACAATTTTCAAAGTTCAGGGACTAAACTTGACATTTTGTGAAACTTTGCACCAAAGGACTATTTATGTAACTTTTTGCTTTAAAAGGGCCTTTGGTGACTTTTTCAAGTTTTTAGAATAACCAGGGACTAGATTTGACAACTTTTGAAAGTTGAGGGACTGAAACTGCCAATTTTGCATTTTTCATCTGTTTTTGATTATTTTGCATTTGAAACATATAAAACACATTCCTGGGATATTTTCACTATTTTGATGCAATATTGAGTGTTTTTAGATGTTTTGGCAGCTCAGAAAAGGTAAAAATGATGAGTATTTACACACTCATCAATAATATATAAATCTATTAATATTTTCATATTTTTTGCCGCTTTAAGCATCGCCTTACTAAATGCTAAGGCTTCGGCATAGCTCCTAAGACGTGAGGTTTAGCCATGTCGTCATGTCACATCTCACGCTATCTAGAACCTAGCTAGAAACACATTGCTTTTGAACTTTGTGTGCAAGAGCATCTACAATGGGAAAACCACACAAAGACTTTTTACTATTACAAAAAGTTTTTTGATATAGTTTTTTACATTGCATGACTAGCTTTTTGAAAAGCTTTTTGCAAAAGCTTGGTAAACACCAAGGCTATGTTTGGCAAAATTAGCTGTGAGCACTAGCAGTGAGCTGTGAGCAGTAGCCAAAAAAGCTCACAGCTTCATAAAGAAGCATTGAAAAAATGAGCTTTCCTAAAAAATAGCAAAGCCCACAGCTCTCATGCCAAACGAACACTATAAATCAAAAAGCTCATTGTTCACCGCTCATTGCCCAAAAAAGCTCCAAAAAGCTTTGTGCCAAACATAGCCTAGTCTTTCATAGAAGTCTTGGGTATTAAATGAAATTTTTATTAAATGCATCAAGTCTTTAAGACTTGATGCCATTGTAGATGCTCTAAGAAGGGTGGCAGTGGTGTGCGGTATCACCAACAGCATCCCATTGCCGGCGGTGAACACCGCCGCCACCTCGCCGGCAAGCCCAACGGCAAGCCTCCAACGGCATATATTGCCTCAGCGGTTTGGGAAGTTCAATGCAAAAATATGACCGTTTGTAATAAATTTTTGGAACGTTGGAGTTGGAGGAGCGGTGCAAACCAAAAATAAAAAATAAAAAATAAATAAATAAAAAAATTCCCTATATATATTATATTAAAACACATACATTTTTAACACAAACAATACAATTCACATATTTTTACAATGGTTTTATCTTCTTCTTCGTCCGAATCGTTAGTGAGTCCCCCCGGCGAATTGTCCGAACTAGTGCCATCCGGTAGCACCCTAGAAACCTTAGTAGCCGCGTACGATGCAATTGACGACACGAAAAGCTCTACCGAAAGTCGGGAGTATGTAACCCGTTTTCGTGAAGAAGCTTTACGAACCGTTATGAATGATTATTTCGTTGAACGTCCAAAGTTTAACGACGAACGTTTTCATGAACGGTTTCGTATGAATAAAAGCTTGTTTTTAAGAGTTGTTGCTGATGTTGAAGCGAATTTCGAATGGTTTCAAGAGGGCCTAGATGCGAGGGGAAAAAAAAGTTTCACAGCATTACAAAAATGCACATCTGCCATTAGGCAACTCGCAACGGGTGAACCTCCAGATAGATTTGATGACTATTTAAACATGGCGCGCCGAACGTCAGGTTATATATATTTTTTAAAGTTCTTGTTATTAATTTTTTATAAAGTTATCGTTATATATATTTTTTAAAGTTCTTGTTATTAATTTTTTATAAAGTTATTGTTATATATATTTTTTAAAGTTATTGTTATTAATTTTTTTTATAGGAGAATGCTTTAATCATTTTGCCAAGCGATTATTCAATTTTATGGTCGAGAGTTCTTACGTAGGCCGACATCCCATGACATTGCACGCTTATACGAGTTCCATGAAGATAAACATCACATTCCTGGAATGCTTGGTAGCATTGATTGTACACATTTCCCATGGTGTAATTGTCCTAGACATTTGAAAGGTCAATATAAGCGAGGTGATCATCAATACCCAACTATTATGCTTGAATCCGTCGCTTCTTACGATTTGTGGATTTGGCATTCGTTTTTTGGTCCTCCAGGTGCAAACAACGATATCAATGTTTTGAATCAGCCACCATTGTATCTTACGGAGCGAAACGGAACGGCAACAAACAGTTCATTTCATGTAAATGGACGGTTTTACAAACGTGGATATTATCTTACCGGTGGAATCTATCATACATGGTCAACGTTTGTTAAAGCATATAAGCATCCGGTTGAACTGAAGGAAAAGAGATTCAAGAAGCTACAAGAGTCTGCAAGAAAAGATATCGAGCGAGCTTTTGGTCGTCTTAAAAATAAATGGATGATTCTCGCTCGTCCTCTCCGGGCAATGTCGGTTGACAAGATTCGACAACTCGTTTATACGTGTATCATATTTCACAATATGATTTTAAAAGACGATCGAGTTGCAATATCACCGGTTCATATAATAGATCCGCCAGTCGCGCCAGTTTATGACGATAGTGTATTACCGGAGTTAATCGACGAACAAATGCATTACCGACTCCTATATGATCTTACGGACCACGTAGAGGCTCAAAACTTAACATATCTCGATGATTGGTTATTTCATTTTTTTAAGAATAATGTAATTTTCTTTTAATTATGTTTTTTTTTTAAGTATTATGTAATTTTCTTTTAGTTATTAATGAAATATTTATGTTTTAATTAAATTGTTTAATTTAATTTATGAAGAAAAAAAAATGGAAGGTATGAAAAAGGCATGGTTGCCACTAAAAAGGGGTTGGGAAGTATGGAAAAAGTATGAATGATGTGAAATGAGATGAAATGATATTATTGATGGATTTTGGAGGTATGGACGATTTCAGAAGCATGACTGCCACTGTCCTAACAAAAATAGACGTGTTTCTCAAAAATTAGCACTGTGCCGAAAAATTATGAGTGTCCCAAGAGCTACCGGAACCCACGATCATACTGCTTTTAGATTACTACTATTAAAAAATAAAAAAATGCATGATGAAGTATAGACGAGGGACTAGCCCTACGTAATATATGACTTCATAGGCTAGGCAACTAGCGTTTAAATGAATACGAGGTCGACATAAAACCATATTGATTCAATTTGTGTTTCCTACATTGCGAGTCGATAAAGAGTTATGACACAAACGATGTTACTTTAACTGTATTGACAAAAGAATCTTGGGTGAAAATTTTGCAAGAAATCTACAGTACCATTTTAGTTTCCTTTTCTCATTGTTGATATCATGGTCTCAAGTCTCAACCCTCAATATTATTGTTTTAGATTGAGCTTGTATTTTACTATCTCTATACCATGTCCATTGTTATAAAGCAATATAATGTTTTTTCTTTAAAGAAGCACTCACTTCTCTGCACGACCGTACGTAAGATTATCATTATCCTGTTGCATAACTTTCATGGTTACTAGAATCAGTGACGTCCTTTCCAGACAGTGATCACGAGTGATCGGAAAGCTATTTTGTAACTACGTACTTTCCAACAAAGGTAGTCTAACATTAACCGGTTATGTGTGACATACTAACATGCTTCTCAACCAAGTGCAGTGTGTTTGTATCGTCTATGCTGTGATTTAATACCACATTTATCTTTAAAAAATGGTTTACTTAAAACATTTTGAAATGGAAAAATAATGTATTATCGTGTTGGACTTCAAATTTCAAACATGTTCTTGTGATATTGAAGTTAGGATCAAATAATAGAACCCTCTTGTGTTCGATCGGTCGTTATCCGACTAAGCATTTTTGTATAGGATGTCATTAAGGGGACTTAAAAGTGACACTTATGGTTAAACTAAAACAAAAATATTAACCTATAACATAATTCGATACATTTGATTAAAACATGACAAATATTCGTGTTTATTAATATGCAACAAATATTTTTAATTAACACTGACACTTACACTAGTCACACATTTGACTTTATAAAGTTGTCATGTGTGCATGATTGTAAAATTATTTTAATGATAATTATTTTCAAACTTTACTTGTTATTGAAAAAAGGAAGAAACTGTAAAAATTAATTTATGATCTAAAAATAGCATGCCTCTTTAAGTTTAAAGTATCAAAAGTCTTACTCCGTATTCTCCGTAAGAATTTTAACCATTGTTTAGTTTTGAAACAATAGCATGCACCATTAATCTTGACGTATCAAAGTCTTATATATTCTCTTTTAGTCTTTTTAAAAAAATCAAACAATAATAATAACAACTTAACAACATTAACCGGCACAAACCAATGGCCATCAGATGATTCTATCTAGGGTGGCAATTTCTAACCTGACCTGAAACCGACACGAAAATTAACAGGTTTGGGTTGAACTAAATAGATTTTGGGTTAGGTTTGGGTTGATATATCTAACCCATTTATTAAACAGGTCAGGTTCGGGTTATGAATAAAATAAACGGGTCGACCCGCCAACCCGTTTAAGATTTTTTTTTTTGTTAAATTAAAAATTATTTATATTTAATTATACGGGTTAAATGGGTTAAAGAGGTCGACCGCTAACCTGTTTAAACCATTTAACTCGTGTAATGTGTTAACTTTTGTATATAAAATGGTTAAATGGGTCAACTTGAAACCCGTTTAACATATTCAACCCATGTAACTTATTTAACCTGTCAACCCAAGTATATATACGGGTTAAATGGGTTAGGTTCGCGTTACATGTAAACAAGTTAAGGTTGACGTAGTTGACCCGATGATTTAAATAGGTCAGGTTTAGGTTGGGGTTCTCTAACCCGCCAACCCGAATCCGACCCGAATCGCAACCCCTAATCTATCACATGTCATACGTAAAGGTCTATATAGTAATTGAGCTGAGATATGAGTAAATTCTAGAAATAGGATGATTTTGAAAACCTATTCTAAAATTAGGATGATTTTCTTTTCTTATTCTAATTATAGGATTAGTAGCTTTTCTTATTTTAAATGTAAGAAATTAACATTTTTTTTCTTATAATTCCCTTTCATACGGACCTAACCATTCAATTCTTTTTTCATACTTTTTTTTTCTTTTTTTTTTTTTCGTTTATGGTTTTGTTTTCATCTTTTTGTTTACTAAATACTTCTCAAATTTAACAGTTAATTACTTCTGAAGGTTTACTTCAATTTAAGTGTCGTGCCTTCGGGCGGCTTAAGTTGAAGGTTTTCCCCCCATTGGGTTTCAAATTGGACTTGGATTTCCCCAATGAAAGTCAATTTTCAAAAAAAAAGTTAATTACTTCTGAAGTATTTGGTGTGTGGGTCTAGAAATGAGGATGTGAATAAAACTGGTAGTCATTTTTTGGTATAAGGTGACACATACGAGAAAACTCATAAAACAAATGTTTTTTCACGGAACGTGAGTGTAGATGGTTAAACTAGTATAAGGCTATGTTTGGCACGGAGCTTTTTTGGTCAATGAGCGGTGAGAATGAGCTTTTTTATTTTCAGTGTTGTTTGGCAAAAGAGTAGTGAGCTTTGCTATTTTTTAGAAAATCTCATTTTTCCAATGCTTCTTTAAGAAGCTGTGAGCAAAAAGCTCATTTTTCACTGCTACTGCTCGCAACTCACTACTACTGCTCACAGCTACTGCTTACAGCTACTTTTGCCAAACATAGCCTAAATGTGTAAGTAGCACTCTATATGATAATATGATTAGGCTCGTTAAGAGGAGTTTGTTGTTGAGACGGTGCTTTGAAAACCGGACTGAACCGGCTTCTTCAACTAGGAAAAAGACCCTAGCCGGTTTGGCCTGATTCAACTGGAGAAACCCGGAAAAAGCCGAGAACCGGAAAAAATCCGGGTTGCTTGGCGATTCGGTTTTAAAAAACTGAGAAACGTTTGACATGATAAGTTAGTTTATTTATTGAGTTAACTAAAACAAACAAATTTGCGTATCTATTTAACTCGGCCAAGCACGCTAAACTGCGGAATTAAGCATTTAACTGAATGAACGAACACGGAACACATAATGACATGGACATGTCTAGTTCAATAATTTATATTTATGACTCTTGAGTGATATGTTTGCTAACTTTGTTTATGTATTACTTATCAAAATTAAGATATATCAATACGATAGCTTAACAAGTGTAAATATAACATTATTCTTGAATTGTAGAATTGACCACTGGTACTTGTTTTTAACGAAGAAAGCTAAACTGTTTATAAAGTTATATCTAAATAACATGCATGTACTTGTTCAGTATATAGTGAAAATGAAAAAAAAAAGATCATCCTAGTTTTAGAATAAAGAAAGAAAGTCTCCTAGTTTTAGAACAATTTTCAAAACCAATCCTAGTTATAGAATTTTTTTTTTTCGTTTTGCTGAGATATGCATGCGACATCACTCACTATCTGCTTTATTTCACGAGTAACATTGAGCGATATAATCTTAGTTTGATTGGGTGATTTTGTGATGGGTTTGCTTCTTTTTTGGAAGCAAAAAGTTATTTTGTGATTTTCTATTTTTGGCTCCCTTTAGTTGAGGTTTTCTAATACAGTATATCTTTAGCCTTTGCTCTTCCAAAAAGACATTATTAAGCGATCTTAATCCTTTTGATACTTTAAAATCGATATTTGGGGGCTATTAGCAAGGCAACAATCATGCATAGTTTTTTATTCTACTTCTAATATTAAACTTAAAAACCCATATCCCTTTTTTTAACAAAATATAGAGATAATATGTGACGACTAAGGTTCATGGTGTTACTTGAGGAAGGTGGCAATTGGTGATGGTTTAACCTAGCTTTAAAGTTGACATCCTCTTTTTTCTTTATTTTAATATCTACCACTATTATTTTGACACTTAGACTTATATAAATAAACTACCTTATATACCCCACCAACCAAAAAACATTCACAAAAGACCTTTTCCAAATGGCTGCTGAACCAAACTATTGTTTCTCAAACACATATGAGGATGTTCTAGCTTCCTCAATTCACTCATCAACTAATGATAACACTATGTTTAATCTCAACATCCTTAAAGACAAAGCGCAACAAGTTCATTCCATCGCGGCCATGTATCTTTCGCAAACACAAAATCAATCCATTGCTTCTAGCTCAACATCCATTAACATGGAGAATATTGCAAGTTTGCTCCAAGAAATCATTGTGATCGCGTCTAACGTCATGTTCACTTGCCAAAATATTGGTCCTCAGGCCAACCATAGTAACCCTAGCAATAACAACCATGATGGCACACTTGAGTTTGATCATTTGGCTAACTCAAACAATTTGTTTGAGTGGTCTAGTGGTGGTGGGATTGAAAATAGTTTTGGTAGTGTAACTTGTAACACAAGAAATGAGTATGGTGGTCTAGAGAAACGAAAAGAAGTTCAGGATGTAAAAGATAGACACAAAGACATAGGATCAAGGTCTCATGAGAGATTGTCGCCGACAAACTATGACATCATAGAAATGGATGCAGCCGATTTGCTAGCTAAATACACACACTATTGTCAAGTGTGCGGTAAAGGGTTCAAGCGAGATGCAAACTTGAGGATGCATATGAGAGCCCATGGGGACGAGTACAAGTCCACTGCGGCTCTAGCTAATCCTGTCTCATTAAATGGTAATACTTCAACAAAATTGGCTAGAAAGTACTCGTGCCCACAAGAAGGGTGTAGATGGAACCGTAAGCACCCAAAATTCCAACCATTGAAGTCTATGATTTGCATGAAGAATCACTACAAAAGGAGCCATTGCCCAAAGATGTACGCATGTAAAAGGTGTCATCAAAAGCACTTTTCCGTGCTTTCAGATTTACGGACTCATGAGAAACACTGTGGGGATGTGAAATGGCGATGCTCGTGTGGCACAACGTTTTCAAGGAAAGATAAGCTCATGGGTCATGTTGGTTTGTTCATAGGGCATACACCAGTAGTGGTCGACACAGGTTCTTTGAACAAGGGTCAATAAAATTAGGAAGGTTGGTTGGTTGGTTGTATAACTTGTTTATGTGGTAAACTAA
Organism: Artemisia argyi; assembly: GCA_030686995.1. Taxonomy (NCBI): domain Eukaryota; kingdom Viridiplantae; phylum Streptophyta; class Magnoliopsida; order Asterales; family Asteraceae; genus Artemisia; species Artemisia argyi. The sequence goes on from CM060693.1 coordinate 31,997,424, forward strand.
AATGTACTTATCATAACTGATAATGAGTTGCTAAAATCTTTTAACTCCATTGTTTTGGGCTTTTGGCTGCTAATGAGTTCAGAAGGCATGTCGTGTGATGGGATATTGAGATTTAGTTTGTTGAAAGATGATTGTTTTTCTATGCAAATGATTGAAAGATGACATGTAGCGGATATTGGATAATGTATAATTACAAACTTATAAGACACATCTGTATCTTTTACAAGTACATTCATTTTCGTTTGTTATACACGAACATACAGTATCACATTTACATCCGGTTAATTTAGGTATGTATTCTATAATTTTCGGTGAGTATCGAAAAGGATTGTTGGGTGATCTTTTGATGTGTTCTTCTAACGAACTTATGATCTACAAGCCAAAATTACACTGAAAAAGATAAACTCACATTTGAGTTATTATGACTATATTTGCCACTTCATGGTGATCACCTGCTTCGTACTAAACTAGGAATACCATTTGGTCCCGGGTTAGACCATTCAACTACATTTATGTTCTGTCTCTATTATAACCCAAGAATCTGGTTATTACAATTAATTTTCCAACACTTTTGTCAAGAATCTATAAGCAATGCTGAAAATATGTATATGTCGCTTATTTTGACTCATAATCTTGATTCCTCAAAGGATTATTTAATCACTTTGACCAACGCTTTAGAGTTATGTAATTAGTGGTTTTGTGATGCTGATGTTTACAAGGAATCATTATAACATGTTTACTTTTCATTAGACAGCTTAATGATGGAACACATTTTTCATGCAATAAAGGCAACGAGTTAAAAGTCCTATTTGTGATAGACCTATCCAACAAAAAAACATGTGTTCACACTAATTTGGATGATAAACTCTCTCTCGTAAAAAAAACATATCTGATCTGAGACATCTAACTACCGCACTAAGCTCTGTCGCTCTTCAATACACCCTCGTTTTGCCTATGAGAATAGAATAGATCAGTTTCAAGAAAACCAAATCAAGCACTAGATCAAGGAGATAGCATTCTCAGAAGTTTTCAAACAGACTTTAATACAACATATCTTCCGCTGTTTGGCTCAAAAAACATTTGAAATATCAATGATTTTTGCCCGAAACGACAATGAGATAAAATACCTCAAAAGATCGATGAATGTAAACATAAGATATGACAACAGATATATCTTTCATTTTAAAATGAAAATTTTCAGTTAAATAAAAACTTTGTTAGCCGCACTGTGTGGTGTTGTACAATACTCAAGCCTACAGACCACATAGCAGAGTATTAAACATATCTAATAAACATTTCTAGATGAAATGAGATGGTTCTTAGTAATATATCATACGCCAGCATGCCATAGCAACTCAACTTAGCAATCAGGGATCACTACACTTGAGCTTGGTTTTCTTGGTTATGCTGGAAGTTCACAGGTCTCCTAAAGAGCATGATGTGAAAAAACATAAAAACGGGCATAAAAACTTATCATCTACAAGTTAAAATTACACTTGAACAAAAAAAAAACAAAACAAAAAAACACAAACACAAACACACACACACACACACACACACAAAAACAAAAAAAAAAAAAAAAAAAAAAAAAAAAAAAAAAAAAAAAAAAAAAACACAAAATCACTTATGAGTTATTATGATGATATTTGCCACTTTCATGTTCACTGCACCTGCTTCATAATACTACCCGGGTTAGATACTTAAATCATTCAACTACATTATGTTCAACGCTATTATAACCCAAGAATCTGGTTACTACAATTAATTTTCCAACACTTTTGTCAAGAATCTAGATTCCTCAATAGGATTATTTAATCACTTTGGCCATCGCTTTAAGTTATGTAATTAGTGGTTTTGTGATGTGGATGTTTACAAGGGATCATTATAACATGTTTACTTTTCATTAGACAACTTTAATGATGGAACACATTTTTCATGCAATATAAAGTTCTAGATGGCGAAGACCAGGGGCGAAGATAAAGGGGGGCACAAGGGGCACCGGTGCCCCCCTAGCGAAAAAAATTGCAGTGTACATTTTCAAAAATATTTGGCTTTTTTCGTAATTTGCCCCCTAAGTACCAATTTATAGTGTAGTTTTTAAAATTTATCAAAGTGTGCCCCCTCGACCAAAAGTTTCTAGCTCCGCCCCTGGGCCAAAGACTTAAAAGTGCTATTTGTGATAGATCTATCCAACAAAAAACATCATGTCACACTAATTTTGATGTTAAAGCTCCTAATAAACATATCTAATCTGAGATATCTAACTACAGCACTAAGCTCTGTCACTATTCAGTACACCATCGTTTAGAATAAATCAGTTTGAACTTTGAAGAAAAGCAAATCAAACACTGTATCACGGAGAAAGCATTCTCAGAAGTTTTCGCTGTTTGACTCAAAACTCTTTGAAATATCAATGATTTTTGACAAAACTACAATGAGATAAAACACCTCAAAAGATCGATGAATGTTAACATAACCTCTGACAACATATATACCTTTCATCTTAATATGAAAACTTTCAGTTAATTAAAAACTTTGTTACCCACACTGTGTGGTGTTGTACAATACTCAGGGAATATCATAACACAACCGTTTTACCAATATTATCTTACTTCAAATAAGTCTTCAAAAATAGAAAAGTTCTTAGTACCATTTATTAGTCAATAGATTATAAGGCCCGAGCCCGTCTAGAAACCCTAATGGACCCAAAAACCCACAGACGGCTCGGGCCTTATAATCTATTGCCTAATACCATTAACATTATAACCAACAACAGTCATAAGATCAAATTCACCCCCAGCGATCGAGTGTTAAACAAGACAGCACATTTTAAGCCTATAGACCACATAGTAGAGTACTAATTTACTAAACATATCTAATAAACATTTCTGGATGAAATGAGATGGTTCTTAGTAATATATCATACGCCATTATGCCATAGCAACTCAACTAAGTAATCAGGGATCGCTAAGCTTGAGCTTGGTTTTCTTGGTTCTGCTGGAAGCTCACAGGCCTCCTAGAGAGCATGATGAGAAGAAAACATAAAAACGGACATAAAACGTATCATATATAAGTCAAAATTAGACTAAAAAAATATAAATTCACTTCTGAGTTATTATGACGATATTTGCCACTTCATGGTCACTGCACACCTGCACCCAATGGCGGACCTATGTAGGGCAGGGGAGGGTCCCGGCCCCCAAAAAATTTGCGGTACCTAGAGTAAATTTTATAGGTTTTAGGGGTAATTTACTTGAGGTTACAAACAAATCTCCGATTCGGCCCCCAAAAAAAAATGTTCTAGTTCCGCCACTGCCTGCACCTGCTTGGTAATAATACCCGGGTTAGATCATTCAACTGCATTTATGTTCAATCTATGTTCAATCGCTATTATAAGCCAAGAATCTGGTTATTACAATTAATTTTCCAACACTTTTGTCACTGCACCTGCTTGGTAACAGTACCCGGATTATTTAATCACTTTGACCATCGCTTTAAAGTTATGTAATTAGTGGTTTTGATGCTGTATAACATGTTTACTATTCATTAGAGTTTTAATGATGGAACACATTTTTCATGCAATATAAAGTTCTAGATTGGCGAGGACTTAAACGTGCTATTGCGATAGATCTGTCCAGCAAAAAACATCACGACACACTAATTTTGATGTTTAACTTATAGCTCCTAATAAGCATATCTGATCTGTGACATCTAACTACAGCACTAAGCTCTGTCACTCTTCGGTGCACCACCGCTTAGAATAAATCAGTTCAAAGAAAAGCAAATCAAACACTAGATCATGGAGAAAGCATTCTCAGAAGTTTTCTCTGTTTGACTCAAAACTCTTCGAAATATCAATGATTTTTTCCCGAAACTACAATGAGATTAAATACCTCAAAAGATCGATGAATGTAAACATAACCTTTGACAGCATATATACCTTTCATCTTAATATAAACACTTTCAGTTAAATAAAAACTTTATTAGCCGCACTGTGGTGTTGAACAATACTCACGAATATCATATTACCACCGATTTACCAATATTTTCTTCTTTCAAATAAGTCTTCAACAATAGAAAGGTTCTTAGTACCATTAACATCATAACCAACAACAGTCATAAGATCAAATTCACCCCAGCAAGTGTTAAACAAGACAACACATTTTAAGCCTATAGACCACATAGTAGAGTACTAATTTACTAAACATATCTAATAAACATTTCTGGATGAAATGAGATGGTTCTTAGTAATATATCATACGCCATTATGCCTTAGCAACTCAACTAAGCAATCAGGGATCGCTAAGCTTGAGCTTGGTTTTCTTGGTTCTGCTGGAAGCTCACAGGCCTCCTAGAGAGCATGATGTGAAGAAAACATAAAAACGGACATAAAACGTATCATATATAAGTCAAAATTAGACTAAAAAAAAAAAAAATTCACTTCTGAGTTATTATGACGATATTTGCCACTACATGGTCACTGCACGCCTGCACCCAATGGCGGACCTATGTAGAGCAGGGAGGGTCCCCCCCCCCCCCCCCCCCAAAAAAAAAAAAAAAAAAAAAAAAAATTTGCGGTACCTAGAGTAAATTTAATAGGTTTTAAAGGTAATTTACTTGAGGTTACAAACAAATCTCCGATTCGGCCCCCCCCCCCCCCCCCCCCAAAAAAAAAAATGTTCTAGTTCCGCCACTGCCTGCACCTGCTTGGTAAATAAAGGAATACATGCTGCTACATCCAAAGTACTCAATGCAATGAGCAGAAGTTACAACATCAATACCATCTCACCACATTACTTGAAGCATCAAAAGTACTTATGCAAAGTGTAGTATAGTCAATGTAATAAGTCAAACTAGCATAGTCAATGTAATAAGTCAAAGTAGCATAGTCTAGTATAAATACATGTAACCCTTTGTTATTTCTGTAATTGTAATTCATTTCTTACAACTTCAATAAAATGAATTTCCATTCCCTCTCATTTTGTTATATGGTATCAGAGCCACTAACGCTCCACAACTGTCATAACAAACCTAACTAACCACCACAAACCATCACAACAAATTTTTCCGATCAATCAAGATCCATCATAACAACTTTTTCCGATCCATCAAGAACCATCACATCTAACTTCTTCTGAGCTAATCAAGAACCACAATAATCAATTACAAAACCAATCAATCAAACAATCATCACCATGGTTACGCCACCGTCAACCACCACCGGAGAATCAAGCAATTCAATGGAAGACACAAACTCTGTTAATCATCCTCTATTTCTGCATCAAAATGATCATCCAGGATTAATTTTGATATCAAAGAAACTTCTTGGTTCAGATAACTACAGTTCTTGGAGAAGATCAATGACGATAGCACTTAATGCGAAGAATAAGCTCAAAATCATCAATAAGCAATATCCAGAACCTGATTCTGATTCACCATTAAGAGCTTTGTGGGAAAGAAACAATGATATGATCATTTCATGGATTCTTAACACAGTAACTGAACAGATAAGTAATAATCTTAGCTTTGTGAATTCTGCATCTGCATTGTGGTTAGAATTACAAGAGCAATATTCACAGCTTGATGGCCATAGAATCTATCAATTAAGCAATGACATAGCACAGTTGAAACAAGCAAATTGTTCTGTTGAAGTGTTTTATCAAAAGATGAAGGGTTATTGGGATGAAATGAATGCCTTGGAGGCACCATATATGTGTACGTGTAGTTGTAATTGTGAAAATGGGAGATTGAATGGAGCAAGGGAGAGTAGGAAAAGGTTGATTCAATTCTTGATGGGGCTTGATGAGAGTTTTGCAAATTTAAGAGGTCAGATACTTTTAATGCAACCCTTACCAAATGCAACTAAAGCCTATGGGATGTTGAGGCAAGAGGAAAAACAGAGAGAAGCCATCACTCCTAAGTTTTTGTCTCCAACTGTCATGTCAACCTTTACCAACAACCATTCATCTTCACAATCACATTACAAACAAAACAGAACAACTGAAGGTAATGGCAGCAGAATGGATTCAACCAACAGAAAGAGTACTTTCAAACAAGGGGTTTATTGTGGTAATTATCAGAAAGAAGGGCATTACAGAAGTGAATGTTATCAGATTGTTGGATATCCTGTGGGTCATCCTCTTCATGGCAAAGTCAAACCAATCAACAAGCAGACCAACACAAGAACCAGGACTGTTAACATGGCAATGGGATCAGATGTGGCATCAACCAGTGGGAAGGATAACAATGAGGACACAGCAATGTTTGCAAAGATGGACAGCTTGCAGAACCAATTGAACGAGGTTATGATGATGCTACAGAACTCACAAGGGGCATATGATCCAAAGGTGTTTGCTGCAGGTAGATACTTTTTCATTGCTTCCTGCATTGCACATATAAAAGATGCTTGGGTATGTGATAGTGGTGCCACTGATCATATATGCATTTCACTCACACTCATGTTTAACATAAAACACTGCACCACACCTATAATTGTTTCACTTCCAAATGGTCATCTCTGTTAAGATTAAGCCACAATTAGTTCTGCACAATGTTTTTTACATCCCATCCTTTGCATACAACTTACTCTCCATCAGTCAGATCACCAAAACCACAGCCCTTTCAGTCCTATTTAACCATTCAACATGCATCTTTCAGGGAAACAACCAGAAGATTGCCCATGGGATTCAGTCTGATGGACTCTATATCATCACCCCAGACCCTGCACCACACAATCACACTCCTTCATCATCTGTAAATACCATTACCAAGGACATGTATCTCTGGCATTCTAGACTAGGCCATCCCTCTGTTCATGTACAAAAGCAAATAAAGTCCTTGCCTTTTATCTCTAGTGATGTACAAAAGTTTCAATGTAGCATATGTCCATTAGCTAAACAAACTGCTCTACCTTTCAAGTCTAGTATATAACATGCTACATCTAAGTTTGATCTTATACATGCTGATACATGGGGGCCTTATAAACATAACACACTCAATAATTGCAAGTATTTCCTTACCTTGGTGGATGACTACTCTAGGACCACTTGGACTTACTTACTACCCACCAAACAACATGTCACCACAACAATCAAAAACTTCTACTACTATGTTCAAAACCAGTTTCAAACAACCATAAAAACTCTAAGAAGTGACAATGGGACAGAATTTGTGAATCATCAACTCACTGACTTCTTTCAAATAAAAGGAATTGTACATCAGACATCATGTCCAAATACTCCACAACAAAATGGAAGAGCAGAGAGAAAACATAAGCATTTACTTGAGGTAGCTAGATCAATACACTTTCAAGCACATTTCCCTATCCATTTTTGGGGTTATAGTCTTCTAGCAGCCACATACCTCATAAACAAGTTACCCTCCACAATCTTAAGCAATAAAAGCCCATTTGAAGTTCTGTTCCAAACACCTCCTGATCTTTCAAACCTCAAAACCATAGGATGCCTAGCATATGCCTCTATTCATACACCAAATAAGTTTGCACCCAGAGCCATACCATCAACTTTTCTAGGCTATCCTCAACATCAAAAGGGTTATCTTTTACTTTCACATGAAACCAAAAAGACCTTTGTGAGCAGACATGTTACATCTCATGAGGACACATTCCCTTATCAACAAACTACCCACACCTCTGTCCCTACACCATCCAACACTGATCCTACACCAACTTTCTTTCCACAACCTGTACCATCACCCATCATTATCTCACCATCATCACCCACTCCACCAGTGCAGAACACTTTCCCTAACTCAATCAACTCTTCCCCTGAACCATCATCAAACAACTCACAGACACCTACAACTTCATCTGAACCCTCATCCACTCCCTCACAATCATCTGAACCTACACCTTCACAAAATCCATCACCTTTACCAAGCATACCCACAATCTCAGAACCACACTTAGCAGAATCAAACAACACCACACAACCCATCAATGCACAATTAAGAGCCTCCACCAGAACCAAAACTCTCCCAACAAAACTCAAAGATTACTATCATTATAAACCAACATCTTCACTTAACACAATCATTTCTAAGCATCATACTTCTCATTACATAAATTATGCAAAAATTACAAATCCATCAACACTACATCTCATCAACTCATTGCACCAAGAAACAGAACCCACTTCATACACTCAAGCATCTAAATATCCACAGTGGAGAGAAGCAATGAATAAGGAAGTAACTGCATTAGAAGAGAATGATACTTGGGAGGTTACCACACTACCTCCATTCAAAGTACCAATAGGATGCAAATGGGTGTACATGATTAAATATAATGCCAATGGAACAGTAGAAAAGTACAAAGCTAGGCTAGTGGCAAAGGGCTATAATCAGAAAGAAGGAATAGACTACTCAGAAACATTTGCTCCAGTAGCTAAAATGGTTACTGTTAGGACCATACTTGCTCTAGCTTCTTTTTCAAACTGGCATCTTCATTAATTGGATGTAAACAATGCTTTTCTCCATGGTGATCTTCATGAAGAGGTGTACATGACTCTTCCAAGTGGTTATAGCAAAACACATCCTCCCAACATTGTTTGCAGACTAAAGAAATCTCTTTATGCGCTGAAACAAGCTAACAGGCAGTGGTACATCAAGCTCAGTGATTTTCTCATCTCCAATAACTTCAAACAGAATCATGCAGATACCAGGTTCAATTTCTGTGGTACTCTTAATCTATGTGGATGATATCTTAATCACAGGTAATTCTTTAACCTTCATCAAGGATATCAAAGCCAAACTTCACAATCAATTTAGCATCAAGGATCTAGGAAAGCTTCATTACTACCTTGGAATAGAGTTCATCCGAAATGCAAAAGGAATCATGATGACTCAAAGGAAGTATGCCCTGGACCTCATTGAATATGTAGGCCTCACCAACACCAAACATGCCAAAACACCCTTGAAGCCAACTGTGAAGCTTACATATGATGGAGGTGAACCACTAGCTGATCCATCTCATTATAGAACCCTGGTTGGAAAGCTGATTTATCTTACAATAAGCAGACCAGATATTGCTTTTGCAGCCCAACTCTTAAGTCAGTTTTCACAATCACCTCACACCACTCATCTTGAAGCCTTACACAGGGTCATCAGGTATATCAAACTCAGTCCAAGACAAGGCTTGTACTATCCTAGTTCCAACCATTTGGTATTACAAGCCTATTGTGACAGTGACTGGGCAAATTGCCCCTCCACCAGAAGATCAGTTACTGGTTTTGGAGTTTTTCTGGGTAGCAGTCTTATCTCTTGGCACTCAAAGAAGCAACAAGTTGTATCCAGATCATCCACTGAAGCAAAATACAGGGCCCTAGCAGACTGCTCATGTGAGATCACTTGGCTCACTTCACTTCTCACAGACCTGCATCTCTCCATTTCTACTCCAGTCAAGATCTTTTGTGATAATGCATCAGCAATTGCTCATGCTTCTAATCGTGTTCAACATGCTAGGACCAAATACATAGAGATAGACTGTCATTTTGTGAGAGACAAAATCAAAGCTGGACAGATTCTGCCTACTTTTGTACCTACTACACATCAAACAGCTGATCTTCTAACAAAGGCTCTCTCAACCTATCCATTAAACAGATGCCTCTCCAAGTTAGGCATGTGTGATCCTTACACACTGCCAACTTGTGGGGGGGATAAAGGAATACATGCTGCTACATCCAAAGTACTCAATGCAATGAGCAGAAGTTACAACATCAATACCATCTCACCACATTACTTGAAGCATCAAAAGTACTTATACAAAGTGTAGTATAGTCAATGTAATAAGTCAAACTAGCATAGTCAATGTAATAAGTCAAAGTAGCATAGTCTAGTATAAATACATGTAACCCTTTGTTATTTCTGTAATTGTAATTCATTTCTTACAACTTCAATAAAATGAATTTCCATTCCCTCTCATTTTGTTATAGTAATAATACCCGGGTTAGATCATTCAACTACATTTATGTTCAATCGCTATTATAAGCCTGCTTGGTAATAATACCCGGGTTAGATCATTCAACTACATTTATGTTCAATTGCTATTATAAGCCAAGAATCTGGTTATTACAATTAATTTTCCAACACTTTTGTCACTGCACCTGCTTGGTAATAGTACCCGGATTATTTAATCACTTTGACCATCGCTTTAAAGTTATGTAATTAGTGGTTTTGATGCTGATGTTTACAAAGAATCATTATAACATGTTTACTATTCATTAGAGTTTTAATGATGGAACACATTTTTCATGCAATATAAAGTTCTAGATTGGCGAGGACTTGAAATGAGATGGTTCTTAGTAATATATCATACGCCATTATGCCATAGCAACTCAACTAAGTAATCAGGGATCGCTAAGCTTGAGCTTGGTTTTCTTGGTTCTGCTGGAAGCTCACAGGCCTCCTAGAGAGCATGATGTGAAGAAAACATAAAAACGGACATAAAACGTATCATATATAAGTCAAAATTAGACTAAAAAAATATAAATTCACTTCTGAGTTATTATGACGATATTTGCCCCACTTCATGGTCACTGCACGCCTGCACCCAATGGCGGACCTATGTAGGGCAGGGGAGGGTCCCGGCCCCCAAAAAATTTGCGGTACCTAGAGTAAATTTTATAGGTTTTAGGGGTAATTTACTTGAGGTTACAAACAAATCTCCGATTCGGCCCCCAAAAAAAATGTTCTAGTTCCGCCACTGCCTGCACCTGCTTGGTAATAATACCCGGGTTAGATCATTCAACTACATTTATGTTCAATCGCTATTATAAGCCAAGAATCTGGTTATTACAATTAATTTTCCAACACTTTTGTCACTGCACCTGCTTGGTAATAGTACCCGGATTATTTAATCACTTTGACCATCGCTTTAAAGTTATGTAATTAGTGGTTTTGATGCTGTATAACATGTTTACTATTCATTAGAGTTTTAATGATGGAACACATTTTTCATGCAATATAAAGTTCTAGATTGGCGAGGACTTAAACGTGCTATTGCGATAGATCTGTCCAGCAAAAAACATCACGACACACTAATTTTGATGTTTAACTTATAGCTCCTAATAAGCATATCTGATCTGTGACATCTAACTACAGCACTAAGCTTTGTCACTCTTCGGTGCACCACCGCTTAGAATAAATCAGTTCAAAGAAAAGCAAATCAAACACTAGATCATGGAGAAAGCATTCTCAGAAGTTTTCTCTGTTTGACTCAAAACTATTTGAAATATCATTGATTTTTGCCCTAAACTACAATGAGATTAAATACCTCAAATGATCGATGAATGTAAACATAACCTTTGACAGCATATATACCTTTCATCTTAATATAAACACTTGCAGTTAAATACTTAAATAAAAACTTTATTAGCCGCACTGTGGTGTTGAACAATACTCACGAATATCATATTACCACCGATTTACCAATATTTTCTTCCTTCAAATAAGTCTTCAACAATAGAAAAGTTCTTAGTACCATTAACATCATAACCAACAACAGTCATAAGATCAAATTCAACCCAGCAAGTGTTAAACAAGACAACACATTTTAAGCCTATAGACCACATAGTAGAGTATTAAACATATCTAATAATCATTTCTAGATGAAATGAAATAGTTCTTAGTAATATATTATACGCCAGCATGCTATACCAGCATCTCAACATAGCAAGAAGGGATGGCTAAGCTTGAGCTTGGTTTTCTTGATTCTGCTGGAAGTTCACAGGCCTCCTAAAGAGCATGATGTGTGGCTCGGGTCGGTGAATTGCATAGTGCACCCATCCACGACTCTGCTGCACTCCTATTGCACGCCATTCACTCTATACAAACAAAACAGAAAACATGTTATCAGAAAAGCTTAAAAAACATAGCTACAGGTATATGCGAAAGGCACTCTAGAAACATAACAGGTTTTACAATTCCCATCCTGTATGTGTTATCTTCGAAACTAAAGCAAGTTTGGATTAAAAACAGTGTTTGCGTTTGTTTTAACTATAGAAAAGAAGAAAACTGAGAGTAAAAATAACATAACAACGAAGAGCACAAAAATCATCACTGCTCAAGCCCGACAGCAAAATTATTATTTGCAGATCATCACTAACTAAGGTGATGTTTGGCTAATGGCTAGTTGTTGAACAACAATTGCTGAGCGCCTGAGCATGAGTTTCAAAACATGATCAAATGCAGATGATAATAAGTTTTTAAGCACCAACGTGACTAAGATATGGTTCCTAAATCCTAATTTATGAAACCCATACAATCCAACCAAACGACAGACATCTTTCAACGCCTTAATTCAAACACCGCCTGATTCTCGTCACACTAAATGAAGAAGTACTAATACACAAAATAAATACTTTAAAACGCCTAAACATGTAAACAGATAATACTTAAATCCAACTATCATTGATTCCTAACATTCTTTGCAGCCTATACATAAAGTACCAAGCAAATTTCGTCATTCCATCATGCAGAACACGTCTACGTGAGCATCCTAAACATGTATAGCGTACATTAGCTCACATTTTCCTAATCCTAAACTAATCTAATACATATAGCTGCCGTTTCAGTATTCCCGAATATCTTATAAAACAAACATTTACAAATCAATTTCAGTCATGCTAACCGCGTTCAACTCCTACTAAAGCAATCCTCAAACACTAAAGCATATATACAATCAATCAGTCATAACAATAATTTATATTAAATAATCAAGTTAACAACAAATAAAAATCATATGAAATAATGAACAAACATACTTCGGAAAGAAGGCGGTTTTTCGGAAGAAGCTTGGCAACTTCTGATGGAAGAACAACATGCCTAGAAACAAACAAATATCACATATATAAAATTCATCAATCAAACCTTAAAAAAAACAATAACAATAAAATAATAATAATAATAATAATAATAATAATAATAATAATAATAATAATAATAATAATAATAATAATAATAATAATAATAAAAAGACTAACCTGTATTCAAAGGTATCATCAAAGTATTTTTCAGAGTACTGGATCTGTCCCATGATGATCTGTGTAACAATTTGATTAAGAGATGTTAGAATTTATATAATAATTTTGGTGTTTTGATTGTAAATTGTTGTGAAATTGAAGAACCCTAATTTACCTTATTTTTATAGTGTGTTTTTTGTGTATGTGTGTGTGAGAGAGAGAGAGAGAAGAGATGATGAGAGTGGAACGGAAATAAAAAGGAAAAGAATTGGAATATTGTAATGTGAAACGTTTTCGAATTTCGAATTTTGGAATTTTCCCGCCTATGTTTTTATAACGTTATAAGTAGCTATTTTTTAGAGTAGATTGCAAAAAGCCGAAAGTTGTCCTTGTGGTATGTTCGGATTGCAGACACAGTCCTTACTTTTTCGAAAATGCAGGGCCCATCCTTTTGAGAAACTATTGGTAAAAAGTGAAATGACTAAAATGCCTCAATGTAGAATAACTAATTCTGATTGAAGCCAACGTAATTTTAGTCATTTCACTTTGAGGCATAGACGATTTTCACACTAAAGGTTTCTCAAAGAGATGACATCTGCACTTTCGAAAAAGATAAGGCCTTCAATTTCAATTTGAACATTAACTACATGGATGATTTTTGCAATTTACTTTATTTTTAATTTATAAAAATTGCCACATTGTAATTTTGAAATTAACCGTCAATTAGGCTAAAGACCATGGTATTGGTAACCAAGTTAATACGCATTCTCACCGTACATATCAGCGCCACATCAACTTTCTCTCTCCTCTTACTACCCCTCATTCCCACTCACTTATTTGTAGACATGGTCACCTTAAGGTCACCATAATATCCATTCTTTTTTAAATACTTACGAAATTAAAAAACATAAACGTACAAATATAAAAACATAGAAGTTCAAATATAAAAAAGTAAACGTACAAAATTAATAACGTAAACGTACGAAACTAAAACATTGCGTAAATTTCGATTAATAAAAATAGTACATAGATTTTAAAAACAATACATAGCTAAATATAAAACATAAACTTAAGAAATTAAAAACATTAAACAACACAGAGTTAAAATAGTGAGTTTGTGTTTAAAAAATGATGAATTAATGGGTATTTATTAGTAAAAAAATGGCAATTGGGAGGTTTTTTTTTTTATTTTTTACTCCCTCCGTCTCAAAATTATTGTCCATATTTCTTTTTTGGGATGTCTCAAAATAATTGTTCACTTTCCTTTTTAAATAAAAACTAAAGAATATATTAAGGGAATATTCTCATTGAGTGGTTGAGATTTATAGGGGTCCTATTTTTATTAAACTTTGTAATTTCTCTCTCATGACAATTAATTTGAGACGGAGAGAGTACATTACAAACGTTACAATTAAAGAGGGGCCCACTTCTATTCGAATTCAACTAGGTGACTAAGGGTAGTGGCAACCATACCTCCCAAAAAAATCCATACCTCCCAACCAACCAATAATATCATTCCACCTCACTCACACTTTTTCCATACCTCCCAACCCTTTTTTAGTGGCAACCATACTTTTTTCATACCTACCAAACCACAAATTTTTTTTTTTTTTTTTTTTTTTTTTCATAATAGCTTAACAAATCTTTATAAAACAAACAAGATGCCCAGATAGTAAAAACCAAAAAAGTTATAGAGCTAAGTACTAAAATAGTACAAAATCTTTTTTTTGGTCCCCATCATGGTCAGTTTTTAAGTAAATTCCCTAAATGGTCATGCGCATCTGCGCAACCTATCTCAGAAACGTGACACGTGTACATGCGCATCTGCGCATCTGCGCAACCTATCTCAGAAACGTGACACGTGTACATGCGCATATGCGCATCTGTACACGTGTCAAGTTCTGAGATAGGTTGCGCAGATGCGCAGATGCGCATGACCATTTAGGGAATTTACTTAAAAACTGACCATGATGGGGACCAAAAAAAAGATTTTGTACTATTTTAGTACTTAGCTCAAAGTTATAAACTTTATAAAGCACAGTACTAGTGTGTGAAGACAAAGTTAAAGATCCCATCTTCTTTATAAAGCACAGTTATAAACTTTATAAAACCAGCTCCAGATCCCATCTTCTTTCTTGATCAAGATCAATAACCCACTCAAAAAAGTTAAAGATGTGAAGACAAAAGATTAAAAAGAAAAAGATGAGTGTGTTTTTATTACATGGTAACGGATATATTTCTCCAAACCGCAGCAGTGAAGATCGCCGTTGAACCAAACCGCCCACCCAAACCGCTGGGGTGGCGGCGGTGTTCCCCGGCGGTTTGGGGCAAACCGCTGGGCTTAGCGGCATGGCTGCCACTACCCTAAGTCACCAAAGTTGCTTTGGTTTGTATGATTCACGCGCGAAAATATGGGAGGGCATGGGTTGACTAGGTGAATTTAATAGTCACCTTGGCAAACTCACCCTTTTATCGTTTCAGTCTTAGTGTGTAACGCATAATTTAGCAAAAATTACATAAATAGACACATGAGGAAAATGTTTATAAGAAGAAGACACTCTTTCAACCAATTTTACAAATGAACACTTGTTTCGTTACCTTAAAAGTGTGGTGCGAAATGCACTTGGCACTTCCACCATGAGACACATTGAAGCACTAGTCTTTAAGTTTTATTTTATTTTTATTTTTTTTGTTTGAGAAAAGTTTTTCTTATCCAATTACTTAAAGATTCTCATGTCTTTAGAGAAATAACTTGGAAAAAAATAACTTAAAATAATAATAATAATAGTATTAAATTAAGAACATCTTTTTGCATTGGGAAGTGATTGCCATATTTCCAATTTTTATTAGGACACTCCTCAATATGCATTAGATAGTTGTACTTTTAGTATAAACTGCTTTAACTGTTTGTACAGTGGAGTGTCTCAATCAAAAGTGAGAGTGTGTCAATCACTTCCTTTTTGTATTTAAAGTGTTTGAAAGTTACATTGTGTTATAAGAAAGATCTTTTAAAAACAAATTGCATGATGCTCTCATTTTAAGGTGGCAAATAGCTTATAATACAACTATTTTTAGATAAAGTAATGAAGTAAAACTGATTAATATCGTGACTAATATTTGAGATGAGTCTAACTTAGAATATTCACAATGCATAAAGTATTTTAAATACTTTTTTTTTAATTGTGAAACTACAAAAAAAAAAATTAAAAAAAAAAAAAAAAAAAAAAAAAAAAAAAACCTATTGATCATAACATGCTTCAATGCAAAAAAGTCATTTCAAAAAATATTCGTGTGTAATTTTTAATCATAAAGTAGTAAGTTGTGCGAGGAAGGTATTCCTCAAGTCATATGTGCTCTGTCATTCTTCATGTCTCATTGGAGGTTCATTTATAAAAAAATTAGTTTGTCTTACGGTTCTAGCTAAGACCGGTGGTAGTAAGAGATGCAAGACGCTTAGTGCGTCTAGGTGGCACCTCAAGCACGCATCCAACTTTATGAGCATCACCCCTAAACATGCGTCGTAGGTGCTGTTTTGGGAGAACTCGGTTGTTAAGATGGCCGAGTTGTTGGAGCTGTGGTTGTGTGATTTTGGTTTTGGTGGAGTATATTTGTGTTTAAGTGTGTAAGTTTAGTTTGGGTAATAATGTTGGTTGTGTTTGTAGTGATGTTGGTTGGGGAGAGATACGTTGGTGTACCGTTAAGTTGACGGATGTGATGTTGGTTGTTATTACCACTGGCCTAAGATTTAACTGATTACTATGCGACTCATTTACATGGTACTTAAAATTTTAAACAGCAAAACACTTGAGATGAGGTTACTTTAGAAATTTTTTCCTTTGTCTTTCGGTACCAGTGAAGCTTTAATTGAATTCCATGTGATCCTTTTACATGGTACTTAAAATTTTAACAGCAAAACACTTCGAGAGATATAATAGCTATGTGTTGACCCAGCTAAATTTTCACTTATGCGACACCTCTTATTAATCCAATCCCGAAGAGCTGACCATTTTGGCATGTTGTCGCTTATGAATCATGCATATTGTTTTTGATTGGCTATTTGGCTAACACCTACAGGATATATGGCCACAACAACTTAAGCTGATTCTACAAATTACTTTTTCGGTTATTAACCTTTAGGGCCATTACAAGAAGTTTGGCAGCTTCAGTACAAGAAGTTTCGGTTATTACCCTTTCTAAACTAAAGGGTTGTTCAAGTATTCATTAAACCCTTTTCCTTGATTGCAGCTTTATAACACGCACAAGACAATCAAACATCTAGTATGTTCATGGTAATTATGCACATTCTAATCTCTTATCAACCATATTTAGCAAACAGTTACTATACATTACCAAGCAAAACCTGAAAATCAAAATTCCTTAGCCCACATCCCCAAACCTGATCACGCTACTTATCTTTGATATGTACAACTAAAGTAAACTATTAGCAATAAGTTGACTATACAAGGAACAACAATGAGAAGGGAAGAAAAAAGAAAAAAAACTGCAAAAAGATAAATATGACTTCCAAAATTATATGGAGTAATCAGATTGTCATAACCAATAACTCCCAAGTTTTCCAATCACAACCATAGATCTTCAAGCCAAAAACGCCTTAATGGCAAGCCCATTTAATCTTGGAAAATATAGCAAAACAATAGATATTTCAAAAATGATACCAGCTTGAATTGTATACCCACCGGAGATATTTGCTAGTTCTGTACTTGCTTTGCCCATATATAGCTAGAATTATATAACCCAAAATTTTCTTGCTTATATTTATAGCCAATCGCCAACATTTCATCAAACAAGGCCCCATAAAACTTTATTAACCATTAACTATTCCTTGCTTGTTTCAGGCTTCTGGATAGTCTTATACAGCATCGAGGTTCCTTCAAAAACCATCAGCTGATAATTCTTTATGTACTCCTTTAACTGCAAGTGGTAAACACTAATGAGCAACAAAGAAAATACGGTGTTTTTAACAGAACCAAAAAAAGAAGTGTGTTGCAACTGCCACCACATGTTAGGGAATGTTTGGCATTGCATTACAAAAGTAAACTGTCTGATAACTGTGAGTTCAAGTCACAGATAATCATTTCTAGTATTGAGTACAAAGGTGATACAGATCATCTAATGAATTAAAGGTCAAAAAAACACTTTTGGATAATCATTTTAGGAGGTTGCTGCAACAGAAATGTTTCTTATTACCTGATTATGGTCATTTATTATGTAAATGAATTGATAATCAGATATCGCCAAACAGTCAAAATATTTAAAATCTTTCCATAGCATTTTTAAGGCAGAATCACATCTAACTATCACTTCTGGTGTCCCATTTTCTTACAGCTGATTATTCCATGTCACATAATAATTTTCAAAACGTAATGTCAAACACCCCTAAACGTAGATAAATTGTTGAATCATGCATATGTAGTTTTCCAAATTCTTTTAAGCTCTTGAGCATAACTGTGTGATTTATGTGACTAACAATCTCAAGTCGTAACTCTATCTACAATAATCAACCAAGTCCGTAAAATATAACAAGTGTAAAATAAATAATGCAAACCTCTGCATCAGGAATCTTCTCAAACCCAAACTTTTTGGTCCATATGGATCCAGCTTCATCAGCAGCAGGAAGTGCTAGGATCTTGACATTCAGAGAAGCTAGAAGTTCTTCAATGCAAGAGAACAGAGCTTGGAAATAACCCTACACACAACGTTTAACATAAATTGGACAAGGTAAACTCCACACATGCCCACAAAGGTGACAAATTTGACCCATTTTCTTGTAAATGGGGTTTACTCTGGTTATGTTTATCTCTAACGGGTCAACACAGTTTGAATAATATTTGCAATTGAAAATTAAAGAAAAAAAGGTCAGCAGAACTGTAAGTCGCTCAAAGTGTATTTTTAATACAACGAAACTCCTAAATCATTTTATTCAAACACTGGATTTTAATAAAATTGTATTATTTTTAATTGAAAAACACTGAATTATGGATTAAATATGTTTACATCAATCCACCGCGTACAATATATTGCTTATTTTGACCCATTATCCAACTTGCCCAACACACCGATTTTGCCACCTTAAAAAGAGAATCATGTTTCGTGCTTACCAATCCTTGACATTCACTACTTGTTGCTACTAAAGGAAGTTCGGCTACTTCATTGCCAAAGATACGAAAGATGCCAGCAGATACAACCTTTGAGCTGCACATAAAGAAAAGTATCACAATTATAGCAACATTATATAACAAGCAATAAATAGTGTAAATCAAAGAGATTGTCTTACTTGACTGTCAATATAGCACAGTACATCCCACCATAGTCCTGTTGTTTTAAACTTCTCCTGAAATAATGTCAAATGGAGTATAAGTAGGAAGAAGATTTTTTTGTCAAATAATGACTAAAGCTTCAAAGGAGTTTGCAAGAGCAAAATCATATACCCATAAACCATGTGGGGAATCAAATCAAGACGACTTGTAGTTGAATCAGCAATTGGATCAAACCGATCCTGTAGCAAATTAGTGGAAAAGGGTCAATTCGGCTATCTTTTATCTATTATCTTTATCAGGTATGATAAAGAATTTACTCACATGGAAAATAGCAACGGCCTTAGAAAGCAATACTCTTGTATCATCAGAAGCAATTTTACCACTCAAAAGCCTCCATCTAATATCAAGTTCAGCACTTGGTTCTAATCCTTGTTCAACCTGCTTCTTCTTTATAGCACCCATAGAGGTATCTGGGAGTCTTTTTTCACCACCAGCCACCAGTTCCCCCAAAGATGTATGAATCTTATCACAATCTCCACAACAAAACCATTCTCCTGTAGGCAATGCCTGTAATTGAAATCATGTCAATATACAAAGCAGACCAATTCTAAATCTAAAATCTAGGTCATAAAAACTAGAAGTGGCAACAAGAAAAGTTTTGTAACGGATCAAAACAAACATCTTTGGTAGTGGTTGACCATTTATATGATTACAAATTTACAATATACTAATTCAATAAGAATTTAATTTTCTAGGCTTTGGATGAGTTTGTTTTTATCTTGATCTTTGACCAGTTGGAGATGAAACATAACCCAAATGAACCCAGTCATAAAGTAAATGGGTCAAAATTGCCACCTCTAAATTAATGATACACATGTTGGTATGGAAAATATAAAACATGATTATAACCAAAAATGTTTGCCACACACCTTTAGGTCATCCATCTTATGCTCCTTTAAACAGCCAACATGGTATTCTTTCTCGCACTGGAAAATGAAAACCAAACAAAGGTTATATAATCCATAGGCATTCAAAAGCAGCATAACAGTTGCATTTTCACATATGAACATTATTATAAAATGGAAAAGCACCTGATCGCATATGATGACAGTTCTTGGGCCGAATCCAGTCTTGCTAAAATCAAGTGCCCTGCACATGTCAAGAAGACAAGAATACATATAAAAGGTTAGAAATGGAACACCATCCTGTTGATATGCTCTTTGATATGCTCTAAGAAGTGTGCCCGATGGCCGATGCAATAACCCTATATTAATAAGAATAACACAAGCACAATTAACCGGATAGGAAGCATCCTACCATAGAAACTTGACACAAAACATATATGGAGTAATAATAAACTGGAGCAAAACCATGTAGCATATTCAATTGTTCATCCAACCAAAGCATGTAGCACTTTTCTTAGAAGGGGAACAACAAACTAATCTAAGGGGATTAAAAACAGTGCTAGATTACAATAAGTCATACCGTCCAGTAACAGGACATGTTGTCTAATTACATATGAACTAGGGGTGATCATTTCCGACCGAAAACCGAATTCCGACCGAATCCCGACACCGACCGACAAGCCCGACACCGAACCGATCATAATCGGCTCGGGACTCGGTTTGGATTTTCAGCTTATTCGGTAATCGGGTCGGGACGGGACGGGCCAAAACCGAAGAAATAACAAACGATACCGACATCCCGACCGAATCCCGATCCCGACCAAACCGATACCGACATCCCGACTGGTAATCGGTTCGGGACTCGGTTTGGATTTTCAGCTTATTCGGTAATCGGGCTTGTCGGGTCGGGTCGGGTCGGGGTCGGGACCGGCCCGATGCTCACCCCTAATATGAACTAAGGTTCCAATATATAACTGTTTACACAGTATAAAATATCATGGAAGGCTTTACCCAAAAAAATTATCATGGACGGAATGGCAGCTACTTATACACCTTCAAAATTTCCTTATGGCTTGTCACATTATCTTGTTAGTACACTCCCCAAGGACCCCAACAGAAAATACATTAATGAAGTTCTGTGTTCCCCAACTACCTACTGTAAACTTCATACAGATCATAACATTAATCAATTACGTCGAAGTTAAGTAACACTAAACTAAAACGCTTTCCCATGTGTAACATAATATTGTGAATGATAATCAAGGCGTTAAACCCACTATAATGGCCTATGATAAGAAGTTAGCCAACACAATTTCACTTTTTTCCCCAACAGATGATGATTCAGATATATTAAATTGCAAAGAAAAAAAAAAGCATATACATACTTGCATAAAACACATGCTGGGGCTCCTTTTTTAGAGGGAACTCCTGGCTCTCCAACCACTGGGTTCGCAACAACACGGATGCACCTTTTAGTTATTTCTTCAAGGGGATCAATACCTGCCACCCTTCCAGCAGCACGTGCATTTTCATTTCTTTCCACAAATTTCTCCTTCTGGAACATGTTTTGACAGTACTTGCAATACCATGTACCCTGCGGCACAGCCTCAGATATGCATTCTGCAGTTTAGCCATTTACACATTGAATTTACGCAACAACGTTCGATAAACGACTATTGCATTATGATAGGTCACGAATGTGAGGTTCTAGTTATCAAAAGAGCATACAAAAGTGCCGATTCAACATCAGGACATGTATATCATTTGGCAATCTTGGCATATTCCAAAAAAAATTAATTAATAGATATACTTAAAACATTAAATGTCACTGCCAAACATAGACATAGGCTTGAAAATGTGAACTCTTTAGTTGTGACAAGGGGATATCCACATTCATAATAAATATGTACAAAGATAATCTAGCACAACCATAAGTAAAGTCAAAATCCATAATTAGTAACTTAAACAAAATGTAGGAAAAATGGGGCAGACATCACAAGAGAAAAATGATTATATGAGAGCAGGTCAAAACGGAAATGAAGCTAAGAAAATCTCACCAGGATGAAAAGCTCTTGGGCAATTATCACAACATAGAAGTTCCCCTCCATCAGCACAGATGGAGCATAGATCGTCATTGTCATCTGAAGAGAACTTCCTGGTTTGTGAGAGTCTTATTGACAGCTCATGGAGAGACACGCCATTGGATGTGTATATGTGTAAATAGCTGCCACAATAAAAAACAAATTTCACAATTCACAAGACGAAAGATAAGGAAACATCATGAGATCATGACACTAGTTCAGGTGTCAACCTTTTCCCCTGTTGATGGTGTTTAAATGCCAAATAAGATACAACAGTCCGCTAAATAAGGTAAAAACAGAAACTCACGGTTTGCGACGAGAAGCCCAACCAGCATGTGCTTCGAATTGTGAGGGACTAACCTGATCATAGAAAGAACAAAGTCAAAAAACTACTACTTCCAACCATAAATTTTTTTTAAAAATTACATTGCACCACCATGTACCTCCTTCTTACAGCAAAAGCAATAGATTCCAGACCCTCTTTTATAACCCTCCAACACTTTCTGCCAGCCACAACAAATATTGGATTGTCAAGCAAGTTGAAAATATAAACCACATAAAAACTAGAAATAGCATATAGCATCAACAAGTAACAAAACATATAACCGTTACCTCCCCACGAGCAAAATAAGCAAGTTCGGTTCCATCAGGTAACACATCTTCCTCAAACACCAGCTTGTGCATTCTCAGATCTCTATGTAAAACAAAGAACAAAAAGTGTGAAACAAAATTTATAGAAACTAATACACCAACATATCAATAAAAGTAAAAAGAAGAGAGCAAGTGACACAATGAGATTACTAACTTTCTAGTTATTCTTCCCTGGCCCTTGCTTCGGCTAGAACTACTGGTAGTTAGTCGGGCAGTAGACTTTGGAGCGGATACCGGAGATGATGACCTGAAGATATCAAATATATATATTATACAAATGAACTAAAAACACGAATCATAGTATTTGTTATCATTCAAGTTAGACACAAGATAATATCGCACAGCCTTTAAATATATATGTTCCTGCCTATTGTGAGATATTCCCAGCCAAAGTGACAAAAATAACAATTGAAATTTATTGTAGCAACAATGCTATTGTCAATGGGGCAACTCGTCTATGTCAAGTTCAGCAAACGTAGCACAGCAAGGTTCTACATACATCATTGACTTTCTCAGCACAATAGTTGAAACCAAAGGTTCCTACTAAGCTACTCTGCATTTATGTATTAACATTCATTGGGGGTAATCCCTAAAAGCACTAACCTAACAGAGTAAAATAGTAATGCCTACTTACTAATTAGAAAAATGTTCTCTAACACTGTTATGATTATTAACCACTAACAATATGCTGTTATGAAAAAATACCTGTCACTACGATCATCAAGTAACACAGAGCTAGACTGAGACTGAAGCTGGGGCTGGGCATGAGGTTGATGTTGAAGCTGAGGCTGAGACTCTTTTAACTCCACACACGAATCACACAACAGCATTGCCTTCCCACTGCCTGATTCAGGTATGGACCCTATAAACAATTGAACAATACAGCATTACAAAATAGTCCAATAAATACAGCATGCGACCCGTAAACTCTATATTACATCACATGTAACTCACCTTTACAATTCAAACAAAATGTAGGCTTCTCTTTATCCAAACAACCAATCGCTTTTAAAATTCTTCCTTCCATTTCCTCCAAAGGAGCAGTTTTACAGACGTTGAGCACATCCCTTAAAGTTTTACCATTATCCAAGAACATATACTCCGGTGGCCGTTTATTTGAACTTCCAGCATGCAACTCAAACTGATTAGGAGTCACAACCTAAATTCATCAACAATACCAATCAACATCCCAAATATATATAATTCCAAATCCTCTCAATTTCAATTAAGCAAAACTAAAAAAATAAACTCACTTCTTTTCCACCACATGTTTCACAAGAACATATAATTCCAGATCCTTTTATAACACCTGGTAAACCTTTATCTGTCTTCAACTTCACTCTCCCCTGAATCAACATTGTCACACTTATAAAACCACAATGAAAACAACAACAAAAATTTGTAGTATAACACTGTTATACTTATCAAGGGAGTGTTTGGGTTTCCGTATTTTTTCTGCTTATCGGCTAAATATTGTGTCATCCAAATTACTTCTACTTACCTGTTTATTTTGTAAAATAAAAAAGAAGTTTCTGATATGCAGATATGCACGTAGTGAGCAACTTATCCAAATTGCTTATTTTATATAAAATATAAATATCTTTCTAACCTCATGTCTAACTAAAAACCTTTTATAAATGAACTTAATTATATTATTCAAACAAAATGATTATTGCTAATTTCAAAAAATAAGCAAATCCAATCACTATTTCTTAAACTGAATATTCTAAAACACATTGAAACTAAACAATCCAAACACACCCTATAGAACAATACACAAATAAACTCATTAAGCAACAATACACAAAAAACATAAACTATAAAATTATCAACATTGTTATACATATTAAGCAACAACATAACATATAATTATACTTATTGATCACATTATAAGAAGCGTTTAAACAAAATCCTGAAGCTACAACTATTATGTAGCTTTTGCACTCCAATCTGAAACGCTAATAAAATAAGCATTTAGCTTTTTGGTCATTTTTTTAACACTTTATAATTACAGACGCTATGTTACCAGATACTTTTATAAAACAAATCTCATGGTAACAGCTACTCTAACTGCTATTACTAGTTTTCCAAACATATTAAATCATAATAATATAAACATTATAATAAAACTAACTGGTATTATACTTTTATATTGCGAATTTACCTAACACTTGATAAATTCAGCTAAAACTACACTTTTATAAAACAAACACCTAACGCTAACACTGCTAGTTTTGCCAAACATAAGCGCTTAGATCACATTATAAACAATAATAAAACTAATTACTATATAATATACCCTTCTACCGCGAATATATCTGACACTAAATAATTTCAGCTAAAACTACACTTCTATAAAACAAACACATACCACTAACATTAGGTCACCAAACATAATCGCGTAAGTCACATTATATGGAATAAAAAACTAATTAATATATAATATACCTTTCTACCGCGTTTAAATCTTAACGCTTAATAATTTCAGCTAAAACTACACTTTTATAAAACAAACAGCTACTGCTAACATTAGTGCTAACACCTGCTGCTAGTTTCGCCAAACATAAGCGCTTAAATCACATTATAAACAATAATAAACAAATTGATATATAACATACCTTCCTACCGCAAATATCTCTAACACTTAATAATTTGAGCTAAAACTACACTTGTATAAAACAAACAGCTACGGCTAATGCTAGTTTCGCCAAACATAAGCGCTTAAATCAGAATAAAGTCAATAAACAATAATAAAACTAACTTTTCTACCGTGAATATATCTAACACTTAATAAATTCAGCTAAAACTAGAATTCATAATACAAACCGCTACGGCTAACACTGCTAGTTTCGCCAAACATAAGCGCGTAAATCACATTATAAACAATAATAAACAAATTGATATATAACATAGCAAATATATCTAACACTTAATAATTTGAGCTAAAACTACACTTGTATAAAACAATCGCCAAACATAAGCGCTTAAATCACATTATAAACAATAAAAAACTTATTAAAATATTTATACCTTTCTACCGCGAATACGCCTAACACTTAATAATTTCAAGCAGCTACTTCTAGTTTCGCCAAACATAAGCGCGTAAATCACATTATAAACAATAAAAAAATTTATACCTTAGTACCGCGAATATATCGAACATTCAATCCTTCAAGCAACCCCGTCTCCAACAGCTCCTTCAACTTAACCGGAAAAAACTTCTTCACCATCACCACACCACCACCACCCCTCTTCTTCATCTCCTTCTTCTCCTTCATCTCAACATCCAACGGTCCAGATTTCATCTCATCAATCACCGTATCAACCACATCACTCTTAGACTCATCATCTTCTTCTTCATCATTCACAACAACAGCAACAGATTCAATTTTATTATCAACATCATCATGACCTAATTTTGATTTCTTATTAGGAACAGGTGGTGGTGGTGGTTGAGATTCCGGTAACTTCCTGCCACGTGTCCGGCGATCTAGTAATAAGTAGTTTTCGGAATGTGATTTCATTGCGAATGCGAATTCGCGTTTTAATCCAGGGCGTATTGATGAAAGTAGAAAATAATTATCGTTATTATTATTATTGTTATTATTTTCATCCATTTTTATTGATTATATAAAAAGTATAAAAATGGAAAGAGGATTTGCTAATTTATCGGGAGATTTGTTGCATCTTTAAACCCTTGAAAGTGTGTGTGTGTTTTTTAGTGTGTGAAGAAAAGGGGGGTGGATTTTGAGATATGAGAGGGATGGTGCATGCTTTGGGTTGGGGGGTGTTTGGGTGGAAAATGGGAAGGTTGTCAGGTTACTGGAAGGTTCTTTAGTTGGACTATTTTGCCCTTTGATTTTACATTATGGTCCTTTGAGATATGTTTGTGGTTCAGACATAATCTCCATTGATTTACGACGGTCTTCATTTTGTCTGTCACATTAACTTTTTTTTCTTGGCGATATACAAATGACTTTTTATCACACCAAAATGACCGAAACTACAAAAAAAACATACCCCACAAATATTTCTTTTTAATTAATTAACATACACTCATTTTTTGTTTGTTTGTGAATGTTATTTGGGCTGTCCTTTCGACAACTTCACCAAAACCAACTTGCTAACCTACAAGGACCGAATGGCCACAGTAGAGCCGACCCACACGACCTCCAGCGACCGAATGGTCGACCTTCATTGGTGTGCCCAACCTAATTGGTGTTTGTTTAAGCTTATATTAGGCTTATGAATTTATTTGATTTTAGTTTAGATTTATAAACTCTATTTTTTTGGTTTATTTTGAGAATTTTAGATTCATATTATCGTATCATAATAAGCTTATATAAGCCTAGAATCTTAAACTAAGCCATAAAGTTAAGGCTTATATAAAATATAAGCCGAAAAATAAATCAGCTCATAAGCCACATATAAGCTTAAACCCCGTAATTATTCAAACGAGACAAAAAGAAATTAATTATTGTATTAGAATGAACAAAGCTTATGAGTTCGTTACTATGTTACGAGACTAATTCAAAAAGAAATAAAAAATTGATGTACTCCTACTATTTAACTAGACTAATTAAAAAATATATAAAATTGAAAACTTGTATTGGTTGTTAGTGACGCCGACCTCATCCTTAAATCTTTGTATTTAAGGACGTTTAAAGTGTGCACCAACAACGAATGTGTTGGCTTCAACTAATGTGATATGTATCACCACTGTATTTAAACAAACAAATATTTGTTTACTTGAACAATGTGGGACAACAGTTCTACAAACTTAGTTTTTAATGAAAAGTAACATAAGTAAAGAGTTATTTAGATATCTTAATCTATATCGTTTAAGATACTTTTTTACCAATCTAAAACATGATTAATTAGTGGCGCAAGGGGGTGGCAACGTTAGTCGGCAAACCTCGGCAATACTCGACATCAACAATGCCAGTTCATCGGCATGATACTTTCGGCAATTGTTTCGGTATGTTTTACCGATTCGGTAAAACGCAAACATTAAATGGAAATGACCGTTTGAAGCATGGTTACAATATACTTTGAGGCATGGTTAGGCAACATTGTCAACCCCTAACAATCTATTATATTTTTTTATATTGAAGCTACGAGAAAATTTATACCAGGCTCAAATATGGTTCTTCATTAGGTCATACGTTGACACAATTTATTATGAAACATAACATGTGTTATATTGTTGTTTGATATCAAGAATTGCAGCATATATTAATTGCGTTTGTCAACAAAATATTATTGTGGTTGCTGCTTTCACACTATTTTATAACGACCATAATTTACCTACAAAAGCAAATAACGCATGGCTTTATATCTCATCCCATTTTTATTCCAATAACATACTGTATTAAAAATTTCTTAATATACTTGTGAGTTTTTTATAAGTTGCTATTATTTGGAGCATGATAAGCTGTATTTAGAAAATGCAATCAAAACTTGAAACAATGGGTCGCTTACAAATTTGGCCCTTAAACAATAGTTCAAATGGGGATAGAGTCCACTGTGTAGAAATAATAATGTAACTATGGACCAGGGACTTTTTAGTCATCACATACTAATTTAAAGCGGACTGATCCTTTGAATGTAGAAATTTTAATATTTTATTATTTCTAAATTTTCCTTTTACTCGAATTTTCATGAAAATTGAAATTTTCTGACATCCGGGAAGCGGGTGCCTTGCGCGCCACTCTCAATTTGCTGTCACCGTGTCACCACCACTAATCAGTCTCCACGTGGCATGCAAGTGGATGTCATAGAAAATTGTTCATTTAAAATTTTCTAAATAGCCATCAATAGTTGTTGTATATCTTTTCATTTATTTTCACTCCTTCTCATTTTTCACCAATTTTGATCTCATTCCCACCAGTAGTGTAGCTAAAAAAAAAAATTAGAAGGGCCGAAGCAATTTTTTTTCAGAAGAACCTAAAACAGGAGGGCCGAAATGAGAAGGAAAAAAATTAAACACATAAAATCGCGAAAAAAATTAACTAACTAGCTTAGTCTAGACGGGCCGGGACCCTTCCCGGCAGTGGCGAAGCTAGAAAATTTTGAGTGAGGGGTCGGGATCTAAATTTTTTTTTCCTAATGCTATTTTTCGAGTAATATGTTCGGGTCGGTGATTCGATTCGGGTCGGGTCAAAATTTAAATACTATTATTATAAAAAAAAAGTTTCAATCACTAAAAAACTAAACATTTGTCCAAAACAACTAAACATTAAAAATGAGACAAACGGTTGGTACCTGATTCGATTCATTGAATAAATTAGAGTTCAGCCTTTCGACTTTTAACATAGAAAACAATAAGACTATTGTGTTGTTGGATAATACTCTAACCAATTAGGGAACTTACCAAACCAAGCAAATTTAAATCGACGAAGATTATTCTTTGGACCTCTAAGCTTATACTCTTCAAGCTTAGGTTGATACAATCCTAATTTCTACAATTCTACTAAATCTCTAATTTTTACTAAATCCCTAAATAAAAGACAAGTAGATAATAGATTTAAAGACAACAAACCTGACCAGAAGGGCCGCTGAGGTGGTGGTCGGCCGTCGACGGTGGTCAGTGGTAGCCGGCGAGACTGCAGGAGTGAGGAGCCAGGAGGCAGGAAGGAGGAACTGTGGGAGGAGATGAGGGTCGATAGGGGGAGGGTTTGTAAGTTTGTTCCATTTTTTTTTTAATGAGCTAAGTAAATAAGTAATGGATTTTAGTTTGAGATTTGGTTTATTAATGGATTTTAGTTTGGGTAGATGGGCTTATGTAAAATGTAATTGATCAAAATTTTATTGCTTAATGTATACAAAAAAATTCACAATTAAAATGTGGGGTCGAAACCGAATATACCGAAATTTTTCTACATGAAAACTATATACCCTCTACATCGCAAAAAAAATTTTGGGGGGTCGGGCGCCCCTCCCCGCCCCTACATAGCTGCGCCTCTGCTTCCCGGTCCCTTAGGCTACGCACAGTGGTGACCCATATTGCATCATCTTTCCGGCTGCCAACTCAGCTTTCTTTCTCCTCAACTCATATTCACCTCTCTCATCACAGTGGCAACCCATATTGAAAAGTTTTTTTTTATTAAATCTAACCGTTTTCTTTTTGTTTTTCGTGTTTGAATAACGGTCAATTTCACGACCGATATCCCATCTTCCTCCGACGACCGATGTTCACAACCAATATCCCACAGTGGGGCAACCGATGTCCAAAATCGGTCGATTGATTAGCACGACCGATGAATATCAGTCCACTGCTACCAGCCTTAATAACTCCACCCTTGAATGCCACCACCTTTAAATAAGGGAATTGATTGGCACACTCAAAAATTTGATAGGGACACTCAATGTATAAACAGTTAAACCACTTTATATTTACAGTGCAACTGTTTAATGCACTGTTTGGAGTGTCTCAATCAAATATGAGAGTGTGCAAATATAAGCCTAAATGGGTCGGGAACCTTCCCGGTCCCATACACACTCACAAATCAAATATTTAAGTATAGAACATCCACTATAGGTCCACTTTTATTCGCTTGTAACTATAGTGAGCCGGTCACAAAACTTGCCCACATTTTACCTCGTCGCTCGTGACTTGATCCTTCCGTTTTGTGTTGTGACGCTAGTCTACTCCGTTTTGGTCTAAAATTAGTAAACACAAGATGTACTTTTCTATTGGGAAGAGACATTTTTTTGTTAGTTGCTTGCACCATTTTTTAAAAACTACACGACACAATGCATACACTGCATTACATGTAATAACGCAAAAAAAAGAAAATAATAAAGAAAAAAAATGATGTACATGTTATCCATGGCTGTAATGTGAAAGGTGAGTAATCATTCAGGGCCTTCAAAATTTGTCCCGTTAACAATTGTATTCATTTATAAGCATATTTTTCACTAAAAAAAATATTTGGATGACAAAATATCTTAAATAGATAACTAATGCATTATAACTTATAAATGATGACACTTCATATATAACATTATTTCTCAAAATACCTAATTATATAATTTTATCCAATGCTCTCAAAATTTTAAAATTTTTAAAGATGTCCTGATATCACCTATTTCTTTAATATTTTGCATCTCACCAATTTCACTCAGACTTACTCATCTATATCAAGTAACGAAATCACCCTAGTTTTAGTTTTAAATTCATAACTATACGTGTGAATTTTGTATGACACACACTTTGCACAAATCTTAGGTTGCCCACAATGCAACCCATATTGCATCATCTTTCCAGTTGCCACCTCAACTTTCTTTCTCTCAACCCATATTCACTTCTCTCATTACAGTGGCAACCCATATTGCATCATCACCTCTCTCTTCCTTTATTTTTTTTAAACGGTACAAAATTACAAATGTTTCTTTGTTTCACATCGGTTGAATATGAGAACGATTTGCAACTTACCTCCGGCAACCGATATTGTCACAATGGTGACAACCGATGTGGAGATCGGTCGAACAAAATGAAGGATCGATATATTTCAGCCCACTGTGGGCAGCCTTAGAGGTTTAAGACAAATATAAAATGTCTAGAATACGTAAGAAGCTTTATATTCTTTCAATCTTTGTGAGTTTCTATTTAGTACACATTGGGAAAACATTATATGAACTTGTAAAAAAGTTTATACAAAGTTAGAAAAGAAAATTCTAAAATCAAAAGTTTCATATATTGATGATGTAACTTGATATGACAAACTTATAGACTTTTAAAAATCTCTACCAGTATAGATGAACTTATTGACTAAGGAAGCCTTAAATATATAAATTAGTTGAGAATTGAATGCTTGAAAACCAAAGTAGGTATTCGAGGACAAGGTAGCTAATGTGTTTGTTGATAAAAGTTTAACAATATTTTGATCCAACTGCTAGAGTGTGTGTTCTTAAGAAGTTTAGGTTTGCCATTTAATATAATTTAACATAATTTGATGAATTACTCAATAGATAAAACTAGCTAGGCATCATTTTCAATTCAGTATTACGACCTGCCGAGCAAATTCAACCGCAAACCGAATCGACCCGGCTAAACGAGCCGAACCGGGCTAACCGAACCGATCTTATTAGGTTCAATTCTCGGTTTTGTATAATTATTTCGGTTTTACTTGGTTCGGGCCAAAACACAACTATTCGGCTCGAACTAGCTAAACCGGCCCGAACTGAACCGAACCGACTTTATTCAGTTCGGTTTCGGTTCGATAAGTTTTACTCGGTTCTGTTCTCAGTTCACGTTTTACTTTTTTCTGGGATCAAGTCATGTTTGATCGGTTCGGGTCGGGTTTAACCCGTTGCTCAACTCTACATTCTATCGTTAATTTCTTGTAAGACAAAGCTAACCAAAAGCCTTTTATTATCTTTTTTTCTTCAAACCAAACTTATTTGTAAGTGTTGTAATGTACGCCTCTTAGAACTCACGGTACAATGCGTCGTGGCCGGCGTTATAGCCTTATGGCGCAAGGCAACGTCATCATTGCTCGTGTTATATGGTCTTGCGTCGTCGGCGCTAGCCAAGCTATTATTATTATTATTATTATTATTATTATTATTATTATTATTATTATCACTTTATTAAAAACTTGTAGGATTTATAAGAAATTAGTGGGGAGCCGAGATACTAACTCATGTTGTTACAGTACATGAGTTTATACGTATACTAACAACTCATGTTGTTTTTCTTTATGAGTTTTAAGCAAGGATATTCGAAAAAAATATTTTTGCTATTATATGTGTTTATTCTTTTTTCTAAGTTTAACTCACACGTACACCGGTTTGAAAATTAAATACAACTGAAATTGTTATGAACGGGAATATGCATATCAAATGTAAGCACTATTGACTGTGATATGAAAATAAATACACGTGGTTGTACTTATAACAACGACTCATTTAATTAATATTTAAACTTTATATAAGGATATCCTGAATGAAAAAAAAAAAAAAAAAAAAAAAAAAAAAAAAAAAAAAAAAACTTTATATTAACTTCATCAATGGTGATTGTATGCTATTAAATTCACATATTGTATAAAACATGATATTAATAGTTAAATTTAAACAAAATAACAATCTCAATAGTCAACACCCATGTTAGTTAAATAAAATTAAATTTTTCATCAAAAAAAAAATCCTTACAAATATAAATCAATATTACTACATAATACATAATCAGTGGCGGAGCTAGAAAAAATTTTTTGGGAGGGCCGAAACAAATATTTTTTTCGAAAATACATTAGATGGGAGGGCCGAAGTGAAACAAAAAAAATTTTAACACATGAAATCACGAAAAATAATGCTAATGGGTTTAGGCCTAGGGGGCCGGGACCCTTCCTGGTCCTCACTAAGCTCCGCCCCTGTACATAATGAAAAAATTATGTAAAATATTTGAAACATTGGAACAAAATTGGCGGGAATATGTTATCCAAAAATCAATGACGTAATGACTTAAATATGTTTTATTTTGAAACATTGGAACAAAATTGGTAGTGGCGGGAATATGTTTATAAAGTAGAAACTATAGTACTACGTAAGTGGTTAAAAAATTGGATTAAGATAACGAGGTTTATTTCTTGGTCCACAAACATAAAGGAGAAACTATAGCAAATGGTCACAAAATAACTTGAAAATATTGATTAAGACAAATATCTATAAAGAGGTTGTTTAGAAATAATTAGGAAATACTTACACACATAGCAAACATCTATACATTATAGAACTGAGAGTACGGAACGTAAAATATGAAATTTCTTAAGTCAAAACTAATGAAAGACAGAAAATACGGAACACAAAACAATGAAAAACTGTTTTTTCCAGTCAACAGAGTGAATAAATATAAGTAAAGGGGATGTTAGAATCTTATAGGAGTGCCCCTATCAACACCCATATATCAATATCGTATATGTCTCTAGGTTTGTATCCGCAACTTTTTAATTACGGAGTAATTATATAATCTTCAAACGCATATCACTAGATAAAAACCACTTGATTTATGCAGGTCCGTTTCTTACGATTGTGAGAGGCCTATAACGATTTCTCGTTCGGGCCAGTCTTTAGGTATTTCAAAGCATATATTAGTCTTTAATAAGTTGTTAACGTATGTAAGGATCATTACATTGAGCCTTACATATCAACCAAACTCACATATAAGCTTGCAACACGCTAATTATGCATCTGATGTATTAAGTAGGTTCGTAATTTGGGAATAATGATGACAAAATAATATCATTTTTCATTGGGAAAATTTTTGTTTGCTTCAAGTTTATGCAACTGGCTCGAAGAGGGTTTTTGCTATATTTAGTTTACAGTCAATAATAGCTGGTGAAATGTTGTTAGTCGATAATTCGATCATTCTTATCAAAAGCATATTCGAGTCTTCAAGTGAATTTGATTGGTTGTAGTCATTTTACATCAAAGTGTCATATGAGGTCACGTGCCAAGTTTTTTTTTTTTTTTTTTTTTTTTTTTTTTTTTTTAATTTTTTTTTTTTTTATTATTATTTTGGTATACCTGGGTTTCCTACTTGACATTGCAAGCCGACTAATCCCAGAGCGACTACCCTTTTTGGATAGCCTGAAGTCGTCGTAGGTAAACCTCCGTGGCTGATGGAGGATTAATTTTCTCCCCAGGATTCAAACACAAAATCTTTTGACACTTTCGTCCTAAAACGCTAAGGCGTTACCAATGGGTCACCCATTGGTTAAGTGCGCAATAAGCAATAGCTCAATTTCAATGTATCAATGCATTTGACTAGTTTGAACTTTGAATGGATATTATTTATTTATTTTAAATATAGAACGACAATTTTTTTCACACCTATATCGTCTATCTCACAATATATCTTGCAAATGCTTTCAGTGAGGCTTGAACTCACAACCTCTAGGTTGTCGGGTCACTCACGTACCATTAGACCAAAAGCCTCGGGTTTGAATGGATCTTTTATAGGAAGCTGATTTCAATTTTCAAATGTTACCCATTCCGATGTGTAAATTGGGCCAAATGCCACAACTATCTTAAGACATCTAAAAGAAGCCCAAAAATCCATTGTGCAATATATTTAGGGTTAATGCAAAATTCAGCTCCATTAAAATTTAAAAGGAAACGAGCCGAGTTGCTCATAAAAAGCTCGAGATCAGATCAGTAAAAAGCTCAAGCGAGTTGAGCTTATGTTACAACTCATTTATTAATCGAGTTTGAGCCCGAGCTTTACATACAAAACTCGATTGGGCTCGTGAGCCTAAACGACACTAGGGTATTTTAAGTATTAAACATATATAAAATGTTATGAAATTGTATTATAGGCGAGCTTATAAACCAGCTCAATAACAAGCTTATTAACGAGCTCAAAATAGATATATTACCAGCCGAGCTCGAGACAAGTTTTAATTTTTCATTGGCAAATCGTATAAACGAGCCGAGGTCGAGCCGAACCTGAGCTTGGATAACATACCACGAGCCAAACTCGAGCTTAAAAAATAAAGCCCGAAACTAGCTGAGCTCGAGCTACATAAAACTTAAATGAGCCAAGCTTAAGCTCTGCAAGGCTCGGCTCCACCCCTAGATCACACAAACAAAAAGATTAAGTTTTTTCATAATTATCAACTAAAATTTCGCATAAAATCATTGTAAGTTCTGTATGCACCACATGATGAGTTTCTATAAGTTTGATGAATTGATGCATAACCGAAACCAAATCATATGAATCCTTCATTACATCGCAACACAAACTTGCACATATTAGTTCACGTACGAATAAAGGCTAGTCAAGTATTTAAAAAACCGATCTTTTAATCTTTGTTATACTCTTGACAGATAGATCCAATACTAAAAAGGTTCTCTTGGAAGCCTTCAAGATCAAGAAAGGATCCACAAAAGTTACAATTTCCAACCATGAATCAAAGGATTACTTGAGAGCTCCACTTATTCCTTCTTTCTCCATCTTCAAGTTAAGAATCATTTGTAGCACTTTTGTTCTCCATAATGTCATATACGGAGATGATCGTAACTCGAAATTAAATGAAACAAATCACTTTGCCACAATTTTGAGGTTGTGCACTATGTATGCAACGCGAAATTTATATAATTTTCATGTAGGTCGTCTTAAACATGACTAAAAGTCTAACACTCCCTTAATGTTGATTGAAACAATCGTACTGTATTAGTTATGTACTAAACACTTAGATCACGTGAAAATACATATATTTTACAATATGATTAAAGTTAAAGAACATAATTGATGGAAAGAAAAAGCAAATACTTGGTTGCAAGACATTCCCTTAGCAAAAATTCCCACCTTTTGGTATGATATATAATACCCGAACCATATCCAATAAGTTGTCAAATTAACACAAAAATGGCTTTGCAGAAACAAGACAACCAAAATCAGGTTGGGCAGCCACACTCGAGGCTAATAAGACTCATTGCAATAGTCCTACTCACACTCATAGTCCTAGTTGGTCTAACCATTCTCATCATTTGGCTAACCATCAAGCCGAAGAAGCTAGTCTACTACATCGATGATGGCTCTATCCACGGTTACAATCTTTCGAATAGCAACCATCTAGACGCCTCTTACTATTTCCTCCTTCGTGCATACAACCCTAACAAGAAAGTTTCTGTTTACTATGATAAAGTTGATGTATCTGTTAAGTACGACGATGAAATTGTTAGTAGGGGGATTATTAATCCTTTCTACCAACCCAAAAGAAACACAACTCTTTTTAAGCTAAATCTTGCGTCGCATGATGTGACATTGTCTGGAGGGGCTGCACGAGACCTCAAGGTGGATAGCTCGTCTGGTCAAGTCAAGCTTGGTGTGAATGTAAAAGCTAGACTAAGGTTTAAGGTTGGTGCATGGAAATCAAGACACTATCGCATGAAAGTATGGTGTGCACCTATTATGGTTCATTTATCTTCTTCACATCAAGGGGTTCAAAGGACTACGTTTCAAAGTGTCAAGTGTGATGTTGATATTTGATTGAAGGTTCAATTTGTGGTTTTTTTTATGACTATGAGGGTTTGTTTTGTATTTTTTTTTTTTATCTTTATTCTTTTTTTCATTTTGTGGATTTGGTTAATTTTCAAGTAATATAATTTGTATGTGTGATTTATATAAACTGCCACATTTATATAATTTTCGTTTTTCTCTACGAGATATGAATTTTGTGCATGTGTTCCATTTTTCTAAATATGGACTTGTAATCACAATTTGCCATGGCTTTTTTTTTTTTTTTTTTTTTTTTTTTTTTTTTTTTTAATTGAAGCTCCATATCACTCTTTAAGACCGTTTCGATGTGAATTGTTGTTTTTCATGTCCTTATTCTGAGTGAGACTTAACTATCGATGCTTTTTTAAGTGACTATATAATCGCCTCACTTGTTTATGACTACGTCTAGATCTTTTAAATCCCTTAAGCCTTATGAGCTAAAAAATTCAAGGTCGTAAAAATCAAGAATCGGTAGTCGGTCGGTCGATCTTTTTGTACCTTGTGGTCAATCTAGGCGTGATTAATCGGTGATGAATTGATTTGGCATTTTCTGCGAGTTTTGAGTATTTCTGATAAGTTTTAGGTATTCACTGCAAGATTTGTCTTATACCAATAACTTGTAATAGATAAAAACAACGACTATATCTGATTAAAATAAATTTTCGGCGTGTTTATGGTATTTCCGGAAAGATCTGCAGGTTTTCAATAAGTTTGACCACCGTTGACCACCATTAATCGATTAGTTTGACCGATTTGTACAAATCGAAAAGGTTGAGGGCCGATTAGCCCATAAACAATGATTAATCAACCTTGTAGACATTTTTTGCAAGACTGAAAAAATTATTTGGAAGTTGATTCATCTTGGGGTAACTTAAGCATATCGTGACTGTCATCAATAACAGGCCCAATGATATGAGCACATGTTTAGCACCTTATTAACGTTAATTATCGGCCCATATAATTAATTGTCTATTCCTCTATGTTTTAGAAGCACTTTGTTGCAATACGTATCGTATCATGATATCATGTTATTAATTATGGTTACAAGCATATAGATATAACTTTACCATAGTACATGTCAACCACGTGATACATGAGATACAATGCTATTTAATGTGATCACCCACTCGCAGACCGAGTCGATGAGGCAACGTACGTTAAGCTGGCTAACATTAGATGGCCATATAGTTACAACACAAAAATGTACAAACAACTACAACTAGGTAGCTTAGAAGTTATTATCTCTGTCAGAAAAGAGAAAAAAAAATAAAATGCTTCAATTCCACTCTAAGGTAATCTATATCTAGTGGGAAATTAATATGTACCATTCACAACCATGAAACTATGAAAGTCTAACAGATCGAACAGGAACGATCTTAAGTGGCAAATCACACCATATTTGTCTTTCATTCTTGTCTACTATATGGAACGATTTAATATGTTAATAACATTGAAAGTTGCAAATCAAACAGACTTTATATGCGAATTGGCGTAACATTATAATGCTAACATAAAAAACGACGATTTTCGATATTTATCAGTATGTTTTGTTATCCTGAAAGGGAACGATCGTTCACTCAAACCTACCTCAAGGGTTACATCGGTTCTTAGGGGTGGCTGTGAATTAACCAAGGGCGGACTCAAAATTCTAAGTAATATGGTGGCACACATTTTTTTACGAGTATAAACGAAATAAAAATGAACTTAAAAAATACGATTTTTAATTAAAACTAGCAGACAAATTATGAAGAGATGTATTTCTTTTAACATATTAGTTGACTAACTAACTAATACATGTATTTTTCATTTTTGTGACAAAATATTTCAGGACCAAGTTCCTAAAAAAAATCAAGATTTTTAACGAAAATTTACGTTAGGTGGCAAACATCCGTCAGATTTTCGTGAACCCCGTGAACCTTCTAGATCCGCCCTTGCTGTGAACCATATGAATTATTAAAGCGTGCTGTAAAATTATGTTAAAAACACCGATCTTTTTAAAATGCATCTAATCTTATATTTTTGCGTTACAAGTACCTTTTTTATCTATACTACATTATAATGCATTTAGACTATTTTATAATTAGAAAGGCTTAAAATTCAGACTTTTTTCTTGCTTATTATGGCAAGATTTCAAAATTAATTTGTTAGGAAGCAAGTTGGTTAGGAAGCGGTTGGTTGTTCAAACTAAAATTATTTGTCTTAACCATCTCTAATATCTCTACTTATAAAACATGAAGATAACTAAACGTATAACCAAATAACGCAAAATATAATCACGCGGTACCCGCAGCCATTGCGCGGGTACCATTCTAGTATAATAAAATGCACCTCATGACTAGTGTCTAGTAATTTTAAGTTAGATACTAACTTAACTTGCAATGAAAAAGATTGCGAACAAGCTAAGGTTTTTGTCTCTTTAAATCAACAAGCTAAAAGTTGAATATGTTGCATCAACCGAATCAATATATCTATTTGAATATGAATCTTCAACGTCTAAATTTTCAAACTTCGTTTTATAATGCACATTATATGGCTTTACAATCTTTATACTAAATTCTCCATTAATTTGTTTGAACTTTTTAAAACACAAAACCTTTTTTATGGGTGACCAGAGAGTACTTTTGAAGAAAATATGATGATCTAATTCGTCCAACGGTAACTTGGTTTAATGACTTTACAATATAATACGTTTTGAGTATTTTTTATACTAAAAACTTGATTATATAAAACACATATGATTGTACATTATGAGCCAAACATGGTCCACATGCCAATGTATATCATTACACATACGTATTTAAAACTATATACTAATAGCTTTACAATTATTTTATATACGGACGTAATAATGCAAATTACTTTAAGCTCAAACACAAACACTAGATACATCGTCTCCCATTCGATCTGTTCTAGCAATTATTACGATGGGAAAGTAATAGTTATTTTATACGATGTAATGTTTTTCTTAATGCATACACACTAAGTTGTATCAATTAATGTTTTATTTGACTTGCTTTCGGCTATATGTAAATATGATAAAAGTAAACCGGTCACTCGACATGTTTAACGAGCCGAAGTACTCTTTTACATCCAACAACAACAATACCAATCCGGTTGTACTAATATCTGTTTTATTTAAACGTTTTTTGAAGTAACTTTTATTGGAGAAACCATTTACCAAAAAAAAAATGTTATCAGAACGTCAGATAAACAACTATACTTTTATCTGATGATAGAGATAATGTACTATTTTAAATGAATATACCAATATTAAAATGAGTCACGTAAACTATTTAGGTTAATGCAAAATACTTTAACAATCTTACTTGCATTGTCTGCATTTCTATTTCCTTCTAAACCAAGATTGAGACAAGTCCTAATATGCTTAATGCTTTTTCCCTATAAACAGGATCAAAAATATTAACAAAAATAATATTTTGTGTCCCAAAAGAAGGCAAACAAATAGAATAGACAACTTGCCTCACCTCACATCACATGTAACATGTCAACACGCACATGCATGTAGCACCTTTATTAGTTTAACTTATAAAATCATCTAGAATTTTCATTTTATATATATATATATTTAACATGTAAAATAAAATATTCGGCATTGTAGTGCTCGACAAAACTGTCAAAACCTCGATCTTCTATCGAGCCACTAAAAGCGACATTATCACATACATTCGATTTTTCAAACTCGACAAATTCCATTCAACTGCTACGCCACATGTCTATTTTCCTCTTTATATATTTTATGTTATAGGTTTATTTATCATTAATGTTAATTTAAGAACTATCTTTAAGACGATTTAGTGGTAAAAAAAATCAAGTCTTGACATCAAGGTTTAAATATCGTAGAGTGTTAAAAAATAATCACAAAAATACCAGTCAGACAGCGTAAAAAATATCAAAAGAGATTGGACTTCATCAAATAATATGAGTAATGGTAC
Organism: Artemisia argyi; assembly: GCA_030686995.1. Classification (NCBI taxonomy): domain Eukaryota; kingdom Viridiplantae; phylum Streptophyta; class Magnoliopsida; order Asterales; family Asteraceae; genus Artemisia; species Artemisia argyi. Next base: position 32,038,271 of record CM060693.1, read on the forward strand.
TTTTCTGTTTACCCGTTTATTAAAATATATAAAAGCATTTTCTATAAAATGCGTCATGTTAAAAGTTAAAAGTCTATACTAGTCGTCCGGATTTTACATCATGTTTAGTTGAGACTTGAATCACAAGCATTAGTTAGAGCGTCTGCATTAATAACTCACGTTATAATTTAACTCAGCGTCACGTTAGCGCCACATCAACTTTAACACTTTAACTTTAACTCAAAAAAAAAAAAAACACCCACAACAATAACTCAACCTTAACTCAGTTTAACTCAACTTTTCATATATTTTCAAATTCAACCCTAAACTAAAACTAGTACTTTATTTATTAAAAATAATAACATTCATTTTTAAAATATATTACAATACGCACTAAAAAAAATACCTTATGAAAAAAAAAGACATTACGCAATAAAAAAAAAACATTACGAAAAAAAAAAAAAACTACTTTTATAACCACAGGGACTAAATTGTAAACACCAAAATACCACAGGGACCAAACTGCAAATTCACTTTATGTTATCATCTTCTTCACACTGCACACACACTGCACACACACGAACAGTAAAACACACATACAAACACACACTGCAATTTATATCTTCAATCATAGGGGGGGGGGGGGGGGGGGGGGGAGGGCGAAATGATTTTTTTTTTCTTTTTTTACTTTCGATGCCTTAACGTGGCGTTAGTAGGCTAACGCACGACGATAACGCCGGTTTAACGCGAGATTGTGTATCAACTAACGCACCTTAACGTGCGTTAAAGGGGCCTTAACGCACCCTTCCACGCTACTGCTGCGGATGCTTTTAATGATGAATCACTCATGAAGCTAAATGTTATTTCTTTTAACATAACATTATGAGTCATTAAATACCAAATGACTTTGTGTTTTAATATAGAAATGTGAGAAACTTCTCAATAGAATGTTATGAGATCAAGTATTGCTTAGGACGTATAAAATAAATTGTGATGTACATGTAAGATAAATAGTTGTCGTTAAAAAAGTATAACTCACCAATTAAAGGAGAAAACATTATGCACCAAATGGATGAACGAAACTAATATCACAATTATTATTAAACTACTCTTTCTCTCTTGCTTTACTCCCTCTCATTTTTCACCTTAATATTTACCACCGTCTCACTTTTTATTAATAGGGTAAATTGCAAAAATGGTCCTTAACGTTCCACGAAATTGCAAAAACGGGACCGAGATAAAAAGTAGCGCAAAAAAGATACCAACGTTTCACATTTTCGCAAAATCGACACTGAGAGGCCTTTTCCATTAGTTTCATCGTTAAGTGCCATGTCACCGAGGGTATTATCATCATTTCACTGCTTTAAGGTCCACGTGGCATATCACTATTGATTCAGGGACTAAATTTGCAAAGTTATTTTTATCTTTTATTTCACATCTACCATCACCACCACTCTCTACCACCACACAACCAACACCACCACCCTTTACCCTTCATCTTCATCTTCTCCGGTGACCAAACCCAGATTCCGGTGACCAAACCCAGATTCCGGTCACTTTTTTCCTTTTCTTTTTCTTTTAACCCACAATGGACTAAAAATTACGTATAGGCTGTGTTGACCAAACCCAGATTCAAATAAGGCAACTCATTGGTTCAATTTCATTTGGTAGGTGTGAAAATCTAGACGAACTACATTCAAACTGAAGTTCGAGTGGCAATATACATACTCTTCTTGCTCGGTTGTTTTGGATTGAAGAACTTGCTACCTGATAGTCTTGTACCCTTGTATAAAAGTAGGAGGAAAATTACATGAACGAGTCATCCGTCTGTACACGTCCGAAATTCTCAAGGGTTTGAAGTATCTCGACGATAACGGAATTGTGCACGGTGATCTCAAGTCCCAAAACGTGCTTCTGGGTTCATGTGGAAACTTAAAATTAGCTGATTTTGGTTGTGCAAAATGACCAACTTCCAAAAACGGAGCCACCAATCACAAGTTCCTATGTGGAACTCCGTTATGGATGGCTCATGAAGTCCTCCAAAACGAAGGTCTAGATTTCTCGGCTGATATTTGGTCTTTAGGGTGCACCATTATAGAAATGGCAACAGGCAAATCCCCTTGGGGTGATCTTGGTGCATCAAACCCTATGGCTGCTATATTAAAGATCGCTTCGAGTAACCAGAAGCCTACTTTTCCAAGAGAATTATCGAAAGAGGGTTTGAATTTTCTCAAAAAGTGTTTGGTGAGGTCCCCAGAACGGAGATCCAGTGTTGATGAGCTCCTAAACCATCCATTTATTACAGGCGAACCCGTGGCTCAAAACATACAAGAAAAGCAAGTATATCAACACATGTACTCTCCTCTGAGTGTTCTGGATGCAGAGCTCAATGATAACGGTTATGAGTCAGACTCATCAGATGGGTCGGGGGAGATGAAACTCACGAGTAAAATACCATTTTCGGTTAGGCGTTATGAAAAGAGAACGTCATTACAAAAGAAGTGTAGAGAAAATGAGATGGTGTCACAAGAAAATTGGGTCATGGTTAGGAGTTAGACAGTTGATGTTTGAGATGTATGATTGTGTAGGACTATAGAAATGTGTTGCTAAAAAAAACAATGTATAGCCAAGAAATAGTTAACGAAAACCGTGCTCAAGTCGTTGTAATTGTGTAAAGAAAATAAAAATATAAAATATGTATATATTAGAGTTACCAAAGTCTCAGTTTTTGGACAATTTTCTGTCTAATGCCTGTAGAATTTGAATTCATATGAAATGTGGAAAAGTGCAAGGATATTGATCAGTAAATTTGTTAATTTCTCATGAAGTAAAAGTCTCAACTTTGGTCAAATTTAAACTCAAACAGGTGTTTACAACCCAAGTACAACATGTTTGATGACCCATGTTGGCAAGTTGGCTCTGTCAAATAAATTGTTAGAACCCCTGTTTTGTTCTGTTAATATGACGGTTTAACCAAGATCAATGGATCGATACCAGTTAAAACAAAATATAATCCAACTGAATGAGTAACTTGATTTATTTCGAGGTTCATTGACTACATCCCAATACTAGAGAATGTAATTTGCACATTTTGTTTTTTGATTTGGACATGTCAGTCTTCACACCGGCAAAGCAAGATATAAATATGATACAAGTCTATAACCATCTAAAAATTGAAATCACGTGTATCAATCAAAAGCTAATGCTAGCAAATCAGCTTGTTATCTCGCTTTGAAAAGGGTGAATCGCTATCTATTTTGAATATAGTTTTACTTTTATACAAGGGTACAAGACTATCAGGTAGCAAGTTCTTCAATCCAAAACAACCGAGCAAGAAGAGTATGTATATTGCCACTCGAACTTCAGTTTGAATGTAGTTCGTCTAGATTTTCACACCTACCAAATGAAATTGAACCAATGAGTTGCCCTATTTGAATCTGGGTTTGGTCAACACAGCCTCTATGTAATTTTTAGTCCATTGTGGGTTAAAAGAAAAAGAAAAGGAAAAAAGTGACCGGAATCTGGGTTTGGTCACCGGAGAAGATGAAGATGAAGATGAAGGGTAAAGGGTGGTGGTGTTGGTTGTGTGGTGGTAGAGAGTGGTGGTGGTGGTAGATGTGAAATAAAAGATAAAAATAACTTTGCAAATTTAGTCCCTGAATCAATAGTGATATGCCACGTGGACCTTAAAGCAGTGAAATGACGATAATACCCTCGGTGACATGGCACTTAACGATGAAACTAACAGAAAAGGCCTCTCAGTGGCGATTTTGCGAAAATGTGGAACGTTGGTGTCTTTTTTGCTCTACTTTTTGTCTCGGTCCCGTTTTTGCAATTTCGTGGAACGTTAAGGACCATTTTTGCAATTTACCCTTATTAATATATCACTTTTATATAAATATACTTCATTAAATACATACACACTCACAAACCAAATAATAATTAAAACATTTAAGGGGCCTACTTGCACATTTTCATATTTGGTGAGTACCTCACCGTTCGTCTCCTTTTGGGTTCTCAAGCGTGGCTTTTGGCCAGCCGAGCGAAGGTGGCGCGTGACTTTGGTTCTTTACTCTCACGACTCCCACCGGGAGTAGTCTTAGACACTAGATTGTAAAGCTCGGTGTAGCAGTATTTGATCGAGGTCCATTAATTTTAGGTTATCTATGTACTTGTATTATAAAAAATTGACAACGCAAAAGTAATACATACATAGATTATTTATCATTAACATGTATAATGTACATTTCATATTTTTCTAATGAGTAAATTTGCAAAAAGATTTTTATTTCGGATAGTAACAGTGATGATGAAGTCGAAGATGTTTATGATGAGACTTCTTGATTCACGACTAGTGGATGTGCTTATGATGCTAGTTTACATAAGGATGAAAATTATGATATATATGACACTTTTAGCCAGCCCAGCGGAGGTGGTGCGTGACTTTGGTTCTTTACTCTCACGACTCCCACCGGGAGTAGTCTTAGACACTAGATTGTAAGGCTCGACGTAGCAGTATTTGATCGAGGTCCATTAATTTTAGGTTATCTATGTACTTGCATTATAAAAAGATGATAACACAAAAGTAATGCATACAGAGATTATTTATCATTAACATGTATAATGTACATTTCATATTTTTCTTGTGAGTAAATTTGCAAAATGATTTTTATTTCGGATAGTAAAAGTGATGATGAAGTCGAAGATGTTTATGATGAGACTTCTTGATTCATGACTAGTGGATGTGCTTATGATGCTAGTTTACATAAAGATGAAATTATGATATATATGACACTTATGACTCTTAAGGTTTAACTCCGGAAAAACGCGCAGTTTGTGGTGCGATGGATATAAACATTCTTGTTCATTTTAAACATTAGATTTTTTTTATCGTCCTTATAGTAATAAGATTGGTTTGTTTTTCTTATTCTAATTTAGGTATTAAGCATTGTATATGTGTTTGGTTTGCCTTTTGGGGCTGAGGTCCCCGTTGCACTTAATTAATTTTTTGAAGTAATAATATTTTACTACGGTAACCTTTTTACTCTAAAAAAATAAAATATTTCATCCGTCTCAAAATTATTGTCAGGAGACAAGAATAACAAAATTTAATAAAAGTAAGATCACTTTAATTTTTCAACCACTTAAATAAAATATTCCTCTATTATATTCTATAGTTTTTACTTAGAAAGGAAAGTGAATAATTATTTTGAGACATCCCGAAAAAAAATATGAACAATAATTTTGAGACGAAGGGAATAATAAATAATTTTTTTTGCTTAAAGATGTTTAGGATAAAATACAAATGCTAACATATGTGTGCTAGTGGATATATATTTATAACCATGCTAAATATGGAGATAAAACACGCAATGTATCTTATGAATTAGAGATAGTATCATCACACCCTTTCATTATCATGACTAATATCCATACGTGGTGGAGAAAATTCACAAATAAGTGTACAATATGTTTACACGTTGTTATATTTTGTTTTGTACTATATATACTTGCTTCTATATTGATAGATCTATTATAGATATGTCATATGTCTTTGTTGCTTTTGTAGTCGACTAGCTAGTCGTTGATTGCTTGGAGTACAGTACAGATGTATTTTCATATTTATTGCTATTTAAGTATGCATGATTTGTCACAATGTCTCTTTCATGAAGGTTATTTGTAATCAATTTTGTTTATGACTTGTTGTAACTGTTTTCATTTGGTGGTGCATCTACCTTGATACATTTTTACTTAATATTTAATTACTACTTGATACATTTTTACTTAATATTTAAATCTCTGTTCGTTTTGCATCTAAAGCCTTGTGTCCAAATTATGGTTACGAGGTTTGAATCAATAAAAAGCTACCAAAGATATAAGATTCACTATATGATTCACTATATTTCTTATTGTTCAACTAATTTGCTACAACTTGCAAAATAAGTAAAGATCATCCATCATGTTGAACTAGTGATGGGAATAGCTAGCAATTGTGCGTAAAGTAAATATAATAATTTCTGTCTCATTTTAAGTGTTGAAAAACAAATTAGAACAAAATTTTTACAAATTTAAATCCATGTTAAAAAAGATTGTTACCTTTACTTATGCATATAATACATTATTCCAAGGTTTTTAATATCGGGATCTTATTCAAAATCATTTTCGTCTTTGTAAGATCGAGATGATAAGATTGGATCAGAATTTTAAAGTCTTACTATAATGTTATTTTCTTAATAGGCTTTTTAATATTATACAAATCTACAAATTAATACTACGTATATATTATGAATATAAAATTATAGGAATATTTCATGAAAATGTTGTCCTAAATTATGATAATGGAATGTTTAATAAGATCAATAATTTATTTATTATTATTATTATCTTTTTTGCAAAACTCGGGGAGTGGAGTATGACGAATAGAAATGTTTAAGATCTGGATCAGGATCTTGATAACTATGATGCTATTAAATTGTAATTATTAAATATTTAAGATCAGGACCAGGATCTTAACATTACACGATAATTTATAGTGGTTCGGTCACGAAGCTCCTATTCGCCATACTAGACTCTCGGAGTTTCCAACACAAGAGTTACTTCACTAAGTCAACAAGCTTCCTTCTCGACGGAGAAAACCTTACAACGTCGCTTACAAGTTTACCGATACGTTATGTTTTATAGCCCAAACATGATAAACTTATAACCCTTATGTTTTAAGGATTAAACACGCTAAACCTATTTCCTTTGTGTTTTAAGGCCTAAACACATAGACTGTTTAACATCTAGTTTGTAATATAACATTGACACAAGGTGTTGTATGGTGGTGATACGTGGTGTTGTATGCTGATCCAAGACATGCTTGTTAGTGGATATGAATGACTAATCTGAACATTAAGAACTCTAAGCTTGTCATGGTTGATCTTCTCTTAATAATAAAACTTCAATGGATGAAGATGGCAAGAACTTTATTCTTGTTGTGGTGGATCTTAATATGCAAGTGTGCTATTAGGGAGGAGGATGACAAGAACTTTAAACTTGTTTTGATGGACCTTTATGTGATAGTAAGCTTTCAAAAAATGAGAGTTAGAATCATTATGATCATGGATTAAAAAGAATGTGTTAAGTTACATTGCAAAAAGCTTAGTTTAAGTGTGGGCTAATTGATGGATTAAATAAGCAAATGGGAGGACCATGACATATCCTTTTTGATCCACAGATCTCTTGAGATCCGTAGATCAAAAAGGATCCATAGGTCCTTCACATGCCAATTTTTAATCCGTTTTGAATGGTCATTTATGTTATGTTTGAAATAATTTTTATCTAGTAATGCATGGGAGAATGTTGATATAAAAGAGTTTGATGAATGCGTAAATTGTTAAACACAAGTTTTGAAATGGTTAATGCTGGTTTTCTTGCAAAAACGCATTTGATGTTTTTCTCTTTGGTCTTGGATTATTGCCCAAATGGCTAATCTATTTTTTCATGCAAGATCGAGCTTGAATTAATCTCCAAAGGGAAAGATTCTAACTAGTTCGTCAATATAAAAGAACTATGGCTCATGGTGGGCGACTTGCTCTCAAGATCAGACCTGCTTATAATACAATATATGACGAAAATCACTATAAAATTTTGCAAAGAAACAAAAAGGCAGAGATAAAATTTTGTAATAATACTTTGTTCCGAAGAAATCGCGTTACATTTTGTAAAGAACAATCCAAAGAGAGAGAGAGATAAAAACAGTGGACATAACACGTAAAAGAGTAAAGACCAGCCAACGTCGATTAGAATAAGTCCACACCTACTCCCATACATATGAGTCATCTAACCATCTTACCGTTGAATCCAAGAAAGACTCCATCCACAAATCACGTAAAAAAAAAAAAAAGCGTCAATAGTGATTAGTCAGTCAGTCAACATTCGAAACTCAATAAACAAACAATTTCCAACAAAAAGGACACAATAGTCAAAACACATTAAATAACAAATTAATTTCCCGTCAAAATAGCTCCTCCTCCACCTATCCATCTTCTAATAGATAATCTTTTATATAATACAACAAAACCCTGAGAATTTTTCATTTAAAAAAAATGCATTCATACTTTATTTAGTAATAATTTTATTTAAAAAAAAATTATTTGTAATATTTTATATTTATCCATAACACAAGTAGAAGATAAATACAAAAAATATAGATAAGATGAAATTAATATTAGGATTAAAATTTTTAAATAATTATCTTAATAATAAAAAAAACTATAATTAAACATCATAAATCAAACAAAACAAATATTAAATTATTTGTTTTTTAATAAATAAAAATATATGATTCAATTTTTTTTTTTAAAAAACTGCACATAGATATTATAACTAGTAAAATATAAAAAAACAAAATAATAGACGTTGTAAAGAAAGTTAGAGTACATAATTTAAGCGCCTTACCTTACTTACTTCTCAACAGAAAAACAAAAAATAATAAAATTAAGTATTGGAGGAGTACATAATTTAAGCGCCTTACTTATTTGCCAACACAAAAACGTGACACCCTCTCTTTCTCTTTCTCTTTCTCTTCTTCCCTCATTTAATCTCTCTCTCTCTCACACACATAAACACATTCAGTGTTTGTTTTAAGTCTGTTGAAGAAACAAACTATTTAGGCTGTTTGTTTTACCTACTCACACTCTTCCTTCCAAGACTCCTCAACTCTTTTTCTTCTCTTCTTTTCTTTTCTACCGCTAAACGTAACAAAACAGGTTCGTTTCGTTTTTTTTCTATGTTTTTATCGGGATTATGATAATTAGTTACGTATTGTTAGTGTTAATCAATTCATACTCTGCTTTTTTATTACCACTGTAATATTTTTTTTTTATAAAATATTTCCTGTAGTTGTTTTTAATAAGTTTTAACAGATTTGTGATTTGTTTGCATCTTGATGAATTTTTATAGTCATTTATTTATTTATTTTTATATAATCTTGTTATTTTATGATTAAGTTGTTGTTTTTTGGATTAGAAATGTGTAGTGTAATTTACTAGAATTATTATAATCTTTAATTTAATTTATTAGAATTATAATCTTTAATTTTATGAGATATAGTTTAGTTTGCTTAATAGATTTGTGATTTGTTATGTTATAGTAATACATAATTTAATTCTTGTTTCTGGAAATTTATATATTTTTTTATGGAATTCTTGTGGGTTATGTATTTTGTGTTGATTGTAAATGTGTAAATCCAGTTTTTTAACAACATTCCGTTATTCGTGCGTCTTCGTGTTCATCTGTTGGACTTTTACTTGCAACTTCTTGAAATTAATTCTTATGATTTTCTTATGCAACTTTTTTGGATTTCTGGAAATTTTGTAAAAAAAATTGTGAAGAGTTTGTAGTTTTTATAAATTTAGTCAAGCCATTGATTAGCTTTTGATTACCGATTTAATTCAAATCATTACTCGTTTAATGCTTTTAATGCCGCCTTTAAACCTGATTATTTGAACTTTGACCATTTGAAAAAACTTTTTAATACTAGTTATTTGGTTTTATTTATACTCCAAATTCTGAAGCGGTAGTTTTGTTTTACTCAGGATATGGAACGGACGCTGTTAAAGTAGGGCACTAGTGTTACAAGTTTTACAAAATGGCTGTTGCTGGAATAAACAACGTTTCAGTGCTTGAAACTAGATGGGGTAATCAAGAGATGCCAATCACACGGACATCTTATATCCGGAAAATGTGGCGTGATCTCGAAGAAGAGACCAAAAACAGGGATATTAGAAGTCACATGGGTAGTCAATGCTCGTGTTCATCACAAGGGGCTGGAAGTGACCATGTGTCGATAACTACTAGTGAACTTGAAAACGAGTGTCCCCCGGATCACAACCAGATGGAGATGCGGGTTCAGAATGGTGACGAGGGTAATGGGAATTTGTGTTTACAGCAGTCTCCTGCTATTGGTACAGCTGATAAAGAGCGTGTTAGGCAAGTTTTTCGTGAATGGGGGAGTAAAAACAGTGGTGGGCGTGTGTTGAGTTTTTCGCATAAGAATAAGGGTTCAAGGGCTCAAACGCCTTGTGAAAATGAATGCAAGAGGGTGAGGACAGTGAGGCAATGGATAGAGTCGAATGCTCAGCAAGCGGAAACTGGTCAGTCTGTTATAGAAGAACCAGCGTTAGAAATCGGTTCACGAAAGTCTGTTCGTATGTTATTTGGCAGACATGATCTTCTCGACTTGCTTAAAAGCTTTGAAATTGGAAGGCAAAAAGAAATTCAGAGTTTGTTGGAGAATAGACCAGTATCAAATTTTGCTCATCGTATCCGTCTTCAGGTTTGGACATTTCTATACATTGACTCGAGAGTATTATTGTTTGAAAATTAAGGCTATGACGTTTTTTTGAGGATGCGAAAATGTCTTTTGTTTTGTGAGGATTTTTTTAGATTGAAAGGTAGTAATGGTGTTAGAAGTTTTCATGGCCCAGATCTATTGTTTACTTTCATAGTTTTAAATTTTCAAGGTGTATAATTTATTTGTTTTGTTAAATATGTGTCGGTGTTGTGATAACACTATGGTTCTGCTGCAGTCATTGCTGAGAGGTAGGTTTCTGTGGAACCAAAGATTTGTAGAAGATAAAAAGTCGACATCTGTTGCAGCAAGTGAGTTGGGTCTTTTAAGGCAAACACACACGGTTTCTGATTTGAGGTGTGTTCTCTTGTCAGTATCTATTACACATCTGGCTGAATTGATAGAATAGTCTTCACTGGCTTGCCAGTGAAGCTTGTCTTTAATGGTGTATGAGGAATTAAACTTTTTTGGTTGTTATGCTTTTGCTTTAAAATGGCCCATTCTTTTAGTTGGCATGTTATGACCCTTACGTTCAATTTGTATACTTTCACAATGCATGTGCCTGTGAAGAATTACCGATTTAACTCTTTTATGGACTTTACTTTATCTTTTAAGATTTACCTATACTCTTTTTTAGTAGACATTTATCAGTGTGGACCATTGGTTTGTACTTTGTATATTTGGGTTTCCTACTCAACGCTGGTTCTCTTTTAGTAAACCTGGGGGAAGTCAAAGTGGGATCACTGTTGTGGACAAGTCCTGCATGTGGGCTGAAGTGCAAATGGGAAGACATGTGCTAATACCGAGTTATAGTTTGTGGGGTTGGATGTGAAAACCAATGGGTCATCGAGTGTTAAGTGACCTTAGTATCTGATTTCCTAAGCTACATTACTTTACCATGGGACCATTCATGTCAAGTAACATATGCCTAACATTAATACTGAGGATCATGATTTTTTGAATCCATTGTAGATAGGAACTTTAGAATTACAATGTTGCCCTTACCTGTTATTATTATATTTTTTACAAACTTCTGTCTGGAGAAGCGTCAATCCTCTTAAAGTTACTGCCAAACATTATCAAAATTTTATGAAGCGTGATCATTCGATAACAACAGCGCATATTAGCTCACTTGTTTTTTTTACAACAAATGAGCTATGATAATTGTGTTGGTGCTCACTAATTTGCCCTTAGAAGAATGTATTATTTCATACTAGAAATCACTTGTTCAAATTTTTGTTGGCCTTAGTTTTCATAATTATGTGAAGTTTGTCGTTAAATTATAGCTTCTTTTACAAATAAGCACTAGAATATCTTGCAATGAATCAGGCCGGCGATTGCTTCTTTTGAGATCCAGTCAATATTTTTCCAGGAATGTTGAATTGTGACGTTTGCCATTTTTGTGATGCAGGAAAGGGTTCTTGTCCAGAGCTGATAACGATGAACAGATTCATGATGAGCCACAGTCAGATTCCTCGTCTAATAATGGCATGGATGATCATCAAGAAAACTTTCAGGAGCTACGTAACGATACCGTTAATGAACAGATTCAGGATGAACCCCAGTCTGATACCTCATCTAATAACGGCATGAAATATCATCAAGAAAATTCTCAAGAGCTAACGGATGATATTGCTGATGAACCTGAGGCTATTATTACAAGAAATAACATTGAGGGAAGTCACAAAATAGGCCCTTTAACTGAAACACCTGGAAGTCCTCGAGAATATGATGTTCTGGTAGGAGAAAGGGAACAAACTTCAGTAAACGAAAGAATGCAACAACTACCACCAACTGAGATAGTTGATGGCAGTGACCTGTACCGCGATGGTTCAGATGATAGGAGTCAGGACACTCATCATATCAATCTGTCTCAACAAACTTTAGAACTTGAAAGTGCGCCACAAAGTCCTTCACCAAGTCCCAGTATATTACTTCATGACCAGTATCAGTCAGACAGGGAGGAACTGGAAGTTCATGATGCATTTGACCCTGTAAATCCTTCAGAAAACAATGAAGACAACTTGTCTTGGCAAGAAGGTTATGTGGAAGCAGAAGAATGGGAGGAACCAATTATAGGAAACACTGACATTGAATGGCATCATTTGACCAGTCCGGAGTCAAACGAGGGCTTAGATGCAAACTCAATTGAGAATGAAGATGAATGGTACCAAGGAACAGTACCGAGTGATGCTGATGATACTGCTGATAATTGGTTTGGTGCAGATAATAGAACAGATGCAATTTATACCTATGATGGTGATAGCAGTAACAGGCTTGAACTTCGAGAGCTTATGAGCAGAAGAAGAGTTTCCAATCTTCTTCAAAGTGGTTTCAGCTTGAGACTGGATCAGCTGCTACAATCCTATGTTGAACGCCAGGAACAAGCATCCCAATCTGATGACGAGTGGATGCATGAACATGAGCAACACGATCTTGACCAGCAGAGTGTATTTGAGAATGATGATGTCAGTCAGGCTGTTCAGAATGCAGAAGGTGCTCACTCTTCGCCACCAGCTATCCCACAACATTCGGGAACTGTGAGTTTTGTTTTTTCAAATATATTGAACCATTGGAATTTTTTGTATATTGGTACGAACCAACTCTGACTTTTGATCTGTAGGAATGGGAGATCATAAATGGCCTGCGTATTGACATGGTTAGGCTTCAAGAACAAATGATTAGCATGCAGAGCACATTGGAGACTTGCATGAAGATGCAACATGAGTTACGACACTCAGTGCAACAAGAAGTTTCGTCAGCTCTAAGTCGATTATCTACTTCAGGTTCGTATTATTTCATGAAACAATTGCTCATTTCATTGTTTCTTTTTCGTTTTCGTATCTCATTCTTGAACTAATATAGGTGTGGATAGTCTGGAAACTTGCTTCCTATGTTGTGGCAACAGTAGTTCTGAGTTTTCTCCAGACAGGTATATATGGACAGCGATTTGTACAATTGTACCTTAAAACAGATCTGATAAAGCCTGTAACTTTTTATTAAATTTTTGTGAATGTTTAATGTAGGTCTGGACGTGTGCACGTATGCTCAAAGTGTGCCAAGAAGATAAACTGGTCGAAGCTAAAGGAAAGTGTCAGGCACCCGTACAGCTGAGGTGAAGAACATAGTCTTACTTTACAGTCTTTAGACATTAAAAAAGGATATTTAGAAGTTGAAATAATGAGGCAGACAACGGTATATTCAAATAATGAGGGCATACAACGATGTATTCTAGTCTTGATCAAAACCTGATCAGGTAAATCTACTGATACCTATAGAATTTAAGTTTTTGCCATATGTCCTTGCCTGCATTTCTATATATTCATTTGAGCGTTAACAGGCGATGACATGCATAAACGAGAGAGTATCAATTGGGTCGGTTAATATTATCCATGAAGCTAACAAACAGTCTGGAGCTTTACACGGTGATTGAATGGCAAACTACTTATTTTTGATACAATGTCATGATGATACTCCACTTGGCCGATGTTGCATACAAAAGCCTTGAAGCTTTTTGTCTAACTAGATGATTCCCGATTGCCATACAGTGGCTTGTAATTTATTCATCAAAAGCTGTGATACATTGAATATTTGGAACGGGAAATACGATTACTTAACTCTATTTGCAATCTTCATATTATATGTATCTTTAGTATTCCACAGATGGATTTCAGTACTATTCTTCTGAGAACAAAATGAAGCTTTTCGTCTAATCTCTCTTATTTGGATTTTTTATCAATCATACCTTGACTTGCTATGCGATTGCTGAACACCCAAAAATTATATTACCACAACATTGTATTATTATAGTTTGTTTTAGGATTCAACAAGATGAATTTTACTACCAAATCTAATAAATACAGAGAAAATATTTGGATACTGAACGTTGTAAAAACAAATTATACATTATACATTATATTATAATTATAAATATATTAATTAGGCAGTTTTTTACTGTTCATATGAACAGTAATACGCATTTTTTAGTTGTACGAAACAGTTGGATGAATAGTGCACATTGTGCTGTTCCGTGTTGTACGGTACTGTAGCAGTACTGTAGCATAAGTACTGTAGTTTTTTTTTTTTTTTTTTTTTTTTCGGGTGAAACTATGAATAATTTTCCTTAAATAAAAAAAATACAAAACTTGCACAAAAAAAACAAATAACAAAAAAACAAATAACAAAAACACACCTCAAATCAGATGTGTAATAGATACTGACAAGAGAACACACCTCAAATCAGAAACCGTGTGTGTTTGCCTTAAAAGACCAAAAACTTGCACAAAAACATTTTATTATGCGGTCATTCATTTTTGTTTAAAAAAAAAACAAATAACAAAAACAATACAAAACAAAAATACAAAGAAAAATACAACACCATAAAAAAAATAACAAATCCGCGGCAAAGCGCAGGCTACCCCGCTAGTTATACATTATACATTATAATTATAAATATACACAGTTGACTAAACAGTAAAATAGGCTTAAAATGATTGTACTACACTGTGCTAATGAACAGTACCTATATTTCCTCCTCATGTATCATGCATATGAAACATGATCTTGAAGCTATCAATAGAAGAGTGAAGGTTCATGACTCTTCCACAAACCACAAAACACAGACATGAAACACACACATCTATTTCTTCCCCCAAAAAAAAACAATCGATTCATGCCAATATATATATATATATATATATATATATATATATATATATATATATATATATATATATATATATATCCAACACAAGATTCATAGATCGACAAAACAAAAAATTAATCAGATCGAAAGATCCACAAAGAAAATTTAATCAGACCCATCGCAGAAACATAAAGAAGGTAAAATTAGTTTTTGTTTTGTTATTATTATTATTATTATATATTAATTTCGTGTTTTTGTTATATTTGGGTTTTTGTGGGTTTAATTAGGTTGCCGTTTTTAGAGGATTTGGGACGGACGGGCGAGAATTTATCAAGCTCCTCAAAACGGCTTAAAGTTGTTGGAGGCTATATGTCGTCTGTAAAAGATGAACACAAGAAAAAGGTAGTCACTTTTTTGCATTTAACCATTTACAAAATATGGGGGTTATGAGGTTAGTGAGTTAATATGATTATGGGAAAGCTCATAAGATCATTTTTGGGGGTGTTTGTTTAAGCTTATATGTGGCTTATTAGCTTATATGTTGGCTATGAGGTTGCTTGGTTGAGCTTATGGCTTATTTATCATAAATATGTTGAAATTAATGAGCTCAATCCAAAAAAAAGGACCAACCTAATAAGCTTTTTCAAACTGAAATAGGGCCTTAAGGCAGAAAATTACGGTAAGCAACTGTTTGGGATTGCTTATATTTTCTGTTTATTCATGTGGTTATTTTATCAAATTGGAAAAAAATATCAAATGTTGATTTGTGTTTTTGGTAATTGTTTTTTAGCCATGAAGCTGGAGCCAAACATGTTTATGTTGTATGTGTCGTGTTTCCAGTGTGTTAATTGCTAGATATACAAAATCCACAAACACTTCTCGACGAGGTTTTAATCTGGAGAAGCAATGGCACTTTTCATTTTTTTTATTATTCCATCTTTCATTATAAGCTACTTCTATTATTGATAACTAAGATGTATAATTTAACTCCGACTTTTCAAATCCACATATATTAGGTGGACCTATGTTACGGAAACAAAACCTGCTTAAGCATTGAGTATGACGCGTCCGACATGTATGATGTACAAGACGTTATGTCGGTGGTTTTTTCGGATGTCACAGGCTCACCACATGTAACCCAAAACGATGTGGAATAGAGGTGAACCTGTAGCTTTTTCAATTATATTATGTTTGTTTTTTATAAAGGATGTGACAGTAGAAACAATTAATTTGATTTAGCTTTTTCAATCGTATTGAATTAGAAAGGTATGTGTGCGATGTTGGAATGCTATTTGGTGGAGTCGACAAAGGTGAGATCGCCCACGTCTTCGCAAGCCACGTTATTACATTTGCAACCATGGTGGTCGAATCCTCTTTTGTCAATTGTTTATTTGCCCAAAATATTTGATCATAAGTAAAACCTTATTATAAAAAAAAAAGGTTGACCTTTTTCTCATGTACGACAGGTAACAGGTTGTGGTTTGGCCTCCTATAAAGTCTCCGTTTAGGAAGAACATAGTTGTTTCTGAATAAAATGCAGCAGCGGTTCGTGCCCTTTTGTGAAAGTCAGTATGGATGGTGCAACGTATGTAAGGAATGTTGACTTGCGAGTGTACTATGAATATTAGCGATATAGTAGATCATGTATTCGAGCAGAAGATTAAAGATTTTCTCAAGTTTATCAAAGAAAAGAAAATGTTTGGGCACATAACAGGAGGTAAGCTATACTTTTTTTTTGTTCCACTATTTACATTTTAGTGAGTGTTTGTGTTATGTGTTAAAAGCGATTATGTGATATGGAATAACTAAAACTGATAATTCTGTGTGATTTGAGGTGTGCTTTTCTAATTTCATGTTTGTTTAATCAATTTTAGGGGTTCTTATTAAATTTGTGTTTCTGGTCAGGTTAACTTCTCTGGCTTATGCTGTTGTTTTGTTGAAATTTTATGGCTTATTTATAAGACATTATTCTAAGATTTTTAGATTGGCTTATATTCCTGCCTATACTTGATTCGAGTCAATTACTCTTACTTTTAGCATAGTACTGCAATGTTAGATTGCACCCTCTTAAATTTTATATCTGATATATATTACATGTGCAGGTGGTTTATTACAACTTGGTTTGGTTGGATGAGATGGTTCCCAAATACTGAAAATGAGAATGCACTATATACAACTACAAACTTGGCAGCGTCTCATTCAATTAATGCCGTGACATACTAACAAATGCAGCTTATTCGACATTCAGGTTGAAGGTACATTTTTTTTTCTGAACGCAATTAAAATTACATTAGTTGGTAGTTTTTGACTTCCGAATTATGACTTTTGCCCGATTTACTATAGGAGATGTTTGGATTATCTGAAAGTGTGAAAGTAGAAAATGCAAAACTGATATCTTAAGAGGTGTTGTGATTACCTTTTTTTAAAAAGCAAGTTGCTTTAAAACTGAGATTATGATACACGTTGTTTCTATTACAGGATGTTTCGTCCTTAATTTTTTCCCTGCTTTTTTGGTTTTTTTTAAGCTA
The DNA here is from genome assembly GCA_030686995.1 of Artemisia argyi. Lineage (NCBI taxonomy): Eukaryota > Viridiplantae > Streptophyta > Magnoliopsida > Asterales > Asteraceae > Artemisia > Artemisia argyi. Next base: position 32,055,756 of record CM060693.1, read on the forward strand.
TGCCAAAAAATGTTCACAGTTAATCAGCATTGCCTTTTTTTTTTACCTAAGCCCATAACCAAAAATAGTCTTCACGGATCTCTCTTATTCAACATTCATAATGTGTGTTGCTTTGGTCCACCTATCATCCTTTGGCTATAATAAATTACTTAAACGCAATCTATCATATAAGTGTGCCTCTTTGCGAGGCAGCACAAGTATGTGCTACCAGCCATGCAATGCCAGATGCATTTGCAATTATTCAGTGGCATTACTTCCCTCGAACCCATGGCAAGTGTATACTGCTCAATGGGTTTACGGCAATTAACCATCTTTGCCATATAAGTTTTGAAAAAAAAATTAAATTGTTAATAACATTGTTCATAAGTTCTATATGATATAAACTTTTATAGCATAATGTGTACAGAGTTAGTCCAACTAGAATTGTCCTTCATATGTTTAACACATAGTTACCTATAATCTTATTTAAAGAATCATCTATAATGTTAAATGTTGTAAGCCTCACTATAGTTGTATACTTGATTGCAGGTTTAAACTGTTTTGACTTCCTTTTCATACGTCAGTAGCCATACCCATCGAAGGTGTCAAATGTGAGATGAACATATTGCGAGCCTTCACAGGCCATAACGACTTCCTGAATTGTTATTATACATGTGAAGACCATCAAAAGGTCAACGCATTTATGGAATAAATGCCGTACTTAGCATTTTGTAATCAGTTAGCATGAATGGTAAATATACATGTACTTGGAAATTTGCCCACATAAATTTCACCTTCATAGTTGGATAGCTAAATTGTGTACTTGATGTTGCAATATTGTATTCGATATATGTGTCTATGTGACATTAATTTCATTAATATCAAACACACCACTCTTCATAACGGTCTCGCCTCTATTGCCTTTTGCACACCAAAACACTTCTTTGGACCTTTCCAATTGCCTCTTCCAGGCCAAAACACTTCTTTGAACTTTTCCAATTCTGTTTCTTTTGCCCACTCACTTATATAAAAACAGATACGCAGACCATAAGAAACACTCCTACAACATAACAAAAATGGGCACCATCCTAAAATGTACATAAAAATTAAATCTACTAAATGTTTTTACATAAATGAACATAAAACAACCAAACCCATAAAAACAACATTTGCAAAGTATATCGGACAAACACACTCCCGCGGCAACGCGCGGGCTACCCGGCTCGTTATACAATATATATAAACCCCAGGCGCTAAAGGACAAAAATTTATGAACAGTGCACATGAACAGTACGATGTGAACAGTAGATCGTTATAAATAAATTATATACACACAGAGGAAACACAAATCCTTCTATAATCTTCCCCACACACACTCCCCTTACTAGAAAATTCCACCGCCTCTATCTCACCGGATATCAGGTCGTTTTTTTGTCCGGCGAGGCATATCCGGCTAGATTCGGAGCTGTGGTAAACCCTAGACCTTCAATTTCAATATATTTAAATTAACTCAATTTCATAGCAATCATCGATCTTTTTATTTACTCGAAACCCATAAATAAATCAATCAATCAATCGAGTAAATTTAGAAGATCGAATTAAGTAAAAATGGAGTCTGAGAAGAAACCGTCTCCGGTGTCGGATGTAGGATGACGCCATCGCATATAACTCTTTTGGTTGTTTACTCTTGACAACTAATTTTAGAGTTTAACGATTACTGTGTAAGTTCCTTTTTACATTGTGTCAATTTTTTTTTTTGGGAAAACCACCACCCTTTAGATTACAAACTGTCAAATTGAATTGTGTGTTTTTATATGTTTTTAGTTATGGTGGATTTTTGATGGGTTTAGGTTAATGAAGATAGTGTATATGTTATTGAAGATATTGAACCAAATTTCTTTCAAATGTTTAAATTTCAGATTCTGATTATGGGTTTGAGCAATACTGGATTTGGTTGGTCCATAATCTACAAAATAATTCATGATGTCCCCAGGTATATAAGTTTGTGCCGTTTGAGGTTATGGTGAGACCTCATGTGTATGCTGGTAAGCCTAATTCTCTTTGGTTGAAGCCTTTGCTTAAGTTTAGTTACCAAACGTGTTTACATATAACCAGTGGTAATGAGAATGTGGTATTTATCTCAAAGAACCGCTTATACACTTACAATACTTGAATCTTATTGGTGTGGCCCTAAATTTGATAACAGAACATGCAAAACATAATTACATATTGCTATCTACAGCAATTGACCTCTAAATTCATGCAATTCATGAAAATGATATGATTATGAATCTGTCATGAAAATAAATAGAAATGATATGTGGTAGATATACTTATTAGATGCACAGGTGTAGTAAACATCTAATTCTAAACTTGACTAACACGCAAATTTGATCCCTTACTTATTAGAGCAGGACACACATGATATCAGATGATGGAGGGTTTGCAACCATTTTATCCAAGAGGGTGTTAAGCTCACGTGTGTTGATGTCCAGAGACCAACATTCAAGATAAAGCCAAAATATTATCCTCTCGATCTAAAAGAGTAAGTATTTTTTTCTGTATACAATACTTTGAATCTATGTGTGGACACATTTTTTTTAACCTTGATTCATATAGAGGCTTATAAAGGTATGTGACTCTAATATTACTTTTGATTTTATTGTTTATTGAAGTAGCATGTGAAGAATGGGGGTTGGATGGAGGTGTGTATCAGTCGGGATGTAGATATTGCTGATGTACATGGTGAGTATCATATGCAATTCTTGGTCTGCTTATGTTTCATCTATGCAGTTACATTTCCAAACACATGTTTTAGATAAATGTTTTATTTACTATTATGTATTTGGGATTGCAAGTTTTAAAGTGATTATGTACTTAAGATAAGTAGTTACAATGATATGATACTCACCATGTACATCAGCAACAATTGCATATGAATTTACTAATGAGTGTTTATGTAATATAATGCTCCATAATATAATGCTCCAACCATAGCAGGTGTTTGTTATTACATCACATCTCTAATGTATTCTTAAACCTGTTACCTGAGCCTTATTAGTCTATTTACTGTAGGCTGTTGAATACAACGCCATTTTTTGTCGCGTTGCTGAGAAACAAAAAACATGCAGTGTTCGCATTCTAAATTACACATGTTCGCATTCTAAAGTTGTGTTTGGTTTATTAGGGGAATATGTTGCATGCCCTCAATCAAATAATATGCGTGAAATAACAGTGTAAGCTTACACTTTCTCTTTGCGTTTTTCAGGGTCTTTTTCTCAGATTTATTGGCCTAAAACTGTTCTTTATACTCGAATCAAATGAATTTCTGTTTTCTCACTAGCGTAGCCCAGAAAGTAAACCACATTCGGATGTTGTATCTTCTGAAGTAGTTCAAGTTCATGAAAAACAGTAATTACTACCAAAGAACAAGAGGTACTACATAAGAAAGTCATAAACTTGACTAAAAAACATAAATTACATGTTGTCGGTTGCATCGTGAAGGGACATGATGATTGAAAACCATGGTCACAGCCTCTTAAACCTTAGGTTTGCTCTACTTAAAAGTGGCCTTTTAGTCATGGTCTAAAGCCTTCTTCTCAAAGGTTCATTGAGCCATTTTTTGTGCACCAATGCTATTCTTTCACTCTACGCCAGTTCAAAGGATTCTAACACAAGTAGGTATTTCTTCATCATCTATAAAGAACAAACGGATACACCGAGATGCTTATATATATTGTTACTCTTGCAGGCTTCAACGGATTTCAGTGTAATGGACTTTGAAATGCCGTTCTCATTTGTTTTTATGGTGACTTCTACAACAGCTACCAAATATTTCCAGGTGAATTTAGCTCTTTCCTTTTGCAGTTTTTGTTTAAAATAAACAACTTGAACAGGTTCGGTGGTTTCGGCAATGGGTCAAAACAAGTACTTTTACACTCTTATATCAAAATACACTTTTGCATATACTGTTGTAATATCAGTGTATGATAATAAGAATTGGACTAATAATTATATATGTTGTGTAGATCATGTCACAATACGACAATGATGATCAGTTTATTGCTGATGGATATGAAATGGAAGATTTAGACGATATTATGGAGGACGAATTATATAGGAGAGATAGCGGCTCATAGATGACTTAATTTGTAAAATAGATACTAAGATAGTGAATCAAACGAGTTTTAGCAACTGCAATATCCAATTGTTTACAATATAATTCTATTTACCATAAGCTTCGTCATGTTTGATTCCGAATCATATTAGTGGGCTTTTTTTATATTCTGGATCATGTTTGTTTTAAATGCATTTGGTATACACTTGGTCACTGTGGGATTATTGTTGTTTGAACACAATGCTCCGCGGCAACGCGCGGGTTACCACACTCGTTATCTAATATATATAAAAGGCAGGCGCGTGCTACAGTACGTCTACAGTGCACTGCTACTGGTCATGCTACAGTACATCTACAGTGCACGGCTACTGTTCATGCTACAGTACGCGCTACAGTTTTTTTTTTTTTTTTTTACATAAATTTCTTTATGAAAATTTGTTTTTTCAACAAAAAATAAAAATAAAAAATACAAAAAATAATACACTTACAAAAAATTTATTATACAAATTTGTTTCTTTTAAAATACCAAAAAAAAAAAAAAGCATACCGAAAAAACAAACAACCCAAAAAAATTTCAACCGGAACGAGAAAAAAAAAAAAAAAACTACAGTACGCGCTACGCTACAGTTTTTTTTTTTTTTTTTTTTTAAACGTCGCTACAGTACTCGGTATTTTTTTTTTTTTTACATAAATTTCTTTATGAAAATTTGTTTTTTCAAAAAAAATAATTACAAAAAATAAAAATAAAAAAAATACAAAAAATAATACACTTACAAAAAATACAAATTTCTTTCTTTTAAAATACCAAACCAAACAAAAAAAAAAAAAAAAAAAAAGGCATACCGAAAAAACAAACAACCCAAAAAAATTTCAACCGGAACGAAAAAAAAAAAAAAAATCCATAAACATAAACAAATTATTCTTCCAAGGAAACATATGCATACTTCAAATAACAAAATTATTGATTACACCGTACAACCCATAAAATATAAAACACAAAACACACCCGCCGCAACGCGCGGGTTACCCAGCTAGTTAATATATATATTAAACGGGGATCTATACGACGTCGCATTATCTACAGTACCCGAGGCCCTTTTCCATCTACACCAAACGAAGCCCATTTTCTGACATAGCCCATTTGTTCTCAAGGCCCAACTTCTTTTGGGGTTTATGTGGTGTATTTTTTTTTCCCTAAAATATTATATATACATCCATACGTGTTGATTATCTATGTGTGCTTCAGTCTTTTTGTGGTCATGAATTTGCAAAGTACAACTAAAACATGTACGAAGTCTTCTTTTCCTAGGAAGAAGCTTTTTGATACAATGTATTTGCATTCATTCATAAAAAAAAAAAAAAAAAAAAAAAAAGTAGTAGCTGGAAGAGACCAAAAAAAAAAAAAAAAAAAGTAGTAGCTGGAAGAGACCAAAAAAAAAAAAAAAAAAAAAAAAGTTAAAAAAAATTAAAAATAAGCTAAGGCAAATCTCAGATCATTTACACAAATACCAGGTAATTTGTTTGCTGTTACCATTACATTTGTTTGTTACCAAATAAAAATCGGTACACGTAAATTCTTTGTCAACTACAACGTCTCGCCGCAACGCGGCGGATTGACGCCATACTCGTTTAACAATAAAAAAGAAACTTCAGTTATCGAAGCCTCTACGCCGTTACAAGGTTTTTTTGTTTACGGGATAACCATTTAGAGTTTTAGACGCCTTAATAAATCCTTATTTGAGACATCTACGGGATAACCGTTAAGACGCGTTAATAAATTCTTATTTGAGAGATCTATATAAGAAACATTCATTTACGCCCTAGAAAACTAATTAAATTAAACAAATTAAAAGCCGTAGCTTTTATGGCGTAACCAAAAACGAGAGTTTACGCCATAGAGAATGTTGGATCACGTATTCTTGATTCAAAGTCATTTTATTATACTTCAATCGCTTCATGTACTTTTCAGCTAACTCTTCTATGTTATTTCATCAATTTTCTTCAAGTTTCTCAAGTTGAACGAGAAGTCACTGGATCGTCCACCATAAACCAATCTCTTTCAAAAGATATTTCTCAATGAGACAATATATCATTTTTCAAAAAATATTGTAAAAAATATGGATAACGATATGCTGTCAGGTGGCATGTCGTGTTGTAGTGTAGAAAGTAACACCCACAAATCGTATCGCACCAAACAAACATTTCAATTACTTCTCGTCTTCTCTAGTCACATTCACATCAACAACATTTATTTATTTATTGATAACACAACAAATCCGTCACGATAACAAATAACAATCCATAATTACAAAAAACAAAATCTACATTCTCCTACATAACAATGACAACATACGTGCCATGCACTACAAAAACATTTTCACGACACATTTGTCTGTTTGTTTGCACATACACACTGTTTTTCTGACAGTCTCATCTTTTCATGCCTCACTCTGACGGGATTGAGTGTGTCGTTGTTGTATATTTGTCTAATTCATACATCAACGGCTAAAAACATCTCAGTTGACCTACATAAAGGACACGATACATTAGATGTAAGCCATGTGTCGATACACGTAGGATGAAACCCGTGTCCACAGTTCGGGATTACTTTGACCGTATCACTAACCTCAAACTCACTTAAACAAATGGAACACTCGGTCCATGGCTTGTCACCTCGACCGTACACAACTACAGGAAGTGAACGTACGGTCGAGATATCAAGCCCCTGACGTTTCCGGGCTCGAAAATGAGGTGGTGAGTGATTGTTGCGGGGATGAGATGAGACGCGACGAATGTATAGGGAGAAAAAGGTGAGGAAAAAGAGGATGATGAGTAGGATGAGTATAGTGAGGGCTAAAGACGAGTCGAAAGGGGACGTAGGTGCCGTTGGAGATGTCGCGATAGGTTTAAAGGTGTCGGGGTCGGGGTCTGCTGCAATTTCTTGTAGCATGGTTCGGTGGAAATGATTTTGATTCATGGTGTGTGAATTATGATAAGGATGAGAAAATAGTACTTGCTGCATTATTGGGAATGAGATATGATAGTGATTTGCATGCTACTAGAATTCTTACTTATTATTGTTGTCAATAGAGAGTAAATGTTCCATAGTAAAATTTGGACCGTTAACATTAAAAATGGTTGATTGAATTTGTCAAGACCTTAAAAGTATGAATCAATCAATCAGTTGGTTGGTGTATCTAGAGTAAAATTGAAACGGTTGAGTTAGTGATTTGAAACATCGTTTTCACACACGGATTTTCAAAATGTGAAAGTCATGTTTCAAAGCACTAACTTCCGTCCACAAATCATACGTACGTGTAAGGTAAAAGATGCTAACGCGTACACAAAGAACTCGAACTTTATGTGTATGTATTATTTTTACATGTACAAATCGCTTTACGTAAAAGCTAGACACGTTATACACTATAAGTATATGACAAATGTTCTTATTTTCTCTCAATGTATATTGATTGCAGTCATTGTGCTACAGTTGATTGGCAAAATGTAAAGGACGTATTGCTAACCATATTCTCAAAAAAAAAAATTGATTGGTGCGTAACAATGATTTATATAGAATTGACTAATTTATTCACACAGGTTGGCGGGTTTGGTTTAGTGGCTGGTGCTCCATTAGTCGATCCTCAGGTCTTATGTTCAAGCCACAATTTACCTCGCCAACTTTTTAGTTTTTCTTTTTCACCATTAAAAGAAAAGGAAAAAAAGATACTAGTACCGGAATATTAGCAAAACTTTCAATTTTATTTCTTACACTTCGCAGTTCAGTAATATTCCTATAGATTAGTAAAGATTGGATCACATGTTTGCCAAAAAGAAAGTAAAAAAGCCCACGAAGCCTAAGAGCTGGGGTGTCATTGCGTTTTGGGTGGCGTCAAACCCACCAGCCCAAAATCATCAACGGCGCACCACTACGAGACTCGTGCCATAAATACCAGCCCACGCCGTTCTCATTTTATTTTTTATTTTTTTTTCTGGTCAAATTCGAACGTTGGATTTGAATGGAGAAGAAAAGGAGTGTTTGGGCAACGGTAATATTACCGTTTAGAAGTGTTTTTGACTTGACAAAAAAAAAAAAAAAAAAAAAAAAAAAAAAAAAAAAAAAAAAAAAAACTCTTTAACCCACAAAATTACCCATAAATACACTAACAAATCACACACACTTCCAATATATTTCATAACATATTACTATCTCCTTTTCTCAATTTTTTTCCAACCAAAATGCATCTCAACTCACCATGGATTAACAACATGCTCAACGACCCGTCGAACCAAATGACGGGCTTGTCTTCAAATCCGGCCAACAATCTGGGCTCGTCTTCAAATCTATACAATCAATCGCCTTACTTTCCTACATTCCCAACAAACCCATACATGAATCCCGAAGAACAAATGCTATTTAGTCAATGGAAAATGCAACAATATCAACAAATTTCTCAACAACATCAACAACTAAACCAAGGCAACGCTTCCCAACCAAATTCCGACCATGCATCCTTTCATCTACGTGACGAAGACGTAGACGAAGACGAATACGAAGATGAAGACGAAGATGAAGAAGAGGTGATCCCGACCCCGACGTCGAAGAAGACAAAGACGAAGGGAAAGACGAAGAAAACCACCGAAATGCAAGGTGGTACTCGACCTCTTAGTGTGTGGACCCAAGACCAGGAGTTGCTTTTGGCGGAGTGTTTCATTCAAATATCTGAGGATCCAAAAAGAGGTGTGAGTCAATAAAAGGATACGTTTTGGTATAGAGTTCTCGACGTATACAATATGGAAGCCGAGAAACACAAGTGGACTATTCGTAACAAGAATATGTTGATGGGAGAGTGGACTCCAATGAATAAAGAGGTTACCAAGTGGAATTCGTTACTGAATGAAACAAGTGTTATGAGTGGGGAGAGTGATAAAGATTTTATGCGAGGATGCATTGTTTATATAAAATGGTGACGGGTAGTGACTTTAAACACATGAGCGCTTAGGGCTATTTGAAAGACAAGCACAAGTGAAAAAATTCCGAATCGACATTTGGCAAGGCGAAATCATCTCCGGGTTACGAAAGAGGAACCCACACACACTGTTTTTCTCTCTTAAAAAACACCCACACTAAACTAACCAATATATATATATATATATATATATATATATATATATATATATATATATATATATATATATATATATATATATATATATATATATATATATATATATATATATATATATATATATAGACACACACATACCTTTATTCTTATTATTATTATTCTGTTATATTATTTTTTTCAGATGTATAAACCCACCCATTGCATTAACGGATTGTACATAAGAGTGTACAAATGTCCATCTGCAATATATCGTTGACTAGCCGTGTGAAAAAAAAAAGTGTTAAGAAAATGGATTGGCTAACTTGTAAAAATTATCCCGCCCATTTTTCATCATTTTATTTCGCTGCTGCTTATATAAAGCCAAACCAAACAACACATTAACTCACTCCTTTATTCGATTGAAAATTTTGAACACGGAACGACATTACAATCATTTACAGTTGCTCTGAGGCCACGGCTTAATGATCACGGGCGAGTGATTAGTCGTCAAGTAGATGGTAATACTCTCTATCTCATCAATTGATTAACTGATTTATTGATTATGAGGTTTTGTTATATTGAATTGTTTGAAACCCTAGCTTATTGTGTTATTGTGCTGAGTGATATTGTAATTGAAGCCTTGTTGATTAGGTTTTGTTGTATTGAATTGTTTGAAATTATGCTAGTGAACACTAGCATAATTTAATTATGTGAACACTTGATCCATATATCACTTCTCAATACTAACATAATTTATGGATTAGGTTATAACTTACAATTCAAAGACGATGGTGCAAACTAGGGTTTCAAACAATTCAATTATAATATCACTCAGCACAATAACACAATAAGCTAGGTTTTCAAACAATTCAGTATAACAAAACCTTCTCAATAAATCAGTTAATCAATTGATGAGATAGAGAGTATTACCATCTACTTGACGAATAATCACTCGCCTGTAATCATTAGCCTCAGAGCAACCGGAACATGATTGTAATGTCGTTTCATGTTCAAAATTTTCCATCGAACAAAGAAGTGAGTTAAGGTGTTGTTTGGTTTGGCTTTATATAAGCAGCAACAAAATAAAATGATCGAAAATTACAATTTTTACAATTTAGCCCATCCATTTTCTTAACACTTACATTTTTTATTTTTTCTTATCACGCGGCTAGTCAGCGACTTGGTTTAAAAATGCACGCATCGTCCAAGTGATGCGTTTGAAAAAACGCAACGCAAAAGCTTATGCGAGCACATCACGTCGCATCGGATGCATAACATCGCAATAGTTTTAATTTTGACTAGCATAGACTTTTATAGTTTAAGTTAACTTTTTGTTTCTGGTCAAACCATTAAGTTGACATATTGTATGTTATGACATTAAGTAGTATCATTATGTAGTAATTTAAGTAGAAATATGTTATATTTTTATTTATTACCTACATCGGTCTTTTGGACCTCGAACTCAACGGATCGTCGTACGCAATTTAAAACCAATAGTGTTTGTAATTTGGTATTACTTATAGTAGGGACTGTTTGGTTTGGTGTGGTTCATGAGGGAGAGAGTATATCAGACACACATAACACTTATATTATCATTACTTGACTTGATTCATCAACTTACATGCCTAACATATTTGAGTTTATCCTTAACACTCTGTGATGGATTCATGGCAAGTGAAAAAATGATTAGCATGTAGCACCTAATTCACTACTTGTTTTGTTATGTCTCACAACATATCTGTGTTTGGACACATTATCATACTTGTCATCTTATATCTTGAGTTTGCAAGTGCGGGCATAGAGCAACGAGCTGATTCTACGTCCGTCATCACTTTATTACTGGTCCTTCGTCATAGAGACGTATGGAGACATAACATTGTTAAAAGTTCCATGTTGTAAACCCTGCCTTTCTTAAACTTTCCTTTCTTGTCATGGTGCCAAGAATATTGGGAGAAGAAAAGTTGATGTTGATATACTTATCTGAAACATCAGGTGCTTCCCTTTCTATATTAGTGGATATGCGATCCGTTCTTAAAAACAGCATCCATTTGGATGTGTGGGCCACATGTCGAGGCTGCTGAGAAAATGCTTTTTAATCTCCTCGTAGAGGTAAATTCATTTTTTCGGCCTCCCAAATATGTGTATGATTCGACTAATATTATACCCTTTTTCGTTCTATGTAGCCCTCCAACGCCCCACAATGTTTTCTTCACATGTCATATAATTACGTACATCATGCTAGGGTTATTCCTATAGATAAGGTAGGGAACCTCTTAATTTAAAAAAAGATAAAAAAAAATCCAAATGATTATGCATGAATACTTTTGGGGAAATGATTTACACACTCAAATTTTTGATTGGGACACTCCAACATATGCATCAAACAGTTGTACAGTTTTTACATTCTGCTTTAACCGGTTGTACATTATAGTGTCCCAATCAAAAAATTGACTGTGCAAATCATCTCCCATAATTTTGCATATGAAAACCATTAATAACATGTGTTGTGTTGTGTATTCAGGCCGTGCATCTGTTGAGACATGACATACTCAAAATTGAATCCGAAACCTACACTTGGATAGGTGTGCATTCATCAAAACCATCGAAGCACGGGGCAACACAAGAAGTCGAGCTACATTTGTATCGTACCAGTGTGAATGAAATTAACTCAGTTGTTGATACAATAACTAAAGTTATATCTCATGTGAGTTTCCCTGCCGGGAAGAAAACAGGGACTTTGAAAAACATTTGCAAATATTTGGGCAAGGGGGCGCACAATGTAGCAAACTTTTGTGGCAGGGTACCAAAGTCTCTAGTAGACTTTTTTGGAAGGTGATCAAAACTGTTTTCAAGAGGAAGAAGGTTTGTAGAGATTTTCGCAGGCACATAAACACATAAACTTTAGCTTCAGTGACCTTTATAAACTGATAACCAGTGACAGGTGATCATGGGTAAAGCAGACACAGAGAATGAAACCAAACACCTGAATAGTTCCATTAAAAAGAAGGATCCAGTGGTACTTCCTCGAGGCTTAGTTAATCGAGGAACTGAGTGCTTTATGCTAGCAAGCCTTCAGGATCTTCTTGCCTGTTCTCACTTTGTAAATCTTCTGCAGGTCCTAAGAACACGCACTATACCCGAGGTAGACTACAATTATCTTTTTCTTGTGATCATGGTGTTGTTCAACGCCATTTTAATAATTAGTGGTGTGGTGCACTATTAGAATTTTACTCATTGTGTGTTAACCCAATTTTCAAATCTAGTTCCCAACTTTAAATGCATTTGTAACGTTTTTATCTGCATTCGACATGCCATCTGGCCTGCATTCAAAGAAGATAAATAATAATGTTCTGGAGAACAAGAGAAAGTACTACTCTCTTACGAGCAAGGTTAACCCCATTTTCGGAAACGATAGAAAAGTCAAGTTGGCTAACAACCTTGTCTAAGGGACTCTCCTAGGGTGTTACATTCATCCCCCTTTGGGGAATTCCGTCCCGAGAATCAAGTTGGCTAACAACATTCACCATGATAGCATGGTGATCCCTGTTGACAAGGTAGTGAAAAAAAAATAAGAAAAATAAAAATAACCCATTTTGTATATGAAAACAATTAATAACATGTTGTGTTGTGTATTTACTAGGCGACACATCTCTTCAAATATAGCTTGGTGAAAATTGAAACCAAAACATATACTTGGATTGACGTCCATCCGTCACCCTGGAAGCTTGGTGCAGCACAAGAAGACGTTGAGTTGCATTTTTATGGTGCCTCAAAAACGCACATAAACTGAGCTGTTGATTTAATTAATAGTGTTGTATCTAAGGCTAGCGATGCTCAGACTACAATGAAGAAGACACAGATGTGTGATCTTTTTGGCCAGGTTTTGTGGATCAGTACCAAAGACGTGAGCAGATATTTGGGCAAGATTTTTTGCAAGGGTGCCAAAGAGTCTAGCAAAATTTTAGGCAAGGGGATCAATTCTATTTGCAAGAAGAAGAAGGAGGATGAAACCAAACACCTGAACTCCAGTGAAAAGAATGATTCGGTCTTACTTCCTTGCGGATTAAAAAATCCAAGAACCGAGTGCTTTTTGACAGTGAGCCTTCAGGCTCTTCTTGCCTGTTCTCCCTTTGAAGATCTTTTGCAGGTTCTAAGAACGCACACTATACCTCAGGTAGACTGCAATATATTTGTTCTTGTGATCATGGTGTTGTTCAACGCCATTTTAATAGGGTAGTTGTGTGTGGTGCACTATTGGAATTTTACTCATTGTTTGTTAACCCCATTTTCAGATCGAGTTCTCAACTCTCCATTCTCTTGAAATTGGTGAAGCTTTTCTACCTGATATGTTTGAACCCATCCTGAACACCTTCAAACCAGATATTCAAAATCGTTTCTCAGGGAGCACAAGTGGCAGGTTTGTTGCTGCGGACTATTTATTCTGGTGCATCTTTAGCTAAAAAAAATTTTCTATTTATATTGTTGCATTTATTTCAGACTATACATGTTACTTATAATTTCGCCAATTAAAGTTTCTGTTTTGTACATCTTAGTCACTAAAAGGTGGTTTTGTGCCCCGTTTGGGTCATTCTGTAACCCGTTCGTGACTTGATGACTTCCGGGCAAAAAAAAAAAAATATTAATAGAATGCTCATGAGTTGTAATATAAATGATTGCATTATTTCACACCAATCAGACACGCCTGTTCCGATTGGGTTACCTTTTGATGATGACCAGATATATTTTCAGGGAGGATGCTCAAGAGTTCCTACATTTTGTCATGGACCATATGTATGCTGAATTGATAAAATTTGAAGGGTCTGAAAATTAGAGAAAAGGTGACTCGGTTTGTTCTAGGTTCAGAAAAATATTTGGAGGCAAACTGATGGATTCTGTGAAGGCAGAAGGTAAGACTTTGTGTGCTTTTGTTCTTGAAGTATAACAATGTTTTTGTTCTTGAAGTATGACAATGTTTATTGTAAATGTAAACAGGCGAAAACCCCTCAGATACCATAACACAACATCACTTTCTCGAATTCAGCCTTGACGTAAGTTCAGATAAAGTCGTTACCTTAGAGGATGCACTTCGTCTCTATTCTGCACTATAGACAGTTGAAGGTTACCGTGCATCATCAGAAGCAGAGGTAAGTTAGAGTTTATTCTTTTGTTTAATCTCTGTTTGGAATTTAAGCACTAGGTGGTTACTCTACTAACTGATTAATCAACCTTTTAATACAAAGGGTAGCAAGTAGAAACCTGTGTCAAAGTCAGTCTCTAACTCAAGTGATGATTCAATGACCCCTACATTGGATTAGACGACTCAACCAACCCATAGAGCTCGAACTACTATAAACACTAATATATCTTGCATTTAGATGTGATTTGGCTATTACAAATCTGAACTTGTATTAGACATGCTAATGACTTTTGTAAGGGACTCACCTAGGGTGTTACTTTCACCCCCCTTTGGGGAATTCCGTCCCGAGAATCAAGTTGGCTAAAAACATTGTCTAAGGGACTCATCGTTCTCGAACGATGATTAAGGTTGTCCTAGGTGCTTACGCCATGTGGTGGAGGTTTGATCCTTTCCCAAGCCTATGGTAATCTATTTTGCTATGACAGGTAGTGAGAGATGTTTTCCATTTCCATAATGTGATATATACTTTATTACACCCGAGAGATGTGAGTATCTAAACACTATTTGTGAGGTGCTAGTGTATGACCTCCGTGCTTGTCTTTGGTCTTTAGTGGAACGATTATTTGTTGTAATTACTTTTATATTAGTGTTAAATGACCTCTAACTTGTATTTTGATTAGAATAAAAGCTCATTTGATTGAGGACAAGCAAATTGATGAGGCGAAAAATAATCCGTTTTTAGGGGGTCATTTAAGCCCGGAATTGAATTTATTTGATCAAATATTGCCCTAAATCGTTCCTTTTGTAATTTTAGGTACTTTGGGAGTGAAATCTGAAAAAGGAAGCAATTCGGACGTTTTTGGAGCATAAAAGTGAAGAAAACGCCAAAGACTTAATTTTCCATGCTGGAACAGTGTTTGACGGTGTCAAGAGGAAGAATTTGACGGCGTCAAGAGTAAACATCATGACGACCTAGTACAAACATGAAGGCGTCACAAGTAGAGCGTCGAGAGTTAAAAGTGTGACGGCCTGCAAAAGTGGACAACATGACGGCGTCAGATGTAGATCAAGGCAGTCCGAGGATTATTTTGGCTGCGAGATGACGGCGTCACCCATTTGTTCTTGACGCCGTCAGCCTCTAATATCTATATATAGTTTTCTAATTTTCATTAATTAGAGAGGAACAAGTTTGGAGAAATCCTAAGGCCGAACCATATACGAATTTTACAGCTTTTCAAGGGTTTTCAACCCTTGAATCCTTACATGTGTTATTGAGATAAGTCTTTGCTTAATTCAATCAATATGTCTATGTGTTTATGGTTGTATTGGATGAATGATTTCAATGTTAGGCTTAAGAAAACTGGTAGATCTCCATTGTGTAACATGCTTGAACGTCTTAGGAAACATGAACCGATGTGTACTAGGTTTTATTGGTTGTATTTAATGCATGAGTAAATTCTAATGATCCTATGTTAGGAGCTTCTTGCAGGCTTGACATAGGAGTGAAGTAGGCACTCATAGGATTGGGGAAGTAAGTACGCCACCCCATGAATGCAGGGGCGAAGCTTCATAGGGGCCGGGGGGGGGGGGGGGGGCGCCCGACCCCCCGAAATTTTTTTTGCGATGTAGGGGGTATATAGTTTTCGTGTAGAAAAATTTCGGTATATTCGCTTTCGACCCACCAAAAATTTCGGTATACCTGAAATATAGCCTTAGGAAAAAAAAATTTAGATCCCGACCCCCCACTTACAAAATCCAAGCTTCGCCACTGCATGAATGGTATTAAGGAATACAATCCGTCATCCACGCAACTATAACAAGTAATTAACGTGTAAAAGATATCTAGGGAGTAATGAAATCTAAGTAAACACATTTCTCCCACTTATTGCTCACAACTTTAGTTTAATATAGTTTATTTTCATTTTTAGTATTTTATTTTGATTGCATCTTTAGTATTGGGTTAGTTGACTAGCAACTAATTCTGCCCAAATCCTTAAAACCCGAGATTTTACTTGCTTTTCATAAAATATAAAAATATAAAAAGAATCATCCCTCATCTCTAGAACTAGTATTTAGGTTTTCTAATCCTAGCTGTACTATTCCTAGCTGAACGATCAGTCCTCCGGTACTTGTCACTATACTATACTACAACGATCAGGTACACTGCCTGGTGGGGGTTGTAAGCTTCTCAAGATCCCTTGAGAGGTAAAGCCTGGTGCAATTCCCACACATCAAGTTTTTGGCGCCGCAGCCTGGGGAATAGTTATTGTCTAGGTTAGAATCTCTTTTTATTAGGTCTACTTGCTAGATTCCTTTCTAATAAGATTTTATTTTTTATTTTTAGGTTTTCTTTAGTCTATCTTATTTCTTTGTTTCATTTGTTCGTAAATTATCTCGATGGATAACAATAACATTGATCGTTTAATTCCTGTTATTCATGTTTTTCGTCATAGGATTTTCCAAATGCCCGCCCCAATCCCTTTATTGGAGAATGAGAACCCACCTAACCTCTCGCCCAACCACCACTTTGACAATAATTCTGAGTTAGAGGAGTCTGATCATGATGATGACCGTAGGGCTAGTCCTTTTTACTATCCAGACTCCGACGAGGATCTTGATGAAGGTGATGTGATTAATGAGAATAGGACGGAAGAGGAAATAAACCCTCTTAGGTATGTCGTCCCTAGAACTAGGATTGAGTGTGATAGTTCATTCAACGTGCAATTTCCTTGTAAGATTGGATTTAGGAGCTTTAACGCCTATCTTAACTCATCTCTCCCAATGAACATAATCTCGCGTAATGAATATAATAAAATCATGGTAGATGAGTTAGAATACAAAGGGGAAAATATTATTGCTAGGGCAATACCATTGCATGTGTTTGTTGGAAGTTTGGTTTATCTTGTTGAGTTCATGGTTATGGAGAATCTAGGAGAATTTATTGATGATAAGTTAACCCAAGTTGTGTTTGGAAAACCCTTCAAAAGGATGACCAACCTTGATGAAAAACTTATAGGAGGGTTAATTACATTCTCGGATGGGGATGAAGATTTTGTCTACCAAATGCCCCGTGCACACCCTAGGTTCAAGGATTTTTCCATGGAAAAATGTAGCAGGTATCCGCCCATAGGAATGCTAAGTGAGAACAATAAGAGAAAATGGCTTAAATATACTCATGAAAAGAACAAAAGATACTATCGCGGATGTTTAGAGTTAGGAGATGATTATAAGAAAGATGAGGCGACTATTAGATGGCTCACGCTTGGTTATGTGAGCATAAGCGATACACGGTAACCCATGACCTTGAGTCTAGCTACAAGACTCGGAAATAAAGAAAAACGCTTCTTGGGAGGCAACCTATGCTTTGTGTGATTTTTATTTTGTTTGTTTATTATTTGCTTCCGTATGCATGCTTTATTTTTATTGTTGGTAGATCATGTTTCTAAATTAAATAGTGGAAATATGTGGAAAACTAGAAGGGGGGGGGGGGTTGAATAGTTTTATGTCCTTTTAAATTTATTTCTAAAAATATTTTGTTGGTTATAAAAACTTTCGATTCGATCTTAAGTGAATTCAAGCAACAACCAATATAAGCAAGTCTAAACTAATATTGAAAGTATTGAAATATAATGAAGAAAAGATAGAGTTAGAAAGATCAAACCACAACACGTGAATTTATAGTGGTTCGGCTACAAGGACACCTTCCTTGCCCTACTCCACTCCCCGAGTACCACACTCGAGAGTTTTCTTCACTATGTCAACAAACTCCTTACGGTGGAGAAACCTTACACACCTTGGCTTACACAAGTTAATGACACTAAGCTAAATGTCGAGTTCTAATCGTAGCTAGAACCAATCTCACACCAAATATCACACCACGTGATCTTCACACCTTAATCACACCTTCACACCTTCTTCAAAACTTCACACCGTCTTCACACCTAGTCAATCTTCACACCTTCTTCTATGCACAACTAATTCACAACTACTAAACTAGTTTACAACACACCAAGATTCTACAATCAACAAATATACACAACACCTTTACAAATAACTATCACTAGTACTATATGAAACTAGCTATACACAACACCACTACAATAAGATGGATGTAGAGAAGTGTTCTTCTTCTTGCACTTGAATGAATGAAGCTTTGGATCACTTGGAAACAAAGACTTATGAAATATATGATCAAAGGATTTTAGATCTAGAGAAGAAGATTGGATCAGAAAGTTTATAGTGCAAAAAGGTGAGGAAAATGTGCAAAATGATCCAGTATTTAAAGGGCCGGATTTTACTGTTCGGGAGCGTGCCGGTCCCCTTAATTATAGGCCGGTCCCCTTAATGATTAAGGGGGCCGCCTAGTAACATTAAGGGGGCCGCCCTCCTGAACGTTTGAAAAGTTTTTCTGGATAAAATTTGCCCTTTTTGGTTGGAAATTTGAAATCACATTTTAGTGGTTTAATAAAGCTTTACCAAAAATGATTTACAAATATATATAAAATGTTAAAATCATTTTATATAATGTTATGTATTAATATAAAATTTCCTTTGATCATGTAATGCATAAGTTACTAAGTTTATGCATACCTTGAGTGATATAAGATGTAGAGGTAAATATTTGTCACCAAATACTTGTTTATGTCTTATTCTTGACTTAATTTGATTTAAGTTTTGTGATTATCAAAACATAGGTTTATTGAGAAATATTAATAACATTCACAAACATTATTTATATCAACAATCTCCCCCTTTTTGATGATTACAAAACTTAAATTCATTAACTCAAAAATTAGTTTTTAAACAAGTATTTTAGTGAGTTTATATGTACTTCTCCCCCTTTTTGTAACATCAAAAAGGTTAAGCCGACAAGTTTTCATTCGTGAAAATTTTGACGGGTAGAAACTCCCCCTTGATGTGTGCTCCCCCTCGTTTGGGGGCACCAAGAGAACGAGCTATGGAATGCTTGCAAAACAAAAATATTAGAAGCATAAGTATAAACATGCACACAAATATAATGTAATAAGGAAAGAAAGAAACATTCATATTAGAGCAATGGTTGTGTCAAGACACAACAATACAAGATATTAGCAACTACATAATCTAACAACACTAGAAATACATCATCATGCAAAGGGTACATGGACTCCATAGAGCTTGCACGCAAAAGGGGATGGTAAAGGCTTTATTTATTAAGCATATCATATGCTTAATTTGGAGAGCATGATGGTGATGGTGGAGTAATGGGTGAGAATTGTGGTGGAGGGATTATTGGAGAGGATGGTGGAGTTGGTGGTGGTGGTGGGTTGGTAAGCAAATGTTCAATATATGAAAACATATATTGAATTTCATCTCTAAGGCCAAAGATGACCGTGCGGTTGTGGATACAACAAAGACAAGAATCACCATGTGATTCAAGCATCCTCCAAGGTACGGGATTGGCAAAGTATGGTGGTGTAGTTTGTGGAGATGAGAGTTGAGTATCAAGTGGTGTTATTGGTGAAAGTGAGATGGTAAGATGAGTAGACATAGGTTCTTGTGTAGGAGGTGGTGATGATACTTGTGGTGACAAGTGTAAGTTGATGTAGTCATTTATTGATGAGGTTGAGGGTATGGATGATGAAGAAGTTCCATGAGTGGAAGGTGTTTTGGATGGTGCATTGGGTGCACTTGGGGATGAGCATTTGGGTGGAGGTGATGGTGTTTTGTTGTCTTCATTTGTTAAGTCAATGAAGAGTTGTTTTGGAGGAATGACCACTAGTTTTTGTTTCTTGGAGGTTTTGGAGTTTGAGGTGCTTGGAGGAGTCATGATGATATGATGAATGATGAGATGAAGAATGGTGATAGTGGAGGGAATTTATAGTATGAAAATGGGTGATTTAGGTAAATGTTTGAAATGGTTGAAAGAGATTCTAAAATCAGTTTGGTTAAAATGGGAAATGATAGCTGAAACTAGAGAAGGGGTTCACAAGATGCAAAAGAAAACAGTGAATCCAGTTCCAGATGGCCGGTCCCCTTAATTGTATGCCGGCCCCCTTAATCATTAAGGGGACCGCCTAGGGAATTAAGGGGGCCGCCCATCTGGTGTTTTCCCAGACGACCAGAAACCCAAAATTTGCAGAATTTGGCCATTTTTCAAGTTTGTTTTTCCAGCAAGCTCTATTAGAATCATATGCACTAGGAATGATGATATATAAACATATATGTATAACCAAATTTTGCATACAAATTGACATATTATAATCCATATGAAAAGAGCAACATAGCATATCATATAATTAAGATTGTAGCATGATAATTATTCAAAGACTAAAAATCATCCAAGAGATAAACAAGAGCTAACACAAGTACTTCCGAACACGTCGGACAAATATTAAACCATACATATGTCAAATAAAAACAAATAATAAGTAGCAATACATCAAAATCTTCTATTTCTTTTTCTTTCCAACCATCTTCCTAAGCATCTTCCCAATGGATTTGAATCCCCCTCGAAGTTCCTCATGCATTTGTTGTTGACGATTGATGATAGACGTTTGACGAGTAAAGAGAAGCTCATCGGTACGTTCATGAGGAAGAGGAATTTGATACTCGGTATCATCAAGATCGGAAAGATCTTCAACAAAGGTCGTGGGGGATGGAGTACTAACACGTGAGGTGTCTTCCTCCTCATCATCATCGTCATCACGATGAGATGTAGAACCACGA
The DNA here is from genome assembly GCA_030686995.1 of Artemisia argyi. Lineage (NCBI taxonomy): Eukaryota > Viridiplantae > Streptophyta > Magnoliopsida > Asterales > Asteraceae > Artemisia > Artemisia argyi. The sequence goes on from CM060693.1 coordinate 32,076,802, forward strand.
CCCCTAGAGTACAAGGGAACACGAGATTTTCCTTTGTCACTACAAGGACGGCGAGTACGACCACGAGTAAGTTGGTTCAAAGTAGGAAGGATATGAACGTAGTAGTCTCTTTGAAGATGTGGGTAATGTTCCATCACATAACGATAAAGTCGTGTGAGAAACATACCGTAAGGAAGATTGGCATTTGGGGTGTTTTTGGCAGACATGATTCGATGAACAAAAAGATAAGCCAAATTGTATTGCTCTTCAGCAATGACACAATAAAGCATGTGGGCAATGCTCGCCGTGACATGATCACGGCGACTACCAGTACCAAACGCATTCTCTCGAATGAGTTCTTCCCACTTCTTCATATCTTGGCTTAGCTCTTTGAGGAGGATTTGATTGGCATGAATATCGACATTCTTCGACTTGATTACTCGACTAGTCGTACGACGTTCTAGTTCAAGCATTCGACGAATGTCTTCAGGACTAGGAATCTCAGAATAGTAGGGGCCATCCTGAGGACGATTTCTTTCAAGAGTGGAAAGATCCCATTCATTTGAGAAAACGGCTTGGCCGTTGAATGGGATTCTAAGAATTTGCCCAAATTGAGCAAGAGAAAGAGTGATGAATTGATTTTGAATCATGAAGGAAATGAGGAGATGACCATAGGGATCGGTTTGCACCGTCACTTGGCTATAGAAGTTGAGGATAAAACGAGGGATGATAGGTTCGTTGATTTGGAAAAGACATTCAAAACGAATATTGGTGAACATTCGTTCGGTTTGATCATTTTCATAGAAAGATGGATCGACAATTCGTCCTTCGTGAATGTTTCTATTTTCAATAGGACGATAGAAGCATGCAACTGAAGGAGACATGCCGAGAGTGGAAGAGACATTTGGAATGTAATGTTTGGTTTTGGAGACATCACCAACCGTGGTCTTAGGCATTTTCACCTAAACAATATAACAACAAAAATAAAATTAATATAAAAACAACTATCATGCATATGTTATATATTTATATAATTATATGCACTATATGTGGAACGAAATTCTACTTCGACACAAAAAAAATATTCAATGAAGTAGTTTCATGATGTTCCTTTTATTTTTATTTTAAACTCGTTTAGAATATATAATATCGAAGAGTATGATATCATAATTCATTTCGAAATAAGGCTAGATATATATTAGATTATATATCTTCCATTCCATAAGAGTTTGAGACAACACAAGTTTGTCTAAAAGATTAAAATGCGAATTTTAGTTTTCAAAAAATATCATTTTTGAGACGAACCAAACGCTCCCTTAACTAGATAACAATATCCTAAAAATATCAATATATATATTGATTATATATCTTGATGACCTCTATTGATTATAGTATTATTAACAAAACTTATAAGCTAGTTTTAGGTTTCAAATAACTTCATATAGTTATGGTTTATTCATGAACCAAACGCCCATGTTGTCTTCATGAACCATTTAACAACAACTTGAAAAGTATGCTTTGATTGTTTAGAGCGTTAAAACAATGTAATGTAGTAAGTTTTAAATGGTTTTTAAGAGTTATATCAACAATGTGCCTTTTGCAAAATAAAATTCGACTAGGGTTTATGGGCGATTAATGATTTTGACAAGATGATATGTTATACTAATTTTGAGTTGCAAAACATCATCCTAATCCTATGGGGAGCATTTGGTAGTTCAATTTCTAGCTTCAATTACTCTTAAAATCGAATTAAAATGAATTTTAATAAAATGCATGATTATTGATTAGACACCAAATCGAATGAAATGTGATGAAATGCATGTTGGAAAACTTACAAAAGATGTTGTTATATGTTTGGTTGATGTTTGCCCCTTGCGAAATAACCTCGGATTGGTGATATGATGGAGGATTTTGAAATTTTTTGGGGTTTTGGTTCGTACTCAGTAGCAGTGGGGAAGAACAAATGAGTGAATGGATTGTTTGGGAATGGAATTAAGAAGGAAAAATGGATTTGGAACTGTCAGATGGCCGGCCCCTTTAAACATTAAGGGGACCGCCCTCGATAACAAGCCGGTCCCCTTAATCATTAAGGGGGCCGCCTTTGAAATTTTCAAATTTCACGGAATTCGTTTCTGGAACAAAAATATTTATACGTATATAATTAGATTTATAATATATCAAAAATACTTAAACGTCTATTGGCACGATGATAAATCCTTAACAATTTTTAATTATCGTTTCGATAATTAAAAATATATCTTTGACAATTTTTGGATAAAATGATCAAAGTATTAAGTTGATGAAGGGTTTGAGGTGTGTTCGGGAATATGTGAATAAGTGTATATATATATATATATATATATATTGTTTATATATAAGTATAAATGTGATTGAAGGATGGGTTGATGAGTGAGAGTTGAAGAATAGTAGCGGAGGTAGGATATAGTTGGCGAGAGGAGTTTGTTTTATCCATAGTGTTCACGTGCGAAGGCGTTCTTGCATTATAGAAGTCCACTTGACTCATATCTCTTCATCATCATGAGTCTCCTAAAAGAGGACTTACTAGAATAACGTGAGGGGGGAAAGAAAGGGTTCGATAAAGAACGATTTCTTGGAATTCTAGAAAGTCAACTAATGACGTATCTAGGTTATGTGCAAGTGAATATATATATGTATAAATATATTTAATATATTATGTATAATAGTATATATATGTATGTATATATAAGTATATATGTGATTCTAACAAATAGAAGACAATAACAAATTATATCTAAATAATTGACAAAATCAACAATGCATATTTATCTAAGCATGGCAATGAGTTGTGAAAGAATGGCGTACCCGGTGGTCTTCAAAAGAAATCTTCAACATCATCAAGATGAAATATAGACTTTGAAAAAGTCTATGTTGAGAGAAAAATCAAGATTGCCTCAAGGAATGTTCGTCTAGCCATTTGATCTCCATTGTCCTTTTGGTCCAAAGTTGTTTGGTCCAAACATGTTTAACATTTGACTCGGGTGCATGAAAGGTGGTAGAATGCCCCAAGGATTGTAGCTTTGTTGGTAGTTCCACATTTGATTACTATTGTTATTATAGTTTTGTCTATTTTGATTTCTTCTTGGTTGAGGTGTTTTAGACCTAGGATGAGAATTATTTGGTTTTCTAGGTGGTGGAGTTTTAGATCTTATTTTGGGTTTAAAAGATCCTACTTCGGTCTTTAAAGATGGTTTATAAAAATCTTTAACTTCTTCATCGTTGGCAAGAGGTATTTTCTTATCATCAATAAGTATATACTTAGGATTAGATTTTAAAGGTTTTTGTTTGTTGAGTTCACTTTCAAATCTTACATTTTTAATCTCGCTTGTTGAAGCTTTATTTAAATTAAATCCTAAGCCGGTTTTGTCTCCGGATGTTCTTTGAATACTTATTATTTTACTAAGTGATTGACTACTATTTTCAAATTTGTCAAGTTTGCGAATTTCTTCCCTAAGTATTTCGTTTTCACCTTTAAGCTCTTGACATGATTTACATTCTTCAAAAATTTCTTTACCTTTTTCTAGTTGATGTATTTTAATTTTTAGTTCAAGTACTTCACTTTCTAATTGATTGTTAATGTATTTTAGTGATTTGTTTTTTGTCATTACTAGTTGTCCTAATTTGCATAGTTTAATATATTCATTTTCTAGATCTTTTTCATCTAATGATATACTTTCATCACTAAAATATTTGGTTTCGGAACGTACCTCATTTGGTGTATTTGCCATGAGACATTTTTCTTCCTTTGTCGCTTCATTCTCATCATCATCACTATCACTCCAAGCACCTCCAACAAGTGCTCTTTGATTTTGATCTCTTGTCATCATTGGACATTTTCCAATAAGGTGATTTGGATCTCCACATTTGAAACACTTTCTTTCAATCTTGTTGTTCTTGTCATCTTTACTCTTTTGAAATGTTTTCTTTTCATCATACGGTTGTCTTACGAATCTTCCTCGCCTTTTGAAGAATTTCTTGAAATCTCTTACGGCCATGGCGTATTCTTCGTCATCACTTTCGGAAGATGAACTATCTTCGATACTAGATTCCTTTCTAGCTTTCAAGGCGATTGACTTGCTTTGCTCTCGTTTTTCCTTGACCATTTCGGAGTCCTTCTTAATGATGACTTCGTAGACTTTTAGATTTCCAATTAATTCGTCAAGTTGCAAAGTTGACAAATTCTTCGATTCTTCAATAGCCGTCACTTTAGCTCGCCATTTTGGATGAAGAGCCCTAAGAAACTTCCTAACAAAATTCTTACTAGAAAAATTCTCATCAAGTGCTTTTAAACTTGTGATGATAGTGTTAAATCTAGCAAAAGCATTGTCAATTGCTCGTATTGTTGAACAAGTAGATCTATCTTATTATCTTTGACTTGACTATTACCTTGGTGAGTTATTAGTAAAGAGTTCCAAATTTCTTTTGCGGTTTCACACATAAAGATCCTTTCGTACTCTTTACGTGGTAGCGCATTATAAATAACCATTTTTGCTTCATTATTTTTAGCAAATTTTCTTTTTAAATCATCATTTTGTTTTTCAAACGGTACGATTTCATCTTTCTTAGTTTCCGGGTTATTTTGAATAGGTAAAAAATCACCATTAGTAATAACATGCCAAAGATCTAGATCTTTTGACTTCACATAAGTTTCGAATCGATTTTTCCAATATAAAAATCCATCACTTTCAAATAGTGGTGGTCTTTGCATAGATTGCCCTTCTAAATATTTTTCAGATTCCATAGATCGTTACAAGTTTTAAAATACAATATATTTTAAAGATCTTGCTAGACCTGGCTCTGATACCAATTGTGGAAAACTAGAAGGGGGGGGGGGGTTGAATAGTTTTATGTCCTTTTAAATTTATTTCTAAAAATATTTTGTTGGTTATAAAAACTTTCGATTCGATCTTAAGTGAATTCAAGCAACAACCAATATAAGCAAGTCTAAACAAATATTGAAAGTATTGAAATATAATGAAGAAAAGATAGAGTTAGAAAGATCAAATCACAACACGTGAATTTATAGTGGTTCGGCTACAAGGACACCTTCCTTGCCCTACTCCACTCCCCGAGTACCACACTCGAGAGTTTTCTTCACTATGTCAACAAACTCCTTACGGTGGAGAAACCTTACACACCTTGGCTTACACAAGTTAATGACACTAAGCTAAATGTCGAGTTCTAATCGTAGCTAGAACCAATCTCACACCAAATATCACACCACGTGATCTTCACACCTTAATCACACCTTCACACCTTCTTCAAAACTTCACACCGTCTTCACACCTAGTCAATCTTCACACCTTCTTCTATGCACAACTAATTCATAACTACTAAACTAGTTTACAACACACCAAGATTCTACAATCAACAAATATACACAACACCTTTACAAATAACTATCACTAGTACTATATGAAACTAGCTATACACAACACCACTACAATAAGATGGATGTAGAGAAGTGTTCTTCTTCTTGCACTTGAATGAATGAAGCTTTGGATCACTTGGAAATAAAGACTTATGAAATATATGATCAAAGGATTTTAGATCTAGAGAAGAAGATTGGATCAGAAAGTTTATAGTGCAAAAAGGTGAGGAAAATGTGCAAAATGATCCAGTATTTAAAGGGCCAGATTTTACTATTCGGGAGCGTGCCGGTCCCCTTAATTATAGGCCGGTCCCCTTAATGATTAAGGGGGCCGCCTAGTAACATTAAGGGGGCCGCCCTCCTGAACGTTTGAAAAGTTTTTCTGGATAAAATTTGTCCTTTTTGGTTGGAAATTTGAAATCACATTTTTGTGGTTTAATAAAGCTTTACCAAAAATGATTTACAAATATATATAAAATGTTAAAATCATTTTATATAATGTTATGTATTAATATAAAATTTCCTTTGATCATGTAATGCATAAGTTACTAAGTTTATGCATACCTTGAGTGATATAAGATGTAGAGGTAAATATTTGTCACCAAATACTTGTTTATGTCTTATTCTTGACTTAATTTGATTTAAGTTTTGTGATTATCAAAACATAGGTTTATTGAGAAATATTAATAACATTTACAAACATTATTTATATCAACAAAATACTTTACTTTGTTGTTTGGCCTAGTCTTAACTTCACCATAAAGGTATTTTTGCAAAAGATAAGTGTAAGGGGAAACCCCAAATATGTTTTTAAGAAACAAACCGATCATGATTCTCCACAATATTAAGTGAACATGTATATTCGTATTTGTTAGAGTCAAATGCTTGTATCGAGTCATAATGAAGTTTTACAGGATTTTCCAGGAAGTAGGACCAAGTTTTTCCAGAAATTTTCCGGAAACTTAACATAAGAATTTCTGCAGGTCACTTCTGACGGCGTCACTTGTAAAAATCTGGAAATTTTACCATTTTTGTTTTTCTAACGAAGTTTTAAAGTTTTTGTTGAATTATTAAGTTTTATTATCTCCAGGAAATCTGCAAACTTTATTCCACAAGCATTATATCTTACTTTGTTTTCTAGGATTTAATAACTTATGAAGATTGCCGCCGATTTTATGCGAGGTTGCTTTGTCTGTTTTCTCAGGATTTACAGGTTATGTATGACAAGAAGATGATTTATTTTTCTGGAAGGGAAGCTTTGATTGTTCATTTTCTTGGAGGAAGATCTAACCTGGCCACCTTATTATCCATACCGAGCGAATCAGGGGAGTATTTGATTCCATTCTTTTTACTATTTCACTTTTACATTCTTTACTTGAACATTGGGGACAATGTTCATCTTAAGTGTAAAGGGAGGGTAAAATGATGATACCTTACAAATACAACTTCGCTTGAGTTTGCTTTGTTTAATGGTAGATGTGTAATAAAACTATGAGAAATACTTGTTAGTGCAATTTTAGTGCGAAATTTAAAATTTTTTACAACATGTAGGAGTGAAACTTTAGCCATAGCAAGAGTCTCATGGATAGGAGATTGTATGACTAGCACAAAACCGTACCATTCAGAAAAAATTTCCACCCAAATATGTGAGGTTCGCCTTTAGATTTGAGAGGAAAAGCATTTACTATTAGTGCTTATGAGTGTACCGGTAACATTTAGATTCTAGAACTTGAGTTAATGATGCATCCCGAGACCGCTAGTGAGACTACATTCGTGTGGTAGGATTTACTACATGATAAGAGGCATTAGGATCACCCTTGTATTAAACCCGTATTATAATTACTTGACCATTTAAGTCATATTACTTGGCTAGTTAAGTCAACTAATTTTTCCCACACCCTTAGCGTTGTACTCATTTTTAGTACACGAAACCCCTAGTACACCCATTCGAGCCTATCTTTTCGTTTCTAACTTTAAACATTTTACTTAAAGGAAGAATTTGTTACACCCCACTTAAATGTACACCCAAATCGCCTTAGCCTTCCGTGTATGCACTCATCTTTAGTGCACTATTGTTATTTGTTAAACCCTAAGTTAACTATCTAATTGATTACATGGTTGCTAAGTTGAGTCATATCCTTGTACATATTGTTTTGGGACGATTGGGACTCATGGGTAAAGTACTTATTTTATAGAGTAATGGGGAAGAACATCATTTCATTACCCCCATATGTGCGTTAATCTTAAAAGTACTCCAAGTGTTTTGATTTTCTTAATTCGAGTCATTAGATTAGTTTATTGTAAAGTATGTAAAGATTCAAGTGTAAGGGGAATGTTCATTCCCTATGATGTATTATTTTGGATGGTAGGGTAAGAATGTATGCAAAAAAAAAAAAAAAAAAATTATGAAAAAGAAAAAAAAGTAGAAAAAGAAAAGAGAAAAAACATATGGACTACCATCCCGTTTCATTCTATGTTTATTTTATGTTTTTGTTATTTTTGATTTATTAGCTTAAGTCGAGTCTAGTCTTGGCATAACAACGCCATATTGTACATGTAATTCACCAAGATTGTTAGCTCGCCACCAGTAAAGACTGCCTTTATCCATCAAAACCGTGTATTTCATATCCCTACACCTAACGTTACAACCCTTTAAAAGACCTCTTTGATAGTTTATCCTAGATGCTTACGCCATGTGGTGGAGGTTTGATCCTTTCCCAAGCCTATGTATTTTGCTATGACAGGTAGTGAGAGATATCTTCCGTTTCCATATTGTAATTTACACTTTATTACACCCGAGAGATGTGAGTATCTAAACACTATTTGTGAGGTGCTAGTATATGACCTCCGTGCTTGTCTTTGGTCTTTTGTGGAACGATTATTTGTTGTAAGTACTTTATATTAGTGTTAAATGACACCTAACTTGTATTTTGATTAGAATAAAAGCGCATTTGCTTGAGGACAAGCAAATCTCAAGTGTAAGGGTATATGATGAGGCAAAAAATGATCCGTTTTTAGGGGGTCATTTAAGCCCGGAATTGAATTTATTTGATCAAATATTGCCCTAAATCGTTCCTTTTTGTGATTTTAGGTACTTTGGGAGTGAAATCTGGAAAAGGAAGCAATTCGGACGTTTTTTGAGCATAAAAGTGAAGAAAACGCCATAGACTTAATTTTCCATGCTGGAACAGTGTTTGACGGCGTAAAGAGGAAAAATTTGACGGCGTCAAGAGTAAACATCATGACGAGCCAGTACAAACATGAAGGCGTCACAAGTAGAGCGTCAAGATTTAAAAGTGTGACGGCCTGCAAAAGTGGACAACATGACGGCGTCAGATGTAGATCAAGGCAGTCCGAGGATTATTTTGGCGGCGAGATGACGGCGTCACCCATTTGTTCTTGACGCCGTCAGCCTCTAATATCTATATATAGTTTTCTAATTTTCATACATTAGAGAGGAACAAGTTTGGAGAAACCCTAAGGCCGAACCATATACGAATTTTACAGCTTTTCAAGGGTTTTCAACCCTTGAATCCTTACATGTGTTATTGAGATAAGTGTTTGCTTAATTCAATCAATATGTCTATGTGTTGGTTGTCTATATCTTGTGCTTGTCTTGATTCCACCATGTTAGGCTAGATTTATTTTGTGTTTGCTTAGATCTAATGAAACCTAGATGTTAATTATGTGTTGATTACTTGTTTATGATTGTATTGGATGAATGATTTCAATGTTAGGCTTAAGAAAACTGGTAGATCTCCATTGTGTAACATGCTTGAACGTCTTAGGAAACATGAACCGATGTGTACTAGGTTTTATTGGTTGTATTTAATGCATGAGTAAATTCTAATGATCCCATGTTAGGAGCTTCTTGCAGGCTCGACATAGGAGTGAAGTAGGCACTCATAGGATTGGGGAAGTAAGTACGCCACCCCATGAATGGTATTAAGGAATATAATCCGTCATCCACGCAACTATAACAAGTAATTAACGTGTAAAAGATATCTAGGGAGTAATGAAATCTAAGTAAACACATTTCTCCCACTTATTGCTCACAACTTTAGTTTAATATAGTTTATTTTCATTTTTAGTATTTTATTTTGATTGCATCTTTAGTATTGGGTTAGTTGACTAGCAACTAATTCCGCCCAAATCCTTAAAACCCGAGATTTTACTTGCTTTTCATAAAATATAAAAACATAAAAAGAATCATCCCTCATCGCTAGAACTAGTATTTAGGTTTTCTAATCCTAGTTGTACTATTCCTAGCTGAACGATCAATCCTCCGGTACTTGTCACTATACTATACTACAACGATCAGGTACACTGCCTGGTGGGGGTTGTAAGCTTCTCAAGATCCCTTGAGAGGTAAAGCCTGGTGCAATTCCCACGCATCACAAATCTCAAGTGTAAGGGTATTTGATGAGGTGAAAAATGAACCACTTTTAAGGGGTCTTTTAAGCCCGGATTCGAATTTATTTGATCAAATATTGCCTTGAATCGTTCCTTTTGTGATTTTAGGTACTTTTGGAGTGAATTTTGGAAAAGGAAGCATTTTGGACGTTTTTGGAGCATAAAAGTGAAGAAAACGGCAAAGTCTTAATTTTCCTTGCTGGGAACAGTACCTGACGGCGTCACATGTTTCTTCATGACGGCGTCAAGAGCAATACAAGAGGTGGAAGTGGCTAAAGTCCGTGACGGTCCAGTATAAGGGTGAGCATGGTCCAAAAACCGGACCGGACCGGACCGGACCGGACCGAAGACCGAGAACCGGAAAAACCATAGACCGAGACCGGACTGAATGTGGTCGGTCCGGTTCGGTCCGGTCCGGTCTTCGGTCGGTCCGGTCCAATTAGGCATATTTTGGCACGTTTTTTCGGTTTTTTGGTCGGTTCGGACCGGACCGGACCGGACCGAGGACCGAATTAGCAGAAAAGCCTAGACCGCGGACCGGACCGAATGTGGTCGGTCCGGTCCGGTCTGGTCGGTTTTGTCGGTCGGTCCGGTCCATCCGGTCCGTTTGCTCACCCTTAGTCTAGTACAAGATTACACTAAGGACATGACGGCGTCACCATAGGCCGTCATGATCCATTTACTAGTGACGGCCTATAAGATTTTACACATGACGGCGTCACAACTGGATCTAGGCAATCCGATTTCATTATGGGCGGTGAGTTGACGACGTCAGAATTTTCTTCTTGACGCCGTCACCTCAGAAAATCTATATATAGTTTTGCAATTTTCATTCATTAGAGTGCAACATATAGGGAGTAACTTCGGAAAAACCCTAGGTCCGAATTTCTCAGTATTTTCAAGGGTTTTCAACCCCTTGAATCCTTCATGTCAATTTGAGATAAGTACTCTTTCAATTCAATCAATATGTCTATGTGTTGTTTGAATATATCTTACACTTGTCTTTCAATTAACATGCTAGGCTAGGTTTTCTTGTGTTTGCTTAGATCTAATGAAACCTAACTATTGATTATTGGTTGTTGGTGTGTTATTAATTGTTAGGGTGAATGTTCCATCGATGTTAGGCTTAAGAAAACTGGCTAAACTCGTAATGGTAACCTGCTTGAACGTCTTAAGAAACATGTAACCAATGCGTACTAGGTTATTAAGGTAGTATTTAATGCATAAGCCACTGTTTATAATCCCTATGATTGGGTGCTTTACGCATCGTTGTAGGAGGAGATAATAGCTTATAGGATTGGGGAAGTACGTACGCCACCCCATGACTTGTTAGGAATACACCCGTCATCCACGCAATTAATACACACACTAATCAACCGGTAAAAGATAGTTAGGGAGTAAGGAAATCTAAGTAAACACGTTTGTCTCCATATAAGTTCACAACTTTTATTTTTTTTTTATTTTATTTTATTTTGATTGCATCTTTAGTTATTGGGTTAGTTGATTAGCAACTAATTCCGCCCAATCTTCCAAAACCCGAGATTTTACATGCTTTCATAAAATATAAAATACAAAATAATCATCCATCACCTCTAGATTTAATTTAGAAGGCTTTCTAATCCTAGCGACACTGTTCCTAAGCTGAACGATCAATCCCCCGGTACTTGTCACTATACTATACTACAACGATCAGGTACACTGCCTGGTGGGGGTTGTAAGCTTCTCGAGATCCCTCGAGAGGTAAAGCCTGGTGCGATTCCCACATATCAATCACCAACAACAGAGGTAAGTTAGAGTTTTTATATATATAGTGCTGATACGATACATCTGTCCAGGTGTGCATCACCTGGTGATTGTATATAGATTTTATTAGTATTGGTTAGTTATCAAGAGATTGTGAAGAGTAAGGGACGTGTAAAATAACAGTCAAAGGCATGGCATTGATCTTCTATAAATATCATTAGGTGTTCCCTGGTTGTGCTGACTACTGAGATGCTTACTTGTTTTTTATTTTTTATGAGATTTCCAATTACTGGGCGAAATAAGAAGATGTTTACTTCATGTGCCTAAATGTACTTTTATTCTTTTGTTTAATCTCTGTTTGGAATTCAAGCACTAGGTGGTTACTCGACTAACTGAGTAATCAACCTTTTAATATAAAGGATAGCAAGTAGAAACCTATGTCAAAGTCAATCTCTAACTCAAGTGAGGATTAAATGACCCCTACATTGGATTAGACAACTCAATGACCCATAGAACTCGAACCACTATAAACACTAATATATCTTGCATTTAGATGTGATTTAGCTATTACAAATATGAACTTATATTAGACATGCTAATGACTTTTGTAAAATGAAATGTGTTCGTCTCATTATCAGGCTGATGTGGCAAGGGCAAGCAAATCTGTTATGGTACAAGAGATTCCTGAGATTATGGCCTTCCACCTACTGCACTATACCAATGTAACTCAAGGGAGCACCAAAATACTAAAACTTGTGCACTTCCTTTGGAGATGGTTCTAAACCGTCAACTGCTTGCTACACCAGCGACCAAGGTATCATGATCTTTGTTCATGATACTAACATTTTCTCAATTTTTAAAAAAAGTTTACAGCTAATGGCATTCTGTTTCTGTCGTATTTTGTTGTTCTGTCATGATAGTATTTAATATCCTCTCTAATATGTATCTTAATATGAAATAGTCCTTCTTCTTTAGATTTTGTTCGACTAAATAGAGGTGTGTGACAATTAGCAGGGTATCTAAAATATCCATCGAAAGCAATTACAATTCAACACGCTATAACTTAGTTAGGTCTCATGTGGCAATTTTGACCAGCTCGCTTATAAAGTGGTCAATTTGGGGTGCGTGTTTTTTTCAAGTGGCTTAAATGGATCACTTAAAAAAAATCACCCAGGAGAACGGGTTGAAATGCGTCCCAAGTGTATACAGATTTTAAAATTATCAATAATGCATCGATATAAAAATGAAAAAGATTTATAAGTGTTTGCGTGCCAACCCAATTTGACTGGTTATCCAACATGCCACGATTACCTCTAGTTATCACTAACATTCTTAGTCATCTTAAACTAACCTGATTGTTTAAACTGGGTCGTGTATATGCACTGGTGGCAACCATAAGACATCATGGAATGGAACTTTCATCTGGGCATTACACTGCTGATGTCTTGCACCCAAGTGGCAAGTGGTTGCGTTGTGACGATGACTTAGTTGTGCAAATTGCTAGTATTGACGTCCTGCTTGCACAGGCTTATGTTCTCTTGTACAAGCAACAATAGGCCATTGGTATTGACGGGTAGGTACTGGCCTTCTTTTTGGGAAAATCTTTGCATGAGGGATGGCTTTTTAGATATATGATGTCCATTTACAGGGGACAATCATATGAATCGCCTTTTTCTTGGATGAATGTTTTATAAGTTGTCATTGGATCAAATCAAACATGTTTCAACAGTTACTCAACCGCCCCGCCCATCCATCTTATAATACTGAAACATTTAAACCTTTTATGTCTAAGGAATGGCTCGACAGATTTAGAGGGAGTCTAGGATTCCTTATTTAAGTGATTATCCGCTTATTTTGATAAAAATAAGCAGTTTGGAGAAAATTGCCTATTTAATTACTCTTAAAATAAGCAATACCAACACCACCCCTTTAGATAAAAATCCTGAAGAATTTAGGGCTGGTGCGGACCTAGGTTCATAGGACTTGGACTAAGGAACATCTTATTAGAGGGTAATTATTCCCTTGATTTGCATTAACACTCAACAACCGGTATATAAGGATTACAAGAATAATCTAGACTAATACAAATGGACCGAATACAACAATGACTAACCATCTGCAACTATAGACTAATACACCCCCGTAGTTAGAGCGGGAGGATGTCGGGCGGTTAAAATGGAGGGAAAGTCTTCAACAAGGTTTAAGGCAACCCTTTTGTGAAGATGTCGGCATACTAATAACGAGAGGGTAAATGTAGAACTCGAATTTGACCAGCGGTAACCATCGCTGATGTTGAACAGGGTTGGCAAACATATAAATGGCACTCACGTTATCACATTAGACGAGGGTGGCAGGTGATAAACGAGAATTTTACTCACGAAGCAAATTACGAATCCATGCAGTCTCAGTAACAGCATTAGCAACCCCTTGGTATTCGGCTTCAGCGCTAGAACGTGAGAGAGTGTGCTAGCGCTTGGAGGACCAAGATAATAAGTTATCACCAAGAAAAATATAGACGTGACGTTGAACGTCATGTAGTGGGGCAACCCGCCCAATCAACATCCGTATAACCAACTAGAGAAGTAGCCGATGATGAATATAAGTTTATCACCCAGAAAAACACAGTAACCTGCCGTTGGAATGTTAAATGTGACATTTACAACATTTTTGCAATGCAGAAAAGGGTTCTTATCCAGAGCTGATAACAATGACCAGACTCATGTTGAGCCATAGTCAGATTCCTCATCTAATATTGGCATGGACTATCATCAAGAAAAAATTCAGGAGCTACTTAATGATACTGTTAATGAAAAAACTCATGATGAACCCAGTCTGATACTTCATCTAATAACGGTATGAATTATCATCAGGAAAATTCTCAAGAGCTACCTGATGATATTGCTAATGAATCTCAGACGATTATTGCAAGAAATAACACTGAGGGAGGTGACAAAATAGATTATTCAACTGAAATATGTGGAAGTCTTCGAGAGTATAATGTTGCAGTCCAAGAGAGGCATAGAGTTTTAGATTACGAAAGAATGCATCATCTACCAACAACTGAGACAGTAGAAAGCAGTGACCAGTACCATGATGGTTTAGATGATATGAGTCAGGACACTCATCATTTCAATATGTCTCAATAAACTTTGGAACTTGAAAGCGCACCACAAAGTCCTTCACCAAGTCCTGGTATATTACTTCATGACCAATATCAGTTAGACCAGGATGAACCAGAAGTTCATGATGCTTTTGACTCTGTAGATCCTTCAGAAAACAATGAAGAAAACTTGTCTTGGCAAGAAGGTTCTATATAAGCAGAAAACAATGAAGAAAACTTGTTGTCTTTATATCTGGTAGAGATATCTATCTTTACTTACCCTCAATATATTTTGTACTACAAGTTAGGAAAGCGTGAAATTAGTATATATCACTACTTTCTTTATTCAATTCTGGATATGAAAAATGGTGTAAATAATTTTCATAAATTTATTCAAACAGGTGGGTGTGTTTGGTCTTGTGGCTAGGACGTGTTAATTTATCTAATAGGCTGGAGGTTCGAGCCACAAGTCAATAACACCTACTTTTAAAAAAAAATCAACTTAAAAGAAAACGAAGTTGAATTTCATCATTACTAATGGCATATGACCACAAGCTCCCAATTTCATCATTAATAATTTTTTTTCAACTTATTAAGACATGTGGTAAATTAACCAATTTTTAAGAAACTTCATTAATACTCCTATGTTTTGCGGTGTGGATTAGGGTGGTAATTCGGGTCGGGATCAGGTTGGCGGGTTCAGGTCAGAAAATCTTAACCCGAACCTGACCTATTTAAATCATCGCGTTAGCTATGTCAACCTTAACTTGTTTACACATAACCCAAAACTGACTCATTTAACCCGTGTATATACTTAGGCTGGCGGGTTAAAAATGTTACACGGGTTGAATAGGTTAAGCGGGTTTCGGATTGACCCACTTAACCCATTTTAGATACAAAAGTTGACACATTACACGAGTTAGACAGGTTAAACGGGTTTGTAGGTCGCCCCATTTAACATGTATAATAAAATATAAATAATTTTTAATTTAAGAAAAAGTCTTAAACAGTTTGGCGGGTCGTCCCGCTCAATTTATTCACAACTCGAACATGACCTGTTTAATAAATTGGTTAGATAGATCGATCCAAACCTACTCAAAATCTATTTAAACTCAACCCGAACCTGTTAATTTTCGTATCAAGTTCAAATCGGGTTTCGTGTCAGGTTAGAAATTCCCACCCTGGTGGATTGTAAATGGAATTATTTATTGTTTAACAAAACATTGCAACTTTGCAAGTAGTAACGCCATTATTTCTTAGTTTTATCATATGTTAATATAGCTATACTTTTTACTGCATTAAATTCATACTATTACTTTAACTTATCATAAGTTGAAATAGCTAAGTTTTTACTTCATAAAATTCATACTGTTACTTTTTACTTTGTCAACAAGTTTGTGTATAGCCATCACTTGAAGATATATGTAACCATATTTAACTTTGCTAACATGTCAATGAAAAAGTTGCATCGAGTCATAATATCTGTATAGGGAAATCGACGTGATTTTTTATAAGCATTATAATTATGCACTAAAACTTGTTTTTTAGAATAGTATTTAATTTTAATATTTAAGTTAAGTTTTAGAAATAACGTAATTTTGTTGTTTAAGTTGGGTAAATAGGAATAAAAAAAAAAAAAAAAAAAAAGAAAAAAAGTTTGATTTAGTGACCTATTTCGTTTTTCTGTTTACAAGTCGTTATGGGCCAAATGATGCCTAAACTAACACAAGTGACTTTGGCCCATTTTGCTTACGAAGCTCATCAGCTCATAACAGACTTTCTGAATTCTGATTACTTTACAGTTTACACCTCTATATATACTAGAACGGTACTCGCGTAATGCGGCGACGGATATCTATGACTATATTTTGCGTTATTCGGTTACATATTTAGATGTCTTTATGCTTTATAAGTAGAGACGGTAGAGATGGTTAAGCCAAATAATTTTAGTTTGAAAAAACAACCGCTTCTTAACAAACTTCCTAACCAACCATTTTTAACCAATTAATTTTTAAATCCTTTCATAATAAGCAAGTAAAATACTGAATTTTAAGTCTTTCTAATTATAGAATAGTCCCAAATGCATTATATAGTAGTATAGATATAAATGGGGATAAAAACACAAAGAAACAAAGATTAGTACATTAAAATGTTAGCATTAAAGATCTACAAATTAAACACCTAAAACTACACCACTATCCTACTTCCAAATCCTTAAAAACACAAAGTTTACTTCTTAGTTCTACCACCACTACTACCATATGATACATAACTATTGATAGCTTTTGTCCCTTCAGCAACTACAGGCTTTCCAAGCTCACCAGGTAAAACTAACTTGACTGCCGCTTGTACCTCCCTTGCTGAATATGTCATCTTCTTGTTGTAGTCGGATAGCTGAGCTGCGTCCTCGGCTATCCGCTCAGACATTTCGATCATTGTTGAGTATTGTCATTGTTTTTGATGATATTCCCAAATCAGGATGTACCTAGTAAAACACGAAATAAAAACGTCGTTATACTATGACGATATTACTAGTTTCTATTACACCTTAAAATCATGTAAACAGAAAATAACACTTTGTAATTAAGCTTCTGTTGTACTTATAAATTACAATGTACATAAAAACTTCTTTAGATTTGCTTAAGAACTAATTTAAGCTTTTTCAAATATAGTGGTTCAAAACAACCTACAATTGAAAAGATAGCATGCATGTTGTTTGAACACTTTCCCTTCATGCAAAAATCAAATTTAAGTAAATAATAATCCGTATTTGTCTAGCTTATGCTCTATACACAAGAAACTTTCTTTAATGCCATTGAGAAAACTAAAATATACAAATTAAAAGCCGTAGCTTCTACGGCGTAACAAAGAACACGGCTTCACGTGGTTTTCTTGATTCGAGTCCTTTTGCCAGGATCCAATCGCTTCATGTACTCCTAGCCAACTCTTTGATCTTTTCCTCGTAAATTTCTCTCAAGCTGTTGAAAGAGAAGTCGCTGATCGTCCACCATTAACCCCAATCTGTTTCTAAAGATATTTCACAATGAGAGATCGAATATATCGTTTGTCAAAAATATGGATAACGATATGCTGTCAGGTGGCATGTCGTGTTGTAGTGTAGAAAGCAACACTCACAAATCGTATCACACCAAACAAACATTTCAATTACTTCTCGTCTTCTCTAGTCACATTCACGTCAACAACTAACATTTATTTATTTATGGGATTTTGTACATGGAGGCCACCTAAGTTTTAACATTTTTTCATTAAGGCCGCTCATCTATAAAAACTATCTTATAGGCCGATCAAGTGTATTCCCTTTTTCATTTATACCAAATCTCGAATTATGAAATGTTTATTGACTAAAATATCCTTGATATATCAATAAGACTAAAGTACCCTTGTATTGATATGGAAACAAAACCAACTATCAAGCTAAAAAAAATGTACGCCTATTATTAACTAGGGTTTTAAATGTGCCTCATCTTCACTCTTGAAAAAATTGATCGAACATCATTTGTCTGCAAATATTTTTGCAATGCACAGGTACACGATTTTACCATCTTTTTAAGTTCTAATACCAAGATTTAATGACTTGATTGCAGTTTATCGATATAAGGTTAAATAGTAATGTAGTTTTTTTTTCTTCTTGTGATTATGATATATAGCTAAAAATGTTGAAACAAAAAGTTAAGCTAAATGTTTATTTGGCTATTATAGGTAGTACTATTTTTGTTTATGTGCCGGTGCACATTGAATTGATGAATGGACATTATATCATCTTTTCTATGTTCCTCTTATTAACATAAATCTTCAACGTTGCATTTTTTAACATGAGACCTTTTTAATGTTCAATCATTTCCTTTTATTTTTGTAGTGAGTACCAGGATAATCGTGGTGATTTAGAAGGTGATCATAATTATCAGGTGGAAGATGATGATGCTCCAAACGGTAATCTTGAATTTCTTAGGGATAATGATGTTGAAGAAGGAAATTCAACCGATTCAACCGACTTAGATAATGATGATACAGGTGTAAATTCTGATGAAGAAGTCATGGAGGCAAGAAATATGAGGTTAAGTTTCAAGTTAGACAAAGACGCGGGTCCTAGCAGCCATGTTAGAGATGTTGATAATTACCATGTACTTAACGAAGTTGATGATATTGAGGAAACGGTCAGGGACAGTGATGATGAATCCATACCTGAGTTCATGGATGAAGATGATGGTGATTATCAAGGCTTTAGATCAGGTAACTTAACAGAAAGTGAAGGATATGTCTTTGAAGGAGAAATTTTCGAACCGGTCGAAAAAGCAATAAAGTATTACTTTAAAGAGCCAAATGATCCTAGTGATACACATTTTGAGGTTGGTCAAGTGTTTATGTCAAGAGAGGAGTTTAAACATGCTGTTAATGAACATTCCTTGACAATTAAAAAAGACATTAGATACATAAGAAATGAAAAAAAGCGGTATCTGTTGTGTGTGCTTCAGCTAAAGGATGTAAGTGGAGGATTTGGCTTGGGTATTCGAAAAAAGATAATTTGTATCACATCTCTTCTATGTACCCAAAACATAAATGTGGAAAAAGTTTCAAAAGCAAAAGAATAAACTCTCGGTGGATTGCCAAGAAATATTTTGATAGGTTCAGAACACAACCAAATTGGAAATTAGTGGACACACAGAAAGAAATATTTGCTACATATGAAGTATCTGTTTCTCAAACATTGTGTATGAGAGCAAAAAGAATAGCCTTGAATGGTCTTGTTGGGGATATGGTGGAACACTATGCTAAACTATGGGACTATAAAGACGAGCTCGAAAATACTAATCTAGGTTCAACAATTGAACTTGAATACGTGGTTTCGAATCAAGGTGGGCCATGGTACTTCAAAGGAATGTATATATGTTTTGATGCATTGAAAAGGGGTTTCTTGGATGGATGTAGGCCATGCGTAGGTCTAGATGGATGTTTCTTAAAAGGTCTACAAAAAGGACAGTTACTAACATGTGTTGGAAGAGATGCAAATGATCAAATGTACCCTATTGCATGGGCTGTGGTCCAGGTTGAAAACAATGATACATGGTCTTGGTTCTTGAAATTGCTGATGGTAGATCTTGAGATGATTGACGGAGGTAAAGGTTGGACACTTATCAGTGATCGACAAAAGGTAAATAATGTAACTTTAGCTTATCTTTTTATAAATATTTTTTATTAATTACATACCAAATCTTTTGTTGTTTTTCCAATAGGGATTAGTCCCAGCTATTGCAGAGTTGTTGCCAAATGCTGAACACAGAATGTGTGCTAGACATATCTTCTCAAATTGGCATAAAGTATTCAAGGGGGTAACTTGAGGCTTCTATTTTGGCAAATTGCAAAGAGTTCAACCATCGAAGAAATGAATAAGAACTTTGAGAAGCTAAAGGCAATTGATGAAGCTGCTTATGAAAATTTGAAGGAAAGGGGAGTAGAACATTGGTGCATGGCTTATTTCAATACTGATTGCAAGGTAAAAAAACTACTAGTATATTTTAGATTTTGGCTACTAAAACTAGTGTATGGCTTATCTCAATACCGATGCCTGCTACTAATTTCGTTTAGTTTTATTTTGTTATGTTTGTCAAGGTTTCAAGTGTTGACAATAACTTAGCAGAGGCTTGGAATTGGAGCCTTGTACCGTTAAGAGGCAAACCCATAATCTACATGCTTGAGGATATTCAGAGGTCACTTATGGAAAGGATCCATAAAAGATAGGATTGGATGGATAAGAAGGATATAATTGTTTGCCCAAGAATCGTAAAGAAATTAAGGCAAACAGCTAATGAAATCAAATATTGGAGTGTTCATCAGAATGGTTCTTGGTTGTTTGAGGTAACACAAAGGTCTAATGGTTTTGTTGTTGACACCTTAAATATGACATGTACTTGTAGGATGTTTCAGTTGGAAGGTTTGCCATGTGTCCATTCATTAGCTTCCATTCAACATGTTGGCGAGAATCCTGAGAATTACGTTAGCCTTTTCTTTAAAAAAGGAAGTTTCATGAAAACGTATCGCCACTTAATTAATCCCTTGAGTGGAGAAGAACAATGGTCTCATGTTCAAAAAGAACCTTTACTACCACCACCAACTCGAAGGATGCCAGGAAGGCCTAGAAAGAAAAGGATTAGAGATACAACCGAGACAAGGATTGTTAACGGAAATCATAGGCTTCGTAAGCATGGAGCTGTGACAACTTGTGGCATATGTAAGGAAAAAGGTCATAATAGGAGATCTTGCTCTCTTAAAAAGGTAGTCTCTTTGTATTTCAAGTAGTTTGTTTACTTCAACATCCGATATAAATGCAGTTGTATTAACATATATTTTTTTGTTTTTATAGGAAGATAGTGACTTATTGCCTAAAACAAATGGCGTTTTACCCAAACAAAGTGCTACTCATGCAGATAAAAGACCCAAAAAAACTGTTTACGCCAAAAGCAGGAATAAAAAGAGGATCAATCCTAAAGTCGTACCAACTACTTCAGCAACACCAAGTGCAGGAATTGAAGTGAATACTCAGAGAAGACAATTCAACAATAACAAGTGATCACGAGCTGCGTTTTTTTTTTTTTTTTTTTTTTTTTTTTTTGCAATGCGATTATACCACTTTTTATCTTTATTTCTGCTAAAAATGTTTATTTTGTGTGCAATGCGAGAAAAGTTTGCATACAGGTTCCTGACATTATGTTTGTTTTTCTGCAATGCAATTATAGCACTTTTTTTTATCTTTATTTCTGTTATAAATATTTATATTGTGTGCAATGCAAAAAACGTTTGCGTACATTTGTGTTTCATTACTTTTATAAACAACACTTGGGGATGCTACTTTGTTATTCATATCCCCTGTTAAAAGTGGTTTATAAGGTCATTAGCGTACATTTTATATGAATAGTTAGGCTTTAAGCATTAGTGTCTGCACCAAATGTAAGAAAAAGATTATGCAGCAAATAATTTTCATTAGCTTAAAAATGCACAGCATGAGAACTAGGAGATATCCACTAAGTGAGTTACTATTCTAGTGTTTTTCAATTGCAAGTCGAAACGCAACTAACATATTACTGATGTTAAATACTCACATTTGCAAATACCAACAGTATTGTCATTTACAAATCCCGGTTTTAGTACCGGATTACCAAGGGGCTTTTTTATGAAGTAATCTCATGATTCAAACACTCATGCATCCGTCCCATGCATATTAATGTTCAAAAAATGGCCATCTAAACCAAACATGTTGCGGTTCCAATATAAACAAAAGCTTTCACAGTAGTTTCATGGGTCATTTGAGACTTTTTTTTCTTTGTTTCAATATAAAAATGTCCCGATTTAGTACCAAATTAACCAAACTTAGTACCAAATTAACCAAACTAGGTACCGGAACCGCTACCGGCCATGGTATTCGGTTCCGGGATCGGGACTGTATATTTTGGAAAGAAAAAAGACGGTCTCCCGAAAACGGTTCCGGTCCGGTACCAAAATGGTACCGCGCTCATCCTTAATTCATTTCATGAGCTCTAGCATATACTTCATCCATTTTCGTGTAAAAAAAAATTGTTTAACCTGTTAGATTTTGAATGATTTCAGAAAATTCTTACAACTTTACCTTTATGCAAGGGTACCAACAAATTTCCTATGATGCTCGAACCCCAATTGCAAAATTAAAGGAGATTGTTGTTTGTAACCTAATATTATAAATAAGAATCTTGGATTTTATTATGTTGTGAGTAGCACGAGGATGAAAACATAAGGATAGATCAATTCTAATCACGAGATAACATAAGGTGAATGAATATGATTGTTTTTTCTTGTTAAAGGGTATATTAGGCATTGCATATTTATAATATAACTTGTTAAAATTTTCAAGGGCGTTTTCATCATTATAAAAACTTTCAGTGAAATTTTGAACGGATTTGTCATACGTGAAAAAGGAAATATAGTTGAATGGCCCATAAGTTAGTTTTAATAGATGAGCGGCCTCATTGAAATAAAATTAAAACTTAAGTGGCCTCCACGTACAAAATCCCTTTATTTATTGATAACACAACAAATCCATCATAATAATAAAAATCCATAGTTACAAAAAACAAAATCTACATTCTCCTACATGACAATGACATCATACGTTCCATGCACTACAAAAACATTTTCGCGATATATTTGTCCGTTTGTTTGCACATACACACTCGCCATTTTTTCTAGAAAGCAATCTTTTTACCTTCGGATTTTTTCTAGAAAGCAATCTCTTTACCTTCGGTAAGATCTGACTGTCTACATCTCACCTCTTTCATATATTACTCGGACGAGATTGAGTTGTATATTTGTCTAATTCATACATCAACGGCTAAAAACATCTCAGTTGACCTACATAAAGGACACGATACATTAGATGTAAGCCACGTGTCGATACACGTAGGATGAAACCCGTGTCCACAGTTCGGGATTACTTTGACCGTATCACTAACCTCAAACTCACTTAAACAAATGGAACACTCGGTCCATGGCTTGTCACCTCGACCGTACACAACTACAGGAAGTGAACGTACGGTCGAGATATCAAGCCCCTGACGTTTCCGGGCTTGAAAATGAGGTGGTGAGTGATTGTTGCGGGGATGAGATGAGAAGCGACGAATGTATAGGGAGAAAAAGGTGAGGAAAAAGAGGATGATGAGTAGGATTAGTATAGTGAGGGCTAAAGACGAGTCGAAAGGGGGGGTAGGCGATGTTGGAGATGTCGCGATAGGTTTGAAAGTATCGGAGTCGGCTGCTATTTCTTGTAGCATGGTTCGGTGGAAATGATTTTGGTTCATGGTGTGTGAATTATGATAAGGATGAGAAAATAGTACTTGCTGCATTATTGGGAATGAGATATGATTGTGATTTGCATGCTACTAGAATTCTTACTTATTATTGTTGTCAATAGAGAGTAAATGTTCCATAGTAAAATTTGGACCGTTAACATTAAAAATGGTTGATTGAATTTGTCAAGACCTTAAAAGTATGAATCAATCAATCAGTTGGTTGGTGTATCTAGAGTAAAATTGAAACGGTTGAGTTAGTGATTTGAAACATCGTTTTCACACACGGATTTTTAAAATGTGAAAGTCATGTTTCAAAGCACTAACTTCCGTCCACAAATCGTGTAAGGTAAAAGACGCTAACGCATACGCAAAGAACTCGAACTTTATGTGTACGTATCATTTTTACAACTAGAACTTTATGTGTATGTTTACAACTCGAATTTTATGTGTATGTATCATTTTTACATGTACAAATCGCTTTACGTAAATGCTAAACACCTTATAAACTATAAGTACATGACATCTTCTTATTTTCTCTCTATGTATATTGATTGCAGTCATTGTGCTACAGTTGATTGAGCCAGCATATTCTAAAAAAAAAGAAAAAGAAAAAAAATATATATTTGTGTAGGAATCGACAACCTACAACCTGATTACTAGCACGGAATGAACCCGATCGTTGAAGACAACCACACACCAACAACTTTTGTATCGACAGAAAAGTAATATTGAGCACAAGTAAGTATCCCTAATCGATTCTTGATTAGTATTGAAAGAATGAACGTACATAACTCGTCCCCCCCTCACCTCCTTTTATAGAGATGTGGGGGAGGTAAAACCGACTCTAATAAGAGTCCTATGTCGGCTGTGATAACAGGAAACGGGTTAGGCCGGAACACAAGCCAATCAACCGACTACTACATGACTAAGAATACGAAACGGACACTTAACACCCTAGACATAGATTGAAGCTAAATAAAGACTAAATATAACAATTTCCACCTTAGGCTTTATATTAGCCTATACCGACACTCAGCAACTCCAAGCAGTGTTGTAACTTCCATCCAGGTACCACCTTCGTCAAGGCATCCACAACATTGTGTTCAGTACCTACCTTCAGAACTTCGATCGTCTTTGCTTCCAAGACATCTCTAATAAAGTGATAACGCACATTGATGTGCTTAGTCCTTTCATAAAAAGCATGATTCTGCGATAAGTGAATCGCGCCCTGATTATCGCAATTAACTACCACAGTGTTAAGCTCCACGCCCAACTCTTCCAAGACTCCCCTTAGCCAAATAGCTTCCTTCTCAGCCTCCATAAGGGCCATATACTCCGCCTCTGTAGTTGAAAGAGCCACCACGTGTTGTAGCGTTGCCTTCCAGCTTACAACACATCCCTGTACTAAAAACGCGTAACCTGTGATTGACCTACCTTTATCAGGATCCTTAGTGTAGTCTGAATCAACAAAACCTGTTACGTCCACATGGTTGCCACAATTTGTCCCAAACACCAAACCCACGTTTGCAGTACCCCGCAAATATTTTAAAATCCAATTCACTGCTTCCCAATGATTTTTACCTGGATTCGCCAAATATCTACTAACTACACTTACCGCATACGCTATGTCTGGCCTCGTGCACACCATCAAGTACATTAAGCTCCCAACCGCATTTGAATACGGCACCTTACTCATCCTTTCAACATCACAATCCCTTACCGGACAATCCTTCAACGACATCTTGAAGTGCCCACCCAATGGCATCTAAACCGATTTCCCATTGTCTATTCTAAAATTATTTAAAATCTTAGAAACATACCCGGATTGTGACACCCTCAGAATCTTGCGACTCTGATCCCTAATGATCTCCATACCAAGAATCTTCTTTGCTTCCCTGAGCTCCTTCATGTCGAACTCCTTTTTAAGCAAAGACTTGGTAGACCCAATCTCAGCCTTGCTTTTACAAGCAATCAGCATATCGTCTACATATAACAGTAGATAGATATACTCACCTGGTGCATAACTCCTGTAATATATGCAGCTGTCGTAATTTCTACGCTTGAACCCGTTGCTCAGCATGTACTCATCAAACCTCTTATACCATTGCCTAGGTGACTGCTTCAAACCATAAAGTGATTTCTTTAACAAACATACCTTGTTACCTTGTTCATATCCCGGTGGTTGCCTCATGTAGATCACTTCTTCAAGATTCCCATGTAAAAATGTTGTCTTTACATCAAGCTGCTCCAGCTCATAATCTCTACATGCAGTTAATGCAAGTATAACCCGAATAGACGTGTGTCGAACTACCGGCGAAAATACTTCATTATAGTCAATACCTGCCCTTTGTGTGAATCTACGAGCCACCAACCTCGCCTTGTACCTAGGCTTTTGAACACCTTCAATCCCTTCCTTTATTTTGAACAGGCATTTACAGCTCACCAGCTTTTTCCCAGCTGGATGATCCACTAACTCATAAGTCTCATTCTTCTTCAGAGAATCCATCTCTTCATCCATAGCACCTTTCCACTTAGATCTTTCTTTACAAGCAACTGCCTCCTGGTATGTCAATGGTTCATGAGTATCTTCTTCCTCTGCTGCAGCAAACGCGTAAGCAGCCATATTACTTTCATCCCGAAACCTCAAAGGTTTCGTTCTTGTCCTTGGCTCTCTATCCCGAACCAACTGATAATCTGTGAGATCCGGTGTTTGATCATGATCCTGATCCCTTGCATCTTCATCATCGCCATCTTCCTGACCATCCATAAGATCTTCCTCAAGCGAATGATTATTTAACCTCTGCAGTTCAACCTCAACCTGTAATTCCTCAACAGACTTATCAGTACCTGCACCAGAATCCTTCAACGTGTCTTTGTACATGACACTTTCATTGAAGACCACATTCCTGCTAGTGACTATTTTAAGTGATTCATTATCAAGCCTATATAGCCTGTACCCCTTCACACCTTCAGGATACCCCAAAAGAAAGCATTTTACCGCTCTCGGCTCGAGCTTACCTTGTTTAACGTGTGAGTATGCGACACAGCCAAAAATCCTCAACATCCCATAATCACTTGGATGTCCCGACCACATCTCCATAGGTGTCTTTTTCTAAATCGCTGTCGATGTTGACCTATTTATAAGATATACGGCCGTACATGTCGCTTCCGCCCAAAAGGTCTTGGGCAATCCAGACTGAATTAATAAACAGCGTACCTTATCCATGAGAGTTCTATTCATCCGTTCTGCTAACCCAAAAGTTTTTGGTGCTGCAGCCTGGGGAATAGTTATTGTCTAGGTTAGAATCTCTTTTTATTAGTTCTACTTGCTAGATTCCTTTCTAGTAAGATTTTATTTTTATTTTTAGGTTTTCTTTAGTCTATCTTATTTCTTTGTGTTTTTGTTCGTAACTCTTCACCACCCGACATCATGGACGATGGGTACATCTTTGAACCCGTCATCCCACCACAACAAAACCCACCACTAGAACCTCTTAGGCCCCGAACCTTAGGAGAGTATTCCCGACCTAGCCACCAAGGCTACCGAAACACCATTGAGCTCACCGGAGCCAATGTCACCCCCTTGCGATCCGACACCATCCGGTTAGTGCAAAGCGGATGTGCATTCCATGGACTTCGTTCCGAAGATCCAAACCAACATCTTAAGGACTTCCTTAAAATCGTAGATTCCATAGACCTAGATGTTGAAACAAGAGAGACAACCCGATTACGCCTATTCCAATTCTCTCTACGGGATCAAGCTAGTCAATGGCTTGAGCGTTTACCCGCGGGATCCATCACCACATGGGATGATCTCACCACTCGTTTCCTTGCTCAATTTTTCCCACCGGGGAGAACTACTAAGCTTAGAAATGACATCTTGATGTTCCAACAACGTCAAAATGAATCTCTCTATGAAGCATGGACTCGTTTCAAGGACTTACTCCAAAAAGTCCCTCACCATGGCACAGATCTTTGGCTCCAAGTCCAAATCTTTTATGACCATATCGATCTCTCCACGAGGCGAGCCATTGACCAATCGGCCGGTGGTAAGCTACGTGATCTAAGTGCGGAACAATCATGGGAACTCATAGAAGATCTTGCTCTCTATGACAACGAAAGTTGGAATGATCCCCGTGATTTGAACAAAACGGTCAAGGAAATATCTTTGCCTTTGAACAACTCAAGCACTCCCGACTGTAGGATCATGGAACTTGAGGACCAAGTCAAGTTTCTCATAAAATCTTACGAAGCTCCTAAGCCTTCAAGCCAAGTGAACAAAATCACTTCTTCATGCGAATTATGTAGTGGTCCCCACGACACTCGTGATTGTGTGGAACTCCCCGGAACAGCTTTTGCGGACTACGCATCCACACGTACCGACGAAGCGGGAGATAAGTGGTACACTTTCAAGCCCGAGCCAAACCTTTACGGTGATTCATACAACCCCTCTTGGAAAAATCACCCAAACCTTAGGTATAAACAAAATCAACCCAATTCTTCCAATCCGCCTAATCGCTACCAACCAAACGGTCCACCCTCCAACCGTACTTTCAACAACAATCCTTTTAACAACTATGGTAGTACCAATAATCTTGAAGGATTGATGTCTAAATTCATGGCATCTCAAGAAGCTCGCATATCTAAGTTTGAAGCCGATTTCAGACAAAAGCAAAGCGAGATGACCACCAAAATTGACGCATTGTTGAAAGTTCTCAATGACCGAGAAATGGGAGCACTCCCAAGCGACACGGTCAAGAATCCGAAACTAAACGTTAATTCCATATCTTCAGTTTCGTCACCCACTTCGTGTCCACAATACTACTCTGTTAAATCAACGAGCACGTGTTTCAAACAAAACCAAATTCTTCAAAAGGACCAATCAAGTAAAACACCCGATATAGAACCGGTCAAAAGTATAGTTGAAACACCTCTTACGCAAGACCTTGACGATGAATTCAAGGAACTTCACCTTGAACGCCCCGTCATTGATGTCTTAGCGCGTGCTCCTTACTATAGTGCCCTCCTAGAAAAATATGAGAAGTTTAAACTAGGTAAAAATGGGACCGCCTTCGTTCAAAACAAGTTGCCTAAAAAGCTTGATGATCCGGGTATATTTGTTTTGCCTTGTAAGATAGGAAGATCCGAAGCTTTCGACACACTAGCCGATTTAGGGTCAAGCCTCAACTTGATTCCCTTATCCTTATTCACCGCTCTTAAGCTAGGAAACGGAGGTATTGATAGGGCTAGCGGATGAGAGTATTGCCCACCCGGTGGAATGATTAAGGATGTAGTTGTTCACGTAGGAAGGTTAACTATATTAGCGGATTTTCACGTCCTAGACATGGTTAGTGACACTACATGCCCATTATTCGTAGGAAGAGGATTTTTAGAAACCGCTAGCGCCATGATAGATTGTAAAGAGTCTAAGATAGCGGTAGGTGAAGGCGATACTTGGTCGGTGTACGATGTAAAGAAGCATAGTTATGATTGTGATGATGAACCGACACCACATTGGGTAGAGATGAATAGGAGACCGTCTAGATATGGACCTTGGATAGAAAGGAACTTTATAGGACCTCAATGCCCATTTTATCTAGAAAAAGATTTCACTGAGAAAACACATTCGGTGGAACAACTCATAGCTAGAGATGAAGAGCTAGATCCCTTTGAGGACCCCTTAGTCTTTAGGAGGATGATTGAGTTCTTGAGCGTAATACCTATTAATATAGAGATGAATAAGTGGAAAAGAGAGGGAGACAAGTGTAAATGGAGGTGGGACAAGCCACCTAAAGAAGGCGATGGATCATGGCATATGAGGATGACTTTGTATGATCCGGATGGAGAAAAGTTTGAAAGGTCATACCATACTAAGGAAACCGATAGGAAGTTGAAACCTAAGTTTGATCCCAAAGACGTCCTCAATGAGGAACTCACCCGTGTCACGTAGTAACCCATGACCTTGAGTCTAGCTACAAGACTCGTAAATAAAGAAAAGTGCTTCTTGGGAGGCAACCCATGTTTTGTGTGATTTTATTTTGTTTGTTTGTTATTTGCTTTCGTATGCATGCTTTATTTCTATTGTTGGTAGATCATGTTTCTCAATTAAATAGTGGAAATACTTTACTTTGTTGTTTTGGCCTAGTCTTAACTCCACCTAAAAGTATTTTTGCAAAAGATAAGTGTAAGGGGAAACCCCAAATATGTTTTCAAGAAACAAACCGATCATGATTCTTCACAATATTAAATGAACATGTATATTCGTATTTGTTAGAGTCAAATGCTTGTATTGAGTCATAAAGAAGTTTTGCAGGATTTTCCAGGAAGTAGGACCAAGTTTTTCCAGAAATTTTCTGGAAACTTAACATAAGAATTTCTGCAGGTCACTTCTGACGGCGTCACAAGTTAACTCTTGACGGCGTCACGTGTAAAAATCTAGAAATTTTACCGGTTTTGTTTTTCTAACGGAGTCTTATGGTTTTTGTGAATTATTAAGTTTTATAATCTCCAGGAGATCTGCAAACTTCATTCCACAAGCATTATATCTTATTTTGTTTTCTAGGATTTAGTAACTTATATAGGTTGCGGCCGATTTTATGCGAGGTTGTCTTGTCTATTTTCTCAGGATTCACAGGTTATATGACAAGAAGATGATTTATATTCTGGAAGGGAAGCTTTGATTGTTCATTTTCTTGGAGGAATATTTAACCTGGCCACCTTATTATCCATACCGAGCGAATCAGGGGAGTATTTGATTTCATTCTTTTTACTTATTTCACTTTTACATTTTTTACTTGAACATTGGCGACAATGTTCATCTTAAGTGTAAGGGGAGGGTAAAATGATGATACCTTACATGTACACTTTCGCTTGAGTTTGTTTTGTTTAATAGTAGATGTGTAATAAAACTATGAGAAATACTTGTTAGTGCAATTTTAGCGCCAAATTTAAAATTTTTTACAACATTTAGGAGTGAAACTTTAGCCATAGCAAGCGTCTCACGGATAGCAGATTGTATGACTAGCACATAACCGTACTTTCAGAAAAATTTTCCACCCAAATATGTGAGGTTCGCCTTTAGATTTGATAGGAAAAGCATTTACTATTAGTGCTTATGAGTGTACCGGTAGCATTTAGATTCTAGAACTTGCATTAGTGATGCATCCCGAGACCGCTAGTGAGACTACATTCGTGTGGTAGGATTTACTACATGATAAGAGGCATTAGGATCACCCTTGTGTTAAACCCGTATCATAATTACTTGACCATTTAAGTCATATTACTTGGCTAGTTAAGTCAACTAATTTTTCCCACACCCTTAGCGTTGTACTCATTTTTAGTACACGAAAACCCTAGTACACCCCTCCGAGCCTATCTTTTCGTTTCTAACTTTAAGCATTTTACTTAAAGGAAGAATTTGTTACACCCCACTTAAATTTACAACCAAATCGCCTTAGCCTTCCGTGTATGCGCTCATTTTTAGTGCATTATTGTTATTTGTTAAACCCTAAGTTAACTATCTAATTGATTATATGGTTGCTAAGTCGAGTCATATTCTTGTACATATTGTTTTGGGACGATTGGGACTCATGGGTAAAGTACTTATTTTATGGAGTAATGGGGAAAAACATCATTTATTACCCCCATATGTACGTTAATCTTAAAAGTGCTCCAAGTGTTTTGATTTTCTTAATTCGAGTCATTAGATTAGTTAATTGTAAAGTATGTAAAAATTCAAGTGTAAGGGGAATTTCCATTCCCTATTATGTATTATTTTGGATGGTAAGGTAAGAGTGTATGCAAAAAAAAAAAAAAAAAAAAAAAAAAAAATCGAAATAACAAGAAAAATAAAAGAAAAAAAAATAGAAAAAAAAAGAGAAAAAAAACATACGGACTACCATCCCTTTTTATTCTATGTTCATTTTATGTTTTTGTTATTTTTCATTTATTAGCTTAAGTCGAGTCTAGTCTTGGCTTAGCAACGCCACATTGTACATGTAATTAACCAAGATTGTTAACTCGCCACCAGTAAAAACTTCCTTTATCCAACAAAACCGTGTATTTCATATCCCTACACCTAACGTTACAACCCTTTAATAGACCTCTTTGATAGTTTATCCTAGGTGCTTACGCCATGTGGTGGAGGTTTGATCCTTTCCCAATCCTATGGTAATCTATTTTGCTATGACAGGTAGTGAGAGATATCTTCCGTTTCCATATTGTAATTTATACTTTATTACACCCGAGAGATGTGAGTATCTAAACACTATTTGTGAGGTGCTAGTATATGACCTCCGTGCTTGTCTTTGGTCTTTAGTGGAACGATTATTTGTTGTAACTATTTTTATATTAGTGTTAAATGACCCCTAACTTGTATTTTGAGTAGAATAAAAACGCATTTGCTTGAGGACAAGCAAATCTCAAGTGTAAGGGTATATGATGAGGCGAAAAATGAACCACTTTTAGGGGGTCATTTAAGCCGGAATTAGAATTTATTTGATCAAATATTACTCTAAATCGTTAGTTTTGTGATTTTAGGTACTTTGGGAGTGAATTCTGGAAAAGAAGGCATTTTGGACGATTTTGGAGCATAAAAGTGAAGAAAACGGCAAAGTCTTAATTTTCCTTGCTGGAAACAGTACCTAACAGCGTCAAGAGGCTTTTCATGACGGCATCAAGAGTAAAAGTGGTGACGCCCAGAAGAAACGTGAAGGCGTCACCCAAGGCCGTCATGTGTTAACTTGTCAAAACTTGCGCGCGGAGTAGCTGATATTGTTTTGGTCATAACTTTTGCATACGAACTCGGATTTAGGTGATTCAAAAGCCCACGCGAAGAGGGCGAAGAGATCTACAATTTGGGGAAAAAATGGTCGTGACGGAGTCAAGAGTAACGGGCTGACGCCGTCAAGATGGCCCGACAGAAAACTTGCCTATAAATATAACATCATAACTTCACTTTTTGTAAGCCCTAAACCCTAAGGTCGATTCCTGGGTTTAGGTAGGTGTTTTTCCAGAAACTTAGAGGGTTTCAATCACTCCATAAACATCATGTATTGGTTTGTTGATTCTATCTTAATTATGTTTTCCATTATCATTGTTGATTGCTCTTCTTTGATGATGTTTTGCTAATTCACCTTGTGTCTACTTATGATTATGTGAAACTTGTATATAATTGATTAGATCTCATTGATTTCTTGTTGATGTTGTGTCTATCTCCATCAATGAGGGGCTTGTTGATGTGTGTGTCTATCTCCATCAATTAAGGCGTGACAACTTCAATAGATCTAGTTGGTTTAGCTTATAATTCTTGTTTCCTATTGATTCTTGTTTTGATTGAATGAATTCGATGTTAGGCTTAAGAAAACTGGCAGATCTCCAAATGGTAACATGCTTGAACGTCTTAGGAAACATGAACTGACATGCAATACGTTTTATTGGTTGTATTTAATGCATGAGTAAATTCTAATGATCCCATGTTAGGAGCTTCTTAGCCGGCTCGACATAGGAGTGAAGTAGGCACTCATAGGATTGGGGAGTTAAGTGCGCCACCCCATGAATGGTATTAAGGAATACAACCCGTCAATTAAAACAAGGTTACAATTCAATAGGTAGGATTGGATAGCTAGCAAGGAATAACATATCATAGGTAGACATGCTTCACTTATCTTGTAGAACCCTAGTTTACTTTTCTTGTTTATTAGTTCAATTAGTAGCTTTTGGGTTAGTTGATTAGCAACTAATTCCGCCCACTATCCCAATACCCGAGATTTTTACTTGCTTTTCTTAAAATATAAAAATACAAAAAGAATCATCCTTCACCTTTAGACCTAGTTAGATTAATTTCAATCCTAACGACACTATTCCTAGCTGAACGATCAATCCCCCTGTACTTGTCACTATACTATACTACAACGATCAGGTACACTGTCTGGTAGGGGTTGTAAGCTTCTCAAGATCCCTTGAGAGGTAAAGCCTGGTGCGATTCCCACGTATCAGAGCACCAAATTAGAAAAACCTGTGCACTTCCCTCTTCCCTCTGGAGATGGTTCTAAACCGTCAGCTGCTTGCTACACCAGCGACCAAGGTATCATGATCTTTGTTCATCATACTAACATTTTCTTAATTTAAAAAAAAAGTTTACAACTACTGGCATTCTGTTTGTGTTGTATTTTGCTATTCTATCATGATAGTATTTAATATCCTCTCTAATATGCATCTTAATAAGAAATAGTCCCTCTGCTTTAGATTTTGCTCGACTAAATAGAGGTGTGTGACAATTAGCCGAGAATAGTCGGAAACTTGCTTCCTATGTTGTGACAACAGTAGTTCTGACTTTCCTCCTAACAGGTATATATGGATAACAATTTGTACCTCAAACAGATCTGATAAAGCCTGTTACTTATGTGTGTGTGTGTGTGTGTGTGTGTGTGAATGTTTAATGTAGGTGTGTACATGTGCATGTATGCTCCAACTGTGCCAAGAAGATAAACTGGTCGAAGCTAAAGGAGAGTGTCAGGCACCCGTAAAGCTGAGGTGAAGAACAGTCTTACTTTACAGTCTTTAGACCTTCAAAAGGGTAATTAGAAGTTGAAATAATGAGGCAGACAATGATATATTGGAATAATGAGGCATACAATGGTTTATTCTAGTCTTATCAAAACCTGATCAGGTAAATCTACTAATACTTCCAGATTTGATTTCAGTATTCCACAGATGGATTTCAGTACTATTCTTCTGAGAACAAAATGAAGCTTTTCGTCTAATCTCTCTTATTCAGATTTTTATCAATCATACCTTGACTTGCTATGCTGATTGCTGAACACCCGAAAATTCGACTACCACAACATGGTATTAGTTTGTTTTAGGATCAACAAGATGAGTTTACTGCCAAACTTAATGGACATGTATTATACTTTTCTTACGTACAATGGGATTGGTAAGTGAACAGGTCATGTAATAAACTTAAAAGTGTCATATGTAATAAGTTATATTTAAATGTTGTAGAGGTGAGTTATTTTAAGGACTAAGTTTTTTATCGCATATTGAGGGACAAATCCCCACCATCCATCTTGTTTGATCTAATGGTGGGGATTAACCTAAGATTTAATAAGACAACCTAAGTCCATGCTTTTTTCTTGTCCTTTTTGTCTATCTTATTTATTCATTTTTTTTTCCTTTTTTCTTTTCTTTTTTTTAACTTCATGTTTTTTTTTCCTTTAATTCAAGTTTTTTTTTTTATTTTTTTTTTTGCGTTTTTTTCGTTTTTCATACATATTCGTCGTTTTTTTCAGTTTTCTTAAGTTTTCGTTCGTTTTCATACATTTTCGTCCGTTTTCATACGTTTTCGTCTATTTTCTTACGTTTTTGCTCGTTTTCATACGTTTTCGTCTGTTTTCTTATGTTTTCACCCATTTTCATACGTTTCGTCCATTTTAATACGTTTTCGTCCGTTTTTATACGTTTTCGTCCATTTTCTTACGTTTTCATCTGTTTTCGAATTTTTTCATACGTTTTCGTCTCTTTTCTTACGTTTTCGTCCGTTTTCATATATATATTCGTCCGTTTTCTTACATTTTCATTTGTTTTTGAGTTTTTTCATATGTTTTCGCCCGTTTTCATACGTTTTCGTCCGTTTTCATATATATCCGTCCGTTTTCTTACGTTTTTGTCCATTTTCATACGTTTTCGTCCGTTTTCATATGTTTTCATCCGTTTTCATACGTTTTCGTTCGTTTTTATATGTTTTCGTCCATTTTTATACGTTTTCATATGGTTTCATCTGTTTTCATTCATTTTTGTCCGTTTTCTTACGTTTTCGTTCGTTTTCATACATTTTCGTCCGTTTTCATACGTTTTCGTCCGTTTTCATTCATTTTCGTTCGTTTTTAAATGTTTTCAGAGGTTTTCATACCTTTCTGAATATCACAAGTGATATACTGTGATTATCAGAATATCACTTGTGATATTCAGAATATCGTGAGTGATATTGAATATAACTCGCGATATTCTGAATATCACAAGTGATTTTTAACATTCTGTAACATGAAAATCACAAGTGATATTCAGAATATAGCAAGTGATATTCAAAATATTGCAAGTGATATCTGAATATCGCAAGTGATATTCTGAATATCACAAGTGACTTTCAACAAATGTTTAGTGACATGAAAATCACAAGTGATATTCAGAATATCGCAAGTGATATTCTGAATATCAAAAGTGATATTCTGAATATAAATCACAAGTGATATTCAGAATATTACAAGTGATTTCACGCTTTTTTTAATTCACGTTTTTTCAAAAGTGATATTTTGAATATCACTCTGAATATCACAAGTGATATTTTGAATATCACAAGTGATTTTCAACAATTGTTCTGTAACAAGAAATTCACAAGTGATATTCAGAAAATCACAAGTGATATTATATATATTACAAGTGATATTCCGAATATCACAAGTGATTTTCAACTAATATTTTGTAACATGAAAATCACAAGTGATATTCTAAATATCACACGTGATTTTCAACTAACGTTTTGTAACATGAATATCACTTGTAATTTTCTGAATATCACTTGTGATATTCAGATTATCACTTGTGATTTTCATGTTACAAAACATTAGTTGAAAATCACTTGTGATATTCAGAAAAACACAAGTGATATTCAGAAAATCACAAGTGATATTCTGAATATCACAAGTGATATTCCGAATATCACAAGTGATGTTCAACTAATGTTTTGTAACATGAAAATCACAAGTGATATTTTGAATATCAAAAGTGATATTCAGAAAATTACAAGTGTTATTCAGAATATTATAAGTGATTTTCACATTTTTTTATTTCACGTTTCTTTCACTTTCTTACGTTTTCTTCTGTTTTTGTTCGTTTTCTTTCGTTTTTATATAAATATGTACAAAAATGTACAAAAATGGACGAAAAAAAGTTGATTTGATGTTTAGGTGTTTGTTAAGATGTGATAGCGTCGTGTAATGTAGCGGCGATAAAATGTATTATTGATCTTATATAAAAGAAAACTGCTACTTGGATGAAATATAAAACTATAAAAGTTATGAGGTAAATCAACTCTCCTCCGGTTTTAAAGTTATTTCACCACACAAATAATCCCACATCAGTTAAAGTTAACAATCTCATTACATTTGATGACGCTATCACATCTTAACAAACACCTAAACAACAAATCAGGCCACTAACTAACGCAAACTAAACAAACCACGATACTAAAACTATTCTGAACAAGTAATACTAAAACACCATTGTGTGTTTGAATATCACAAGTGATTTTCAACAAATGTTTTGTAGCATGAAAATCACAAGTGATATATTCTGAATATCACAAGTGATATTCTGAATATCACAAGTGATTTTCAACAAATGTTTTGTAACATGAAAATCGCAAGTGATATTCAGAATATCACAAGTGATTTTACATTTTTTTTAATTTACGTTTTTTTCACTTTCTAACCTTTTTGTCCGTATTCATACATTTTCGTCCGTTTTCATACATTTCTGGATACCACAATTGATATTCTTAATATCACAAGTGATATTATGTCATATTCTAAATATCACTTGTGATATTAAGAATGTGAATTGTGATATTTAGAAACGCATGAAAACAGACGAAAACAAACGAATACGTATGAAAGTGTAAAAACACGTTTGAAAACGGATAAAAACGTATAAAAAATAGACGAAAACGAAAGTAAACACACGAAAATGGAGAAAAACGTATAAAAATGAACGAAACCAATGAAAACGTGTAAAAACTGCCGAAAATGTATTAAAACAGATGAAAACGTCTAAAAACAGACAACAATGTATAAAAACGAAAGAAAACAGACAAAAACATTAACATATGAAAACAAACAAAAACAGACGAAATCGTATAAAAACAGACGAAAACATATAAAAACTGACGAAAACAGACAAAAACGTCTGAAAACAGACGAAAACATAAAAAAATGGATGAATACGTATAAAAACAGATGGAGATGTATGAAAACGAACAAAAACGTCTAAAAACGTATGAAAATGGACGAAAACGTATGAAAACGCATGAAAACGGACAAAAACGTAAGAAAACAGATGAAAGCAGACGAAAATGTCTGCAAATAGATGAAAACGTACGAAAACGGACAAAAATGTCTGAAAACGTATAAAAACTGCTGAAAACCGACAAAAACGTCTGAAAAGGGACAAGAATGTATAAAACGGACGAAAACTTATAAAAATTGACGAAAACATATGAAAACGGACGAAAACGTATAAAATTAGATGAACATCAGATGAAAACGTCTAAAAATTAACGAAAACTTGAAAAAAAATAGACGAAAACATATAAAAATGGATGAAAACGAATGAAAATGGACCAAAAACGTAAAAAAGTGAAAAAAATATGAATTTTAAAAAAATACACATGAATTTAAAAACAAAACTTGATTTTTTTTAAAAGTAAAAAAAATGAATAAAAAAACGTTCATTAAAAAAAGCAAAAAAAGTGCTGAAAAAAAAAGAAAAAGAAAAAAAAAGCGCTTGAAAAAAAATATAAATTAAAAAAAAAAAAAAAGCTTGAAAAAAAAGTGAACAAAAAAGGAAGGAAAAAAAAAAAAGAAAAAGAAAAACCGTAGATAAAGAGAAAAAAATGGAAAAAAAGAAAAAAGAAAAAAAAAATACAATGAATAAATAAGAAAGATAAAAGGACAAGAAAAAAAAACATGGACTTAGGTTCCATTTTTAAATCTTAGGTTAATCCCCACCATTAGATCAAACTAAATGGATGGTGGGGATCTGTCCCTCAGTTTGTAGAAAAAAACTGGTTCGCAAAAGAACTTTTCTCAAATGTTGTATATGTTACAAAATCAAACATTATTTTCAGATAGTATTAAAATTAATTTCTTGGTTAACCCAACTTTTACTAAAAGAA
Organism: Artemisia argyi; assembly: GCA_030686995.1. Taxonomy (NCBI): domain Eukaryota; kingdom Viridiplantae; phylum Streptophyta; class Magnoliopsida; order Asterales; family Asteraceae; genus Artemisia; species Artemisia argyi. Next base: position 32,115,231 of record CM060693.1, read on the forward strand.
TGTGATGATGTACAAGGCTTTTGTTGTTGTTGTTTGTAATTCTTAGCCCTCACTATGCTGATTTTAAACTCTCCTACGTCCTCATTATACGTTTTATTTAATGACATACTTTCATTAAAACTAACAGAATGCTTAAAACTTACAAAAAGAGAATTGGAGTGGATGATGGTTTGTAAAGCCAATCACTAGATACATTTTTCAGTTTGTTTAAGCCAAAAAATTTTCTTCACGTTTGCAAGTATTAACTTTGTCTTCAAGTTTGCAGGTATATTAAGTCTTTGCCTGGGCGTTTTTTGTTGAAGTCGTTTCATTTCGAAATTTCCAGAGTTCTCAAAGGGCCGCCTGAACCACCGTATCACAGCCAAGTATGTGGCTTTTAACCATATGCATGGTGTCATCAAAGGAGATCATTTCTGACGTAGAACGAATGTGTGTATAAAATCCTAATAAGGGTTAACAAAATCACAAAGTATTTTAAAGACTTAAAGTCGACAGTTTATTGATAATTAAATATCTAAACAATGAACCTGAGCCATATATTTATAGGAAAGTAAATCTTGAGAAAAATATCACCTAAACATTGTAAAAACAGACTTAAAAATAAAAAATAAACTTCAGCTATCGAAGCCTCTACGCCGTAACAAGGTTTTCTTGTTTACGGGATAACCACTAAGACGCCTTAATAAATCGTTATTTGAGAGATCTACAACTAAATAAGAAACATTCATTTAGGCCATAGAAAACTAATTAAATTAAATAAATTAAAAGCCGTAGCTTCTATGGCGTAACCAAGAACGAGACTTTACGCCATAGAGTATGTTGAATCACGTTTTCTTGATTTAAGTCATTTTATTATAATCCAATCGCTTCATGTACTTTTCAGCTAACTCCTCAATCTTATCTCATCGATCAACTTTCTTCAAGTTTCTCAAATTGTTGAACGAGAAGTCGCTGATCGTCCACCATAAACCAAATCTCTTTCTAAAGATCTTTCGCAATGACACAATATATCATTTTTCCAAAAGTATTGTCAAAAATATGGATAACGATATGTTGTCCGGTGGCATGTCGTGTTGTAGTGTAGACAGCAACACCCACGAATCGTATCACACCAAACAAACATTTCAATTACTTCTTGAGTCACATTCACATCAACAACATTTAATAAAATAAATCCATTATTACAAAAAACAAAATCTACATTCTCCTACATGACAATGACGTCATACGTACCATGCACTACAAAAACATTTTCACGACATACTTGTCCGTTTGTTTGCACATACACACTCGCCATTTTTTCTAGAAGATGTCTCTTTATCATCGGGTAAGATCTGACTGTCTACATCTCCCCTAATACATCACTCTGACGAGATTGAGTTGTATATTTGTCTAATTCATGCATCAACGGCTAAAAACATCTCAGTTGACCTACATAAAGGACACGATACATTAGATATAAGCCACGTGTCAATACACGTAGGATGAAACCCGTGTCGACAGCTCAGGATTACTTTGACCGTATCATTAGCCTGGAACTCACTTAAACAAATGGAACACTCGGTCCATGTTTTATTATCTCGACTGTACGTAACTACAGGAAGTGAACGTATGGTCGAGATATCAAGCCCGTGACGTTTACGGGCTCGAAAATGAGGTGGTGAGTGATTGTTACGGGGATCAGATGAGAAGCGACGAATGTATAGGGAGAAAAAGGTAAGGAAAAAGAGGACGATTAGTAGGATGAGTATAGTGAGGGCAAAAGACGAGTCGAAAGGGGACGTAGGTGGCGTTGGAGATGTCACGATAGGTTTAAAAGTGTCGGGGTCGGGTTTTGCTGCAATTTCTTGTAGCATGGTTTGATGGAAATGATTTTGATTCATGGTGTGTGAATTATGATAAGGATGAGAAAATAGTATTAGCTTGTTGCATTATTGTGAATGAGACATGATAGTGATTTGCATGCTAATAGAATTCTTACTTATTATTGTTGTGAACAAAGAGTAAATGTTCCATAAAATTGTCTAGAAATACATCAAACTTGTCACATTTTGCTTTTGTATACCATGAATTTTTTTTTTCTATTGTATACACGAACTTTCTTAATCTTCCTATTCTATACATGAATCTGACGTGGCATAGAGTTAATTACATAAATTTACATGAATCGTCCATGTGGCTCAAAACAATTACACCATTCGTCCTTGAAACAATTACATAAAAGGTCCATGTAGCTCAAGAGTTAAAATATTTGCATCGTTAGTCCGTATTGAGTTAAAATATTTGCATCGTTAGTCCTCACTGCCACCCACCGCCACCACCACCACCGCCGCCGCCCACCAACACCCACCGCCACCACCACCACCTCCACTCACCACTGCCACCACCACCACCACCACCCACCTCCACCTCCGCCACCCACCACCCACACCCACCACCTACCAACACCCACAACCACCACCCACCACCGCCACCGCCACCACCACCCATCACCACCACCAACACTACCATCACCACCTACCACCACCCACCATCACCACCGCCACCCATCGCTACCACCACCAACCCACCACCGCCACCACTACCCACCACCACCACCACCCACCTCCACCTCCGCCATCCACCACCCATACCCACCACCTACCGCCACCACCACCCACCGCCACCTACCAACACCCACCCCCACCACCCACCACCGCCACCACCACCCATCACCACCACCAACACCACCATCACCACCCACCACCACCCACCATCACCACCACCAACCCACCACCACCACCACTACCCACCACCACCACCACCCACTTCCACCTCAGCCACCCACCACCTACACCCACCACCTACCGCCACCACCACCCACCGCCACCTACTAACACCCACCGCCACCACCCACCACCGCCACCACCACGCATCAGCACCACCAACACCACCATTACCACCGCATCCACCCACCACCACCCACCGCTACCACCACCAACCCACCACCTACCAACACCCACCGCCACCACCCACCACCGTCAATGAATTAGTTACATGGCCGTCTATGAATTTTAATAAGTATAGTTATTTTATTTGTGTTATGTAATATTTGATACAAAATATATGAATTGATTGAGTTTTAAATGTATTTTCATTGGTAAAATTTTCATCAAATATTACATAACAAAAATGAAATAATTTAAGGTGAAAGTCGAAACAAAATGACTTTAAAAGTCAATAGTGGATGCGGTGGTGGGTGATGGGTGGTGGTGGTGGCGGTGGTGGGTGGTGGCGGTGGGTGTTGGTAGGTGATGGGTGTGGGTGGTGGGTGGCGGAGGTGGAGGTGGGTGGGTGGTGGTGAGTAGTGGTGAGTAGTGGTGGGTAGTAGTGGTGGTAGCGGTGGGTGGTGGTGGTGATGGTGGGTGGTGGTGGGTGGTGATGGTGGTGTTGGTGGTGGTGATGGGGGTGGTGGCGGTGGCGGTGGTGGGTGGTGGTGGGTGTTGGTGGGTGGCGGTGGTGGGCGGCGGCACAACAAACTCAAGGGTAATTGGTGGTGGTGGCGGTGGCGGTGGTGGGTGGTGGTGGTGGTGGTGGGTGTTGGTAGGTGGTGGGTGTGGGTGGTGGGTGGCGGAGGTGTAGGTGGGTGGTGGCGGTGGTAGGTGGTGGTGGCGGTGGTGGGTGGAGGTGGTGGGTGGTGGCGGTGGGTGTTAGTAGGTGGTGGGTGTGGGTGGTGGGTGGCGGAGGTGGAGGTGGGTGGTGGTGGTGGTAGGTGGTGGTGGCGGTGGTGGGTGGAGGTGGTGGTGGTGGCGGTGGTGGGTGGAGGTAGTGGTGGTGGCGGTGGGTTTTGGTGGGTGGCGATGGTGGGCGACAGTGGTGGTGGTGGGTGGCGGTGGTGGTGGCGGTGGGTGGCAGTGAGGACTAACGATACAAATATTTTAACTCAATGCGGACTAACGATGCAAATATTTTAACTCTTGAGCTACAGGGACCTTTTATGTAATTATTTCAAGGACGAATGGTGTAATTGTTTTGAGCCACAGGGACGATTCATGTAAATTTATGTAATTAACTTCATGCCACGTCAGATTCATGTATATAATAGGAAGATTAAGAAAGTTCGTGTATACAGTAGGAAGATTAAGAAAGTTCGTGTATACAATAGGAAAAAAAAAGTTCATGGTATACAAAAGCAAAAGGTGACAAGTTTGATGTATTTCTGGACAATTTTCCCTAGTAAAATTTAGACCATTAAAATTGAAATTGGTTGATTTGATTCGTCTAGACTGTAAAAGTATGAGTCAATCAATCAACGAGGTGGTGAATCTAGAGTAAAATTGAAGTGGTCATTAAGTTAGTGCTTTGAAGCATCATTTTTGCACACAGAGTGTCAAAATCATGTTTCAAAGCACTAATTTCTGTTCACAAACAATACGTGTAAGATAAAAGACACTAACGCGTATGCAAAGAACTCGAACTTTATGTGTATATGTATCATTTTTACAAGTACAAATCGCTTTACTTAAAAGCTAAATACGTTATAAACTAAAAATATATGACATGTTCATATTTTCTCTCGATGTATTGATTGTACTACAGCTGATCGGCAAAATGAAAAATGTCACACCAGTTATTGTACTGTTCTCTTTAATCGTACTACTTTTTTACTGATGAGGGAGAACGGTTTATATATTGTTGACTGATTTATTTGTACAAGTTGGTGGTTCGGTTTAGTGGCTAGTGCTTCATTAGTTCACCCGTAGGTTTCAAGTTCAAACCACAATCTTTACCTTCCTCCTTTTTAGTTCCTTTCACCATTAAAAGGAAAGAAAAAAGATAGCTCATTAGTAGTGGAATATGAGCAAAAGTTTCAATTTTTTTATTCCCTACACTTCGCAGTTTAGTAATATTCGTATATTTTGTGTGGAATATGAGCAAAAGTTTCAATTTTTTTATTCCCTACACTTCGCAGTTTAGTAATATTCGTATGTTTTGTTAGTACTAGAACGGTACCTGCGCAATTCGGCGGGTACCGTGTGTTTATATTTTGCGAATTTAATTACACGTTTAGTCGTCTTCATGCTTTATAAGTAGAGATGGTTAAGCCAAATAATTTTAGTTTGAACAACCAACCGCTTTCTAACAAACTTCATTATCAACTTGCTTTCTAACAAATTAATTTTGAATTATTTCCATAATAAGTAAGAAAAAAGTCTGAATTTTAAGCATTTCTAATTATATAATAATCACAAATGCATTATATAGTAGTATAGATAGTTGCTAAAGTTATACTAAAACTTCTATTTTGTAAAAAAGTTAGTGAATGGCTTCCCTATTGAATCATAAATCCAAGTTGTTACCATGTCCAAAAAGAATTGCACCCCATAACAGTATATGTCATGTCAATCGGACCGAAAATAATACAATGACACACGCGTAAGTGAAATAATTAATTGATAAATCACAAACATGTGATTTTCAAATATTTTTTTACCTTTAATTGAAAAAAGCTAGTGAACAATTTAAGATTTTAAGAACATGTTCGGATCTTCCTGTCTTTCGATCTTTGTAGGCTCACGGGCTAACCAAAACATCATTTTAACATGACAAATGTATAAACCTGGCAACTGGCTTTGGCTCAAACTTTCTTTGTGACGCCCATGGCCCATCTTGACCATATGTGCAAAAATAAAGTTGTTTTTACCACATGAAATAAAACATATGGGAAACAAGAAAATAGTAAAATACATTTAAAAAGTTAGCATTACTACTTAACTCTATAATCACTGTAAATATGAATCAAAATACTTTTACGTTCTTTTAACTATCACAACATAATAATAGAAACTGCAGTCAACAACACCCTCGTTAAACACAAAACAAATATATATATCTAAAAAAACTATTTAAGTCATGTTTCAAAGCATTAATTTTCGTCCACGAATCATACGTGTAAGATAAAAGACGCTAAAGCGGACACAAAGAACTGGAACTTTATGTGTATTTTTATTTTATTTTTCGAACAGCTGAACTTTATGTGTATGCATCAATCATCATTTTTAAATGTACAAATCGCTTTACGTAGAAGCTAGATACGTTATAAACTATAAATATATGACATGTTCTTATTTTCTCTAGATGTATTTCGTACTACTTATTGAGTGATGCGGAACAATGATTTATATAATGTGGACTGATTTATAAAAACAGGTTGGTTGGTTTGGTTTTAGTGGCTAGTGCTCCATTTGTTGATCCATAGGTTGCAAGTTCGAGCCACTAACATCAACCCTTCTAATTTTTCTTTTTTGTTATTATTTTTTTCACCATTAAAAGAAAAGAAAAAAAGATAGTAGCTCATCAGTAGTGGAATATGAGCAAAAGTTTCATTTTTATTCACTCTATAATACAATTCTCCTTTTTTGTTATTATTTTTTTCACCATTAAAAGAAAAGAAAAAAAGATAGTAGCTCATCAGTAGTGGAATATGAGCAAAAGTTTCATTTTTATTCACTCTATAATACAATTCTCCATGGACCATATCTCGACCTCCTTTTTTATATTATACGGGTACAAGTCCTTTTTTATGTTATACGGGTGCAAGGTTTTTTTATATTATATACAAACAATTATATTTTATTACTTCTATCTTTTGTTTTTAGTCCAAGGAACACTGTAATACTGGGGTTACAAAAAAAAAATTGGGTGTTGCTATAGACACACCCCATTAGTACAAAAATCCTATGCACACCCCTTAAATTACCACCGGTGATGCTACGGGACAATACGAAATTACCTTTTCCGTATCACTAGCCTCAAACTTACTTAAACAAAAAGTCGAACACTCGGTCCATGTCTAATCATCTTGACCTTACGTAACTATACGAAGTGAACGTCCGGTCGAGATATCGTCTCGAGTCCATGGGTCTTACGAGCTCGAAAATTTAGTGGCGAGTGATTGTTACGGGAATTGGATGTGAAGCGATAAGTGATGTTGAAAATGTTGCGATAGGTTTAAAATGTGTCATGGTTGATGGAACCGAGTCTAAATTATGTTAAGAATGAGATGATAGCTAGTACTTGTTGCTTTATTGTCTATGAGATATGATACTGAGAGAGGAAGGTGCAATTACTCAAATGAAGCTCGCCACTCCTACGTGGAGCTCTTCATGGCTCTTCACTGCACCGCCCCTACCCTCCTCATCCCTCTTCACTTGGTTCTTGCTCATTTGCACGGCGAAGCACATCTCTTGACATTTTGTACTTTTTTTTTTCTCCTTTTTGTGATTTTTGTGAGTGAAAAATAAAATAAATGTGTAAGTGGGGGGCCCCAAATGAGTAAGTTGGGGTTAGTTGTTGGTGAATGGGGGAGGGTTAGTTGTGAAAAGGATGTAAGGTGATGTGGCACCCGTGGGCCCAAATGAGGAGATGAAGCTCATCACTGCACCTTCCGCTCTGATATGCATGCTAGTAAAATTACTCATTATTGTTGTGAATACATAGTAAAATTTAGAACGTTGAAATTGCAATGGTTGGATTGGACTCGTTGAAAACCTGTAAAAGCACGAGTCAATCAATTAGCTGGTTAGTCATTCTAGAGCAAAATGGAGGTGATTTCGCACATTAGAATTTTTAACATGTGAAAACCACGTCTCAAAACACACGTACAAAAATAACTCAAATTTATTTGTAAATTCATTTTCACATGTACAAATCGCTTTACTTCAAATTTAAATACGTTACAAAAAACTAAGTGTGTATCCGTACATGACGACAACAATTTTATAGCGATAAGTAATTATAGTTGAGATAATTTGATTAAGTTTTTGTTTAATGTTTACAAGTCTTCATCGTCATCCGAGATGACAACAAAATCTTACCGGTTCAAGTTTTAAAAGTTATAAACTATAAACATATGACATGTTCTTATTTTCTCTAGATATATTTCGTACTACTACTTATTATTGAATGATGCGGAACAATGATTTATATAACATTGACTGATTTATTCAAACAGGTTGGTGGGTTTGGTTTTAGTGGCTAGTGCTCCGTTTGTTGATCCATAGGTTGCATGTTCGAGCCACTAAATCAACTCTACCGATGTTTTTAGGTTTAGGTTTTTCTTTTCACCATTGAAAGAAAAGAAAAAAAAGATAGCTCAGCTCATTAGTAGTGGAATACGAGCAAAAGTTTCGTTTTTATTTCCTACAATTCGCAGTTTAGTAATATCTCTATGTTTTGGTGTGGATTGTAAATGTAACTACTCATTTTTTAGAAATTAGCAAAACATTGTAACGCAATTACTTCTTAATTTTACCATGTTAGTATAGTTGCTATTTGCTAAAGTTTTACAAAAACTTCTACTTTGTTAAAAAATAGTGTATGGCTTCCCTATTGAATCATAGTGTATGGATGTGAAGTGATAGGTGATGTTGGAGATGTTGCGATAGGTTTAAAATGTGTCATGTTTGATGGAACCGAGTCTAAATTATGTTAAGGATGAGATGATAGCTAGTACTTGTTGCTTTATTGTCTATGAGATACACATGCTAGTAAAATTACTCATTATTGGTATGAATACATAGTAAAATTTAGAACGTTGAAATTGCAATGGTTGGATTGGACTCGTTGAAAACCTGTAAAAACACGAGTCATTCAATAAGCTGGTGGCTACTTGGCTAGTTACTCTAGAGTAAAATGGAGGTGATTTCGCCCATTAGAATTTTTAGTATGTGAAAATCACATCTCAAAACCCACGTACAAAAATAACTCAAATTTATTTGTAAACTCATTTTCACATGTACAAAACGCTTTACTTCAAATTTAAATACGTTAAAAAAACTAAGTGTGTATCCGTACATAACGACAATAATTTTATAGCGATAAGTAATTATAGTTGAGATACTTTGGTTAAGTTTTTCCTTTAATGTTTACAAGTCTTCATCGTCATCCGAGATGACAACAAAATCATACCGGTTCAAGTTTTAAAAGTTAGGATTGACATATGAATTAAGATTGAGAGCGGGACTGAGACAAATATGTAGAAAATAAACAATACATGTTGTCTCTATATCTAGTAGAGATATAATCTATCGTTACTTACCCTCGATGTATTAATTGTACTAATAAAAGCTTACAAGTGATTGGCTATGATATTATACAATATATATAAAAGGCAGGCGCTAGCTCCCAAAATTTTGCTACAGTTCATCTACAGTGCATGTTACAGTATGCGCTACAGTTTTTTTTTTTTTTTTTTTTTTTTTTTTTTTTTTTTTTAAGCGTCGCTACAGTACTCGGTACAATTTTTTTTTTACATAAATTTCTTTATGAAATTTTTTTTTTCAAAAAAAATAATTACACAAAATAAAAATAAAAAATACAAAAAATAATACACTTACAAAAAATTTCTTATACAAATTTGTTTCTTTTAAAATACAAAAAAAAAAATAAAAAATAAATAAAAAAAAAAGGCATACCGAAAAAACAAACAACCCAAAAGAATTTCAACCGGAACGCAAAAAAAATAAAAAATCCGTTAACGTTAACATAAACAAATTATGCTTCCAAGTAAACATATGCATACTTCAAATAACAAAATTATTAATTACACCATGCAACCCATAAAATACAAAATACAAAACACAAAACACACCCGCCGCAACGCGCGGGTTACCCAGCTAGTTGCTAGTATATATCACTGTAATTACTTTATTCAATTCATGCTTTCTTTTGATGGATACCGAAAATGGTTTAAATACTGTTGAAGTAAAAGTTTGCTTCTACTCCAGACAAGCGAGATGAATCCTTCGGACTCTGGATTGGTCCTTCGGATTCGGGGTGATCCTTGTTGGTAGTTGGCTACTTCGGATATCTGCAAAACAGGTACGTCCGTTAGTCTCGCCCCGGGAATGTATCCCAGGACCAACCTCCGGCGTAAGAGTAAGTATGTGTTCTTAGAGAAAGAAAGTATATATGAAGTTAGAGAATGAGAGAATTAGTTAACCTTTAAGTGGGGATTTCTTCTCTATTTATAGGCCTTCAATATGGAGTGTCAGGCTGGTTTGTACTTAGCTCCTTAATGTTTGCTAATTTATGGTCCATTACCATATACTTGGTGTACTTGTTTGTACTTTGGTTCATGTACTCACTGGTTTATCCGAACGGTCATGATCTTCGGAGGGTTGAGGTCATGCGGACATTCCCAACCCTTCGGATATTGGTCTGTCTTGTTTAAATACATTTGCGTACGCCCTGTTTGATATAGATCCGGAAGGTATTTAATTGTACGGCCTAAATCCGGAGGGTGCATACGCCAACATGTCCCCCCCAGTATCATAGTATTGGTTATGCCAATGGTGTGATACTTAGTTTATTTTTGTAATTTTCCGGAGGGCGAGTCGTAGCTTCGTCGTTTGCTAGAGTCGTGTACAAAGTGCCAAAAGTAATTAATGTGTCGTTTAAGGTGCGCCGTCATTTTTTACTGCGTCCTCTGGATTGGGACACGTGTACGTTCTTCCTGTTATACGGTTTGGATGGAGACACGTCTGCCCTACGGGTGACGTGTCGTTTCGCGCCCAATTTTTACCGCCTATAAATAGTTCTTTTTTTCTCATTTACACCACTGTAAATTTTCTTCTCCACACACACAGACTTCTGACACATTTTATATCTTCCGTATTCCGAACGATTATTCTCATCGTCTTTGAGGTATGTCCTAGTCCGTTTAGTTTTTTTTTTGTTTGGCTATACTCTTCTCCTTATCGGACTCATTATGTCGGAATCTACCGCGTCGTTTGAGTATGAGGATGTATCCATGCCGGAGGGTTCACACGTTAAGAAGGATATACATCTGAGGCCGTCTACGATGGACGAAGGTGAAGTACTCGTCGTAGTGGAGACTTTTGGCATACCGAAGGATTTAAATCCGAGGGTACCTCCGTCAGGTATGACGATGGATCGATTACCTGCGGATGCCATTGGTTTATACGCGGAGTATTTCTTTGACGGAGGCCTTATCGTCCCTTTTTCAACTTTTCTTTTAGATGTTATCAAATATTTTAAGATTCATATATCTCAGTTGGTCCCGTTGGGTATGCATCGTGCTAACCTTTTTGAGGTATATTGCCGGAGCATACACATTCCTCCTACTACTCCTTTGTTTCGCGTCTTTTATAAACTCAGCAAACAGGGTTGCTGGTTTTCCTTCGAAAAACGTGGGCACAAAGATAGGAAAATTTGTTTCGGGGAATTTCCTTCCTGTCTGAAGGGTTGGAAGTATCACTTTTTCTTGATTGATAGGAGAGCTATTCCCTTTGCTATGCCTTGGAGGCATTCGGATTCAGATGTGTTTGATACGTTTCCCAAGAGAAATGAGTACGATGCTTCTCATGCCGAAAGGCTGGCCGAGACGATCATTGAGCCATGCCAAGTTCCTCAGTCGTTCTTATATGCTTTGGGCCTATCGGATCATTGGGAATTTACCGGCTTCCCTCCGGCTTTGAGGGATGAGCAGGGGAGGGGTATAGCCTTTGTTATAAATATGAATTTTTAAGTTATGCATCTTTTTTCATTTTTAACGATAGGTTTTGTTTATTCGCAGGTGTAACCATGTCGAGTTATTTGAAGAAACCACCACTACGAAAGACCGTGAACGTGGTGAAGGGGGACCCACTTCCGCAGGGGCAGGGACGCGAGATGCATGTTACTCGCCCTCTGGCCTCCAATACTGAAGTTCCGGAGAAGGATGAGGAGTTGAAGAGGGTCGAGGTTCCGGACGACAAGGTGCTGGCTGCCAAAGACAAAAAGAAATAGCAGGCCGCAAAGCTGGGTTCCAAGAAACCTCCGGCGAAGAGAGCCGGAGGGAGTATTTCTTCCAAGCTTAACAAGAAGCACAAGCAGTCTGCTGACGTCATTGATTTGGATGCTGCTGAAGGGGTTGAGGAGCCGGAGCCATTCAGCTCGGTGCACCCGAAAGATATCCCATCTGGTATGCCTTTGTGAATAATCTTTATGCCCATAATTATTTCTTTGATTTGTTTTTACCATTTATTGATGAAGGTTCTTTATTTTCAGGGGGTTCAAAGGGTGCTTCCCAGCGTCCGGGAAAGGGGGTTTTGATGGACGAGGAGGATATTGAGGTGGATATAGAGGGGGACGATGAGGATGATGCTACCTTCGTCCCTGCGTGGGTGGTGAAGAGGGGGACTCGTATGAATAATGCAAATGTCTGCCGGGATATGATGATCAATTTGGCCACCCCGGGTGAGGAGAGCTACTTGGATGGTCAGGACGATGGTGAGGCTATCCGAAGGTCTTGGTTATTATTGGGCAAAAATGCTACGGCTCAAGCGGATCTCATCTTCCATTTTGAGTCTCTTCTTCGTGAGTATCAGAAGCTGTCTGAAACTCATAAGGTGTGTGATCAGACCTTTGATGATAATTGTAAGAGGTTTGAGGAGATGGCCGAGGAGCTGAAGAATCTGAAGGACAAACATGCATAGTGTGCTACGGTGAATCAGGAGGGGATTCAAAAGTTGCGTGCTGAGAATGCTAGTCTGGAAGACAGGGTCTCTCAACTCGAGGTGGAGAAAGAGGAGTGGAGGAAGGTTTCTGGGGAGCAGGCTGAAAAGATCAAGTTGTTGGAGGGTCACTTGTCTGATGCTAAGTTGAAGTTGGATGATGAAGAGAAAGCTTACAAAGAGTTTTATCAAGAGAAACAAGATATTGCTATAGCCGTCGGTAATGCCGAAGTGGAGAGGAATCGTATTATCAACGATTTCATTCCGGAGGCTATCCACCGCTTTCTCGGTAGTCATGAATTCCGGACGGCACTGGCAGAACCCTTTAACTTGTATTATCAGTCTAGGTTGATAGATGGGGCTGGGCTATTTGATGAGCCGGAGAAGGCGTCTAAGCTGTTGGGAGAGGTCGAAGGGATGGATATGGAGGCCGATGACAAATATCGTTCATTATATGATCAGGCTCTCTCCCAGGACTACCCCTTCATCCAAAAAAATCCGCCAGACCATTTATCGAAAGTTTGATGAGCTGATAGCCCTGGTTCCAGATCCTGCTCCTGTTCCGATAGTTGAAGAGCCGGTGGTTGAATCTCACACTGAGAATCCCTCCGATAACCAATCTTCGGATCAGACTGCCTCGGCTTTTGTTTGAAGATGTTTTAAGGGTTCGCATACCTCCATTTTGACTATGGACGTAGGTATTGAAAATTCTTTGTGAAGCTGCTATTCTTGAACTTTTTCCGTTGGAGACTGTTTGTTGGAGTCCGGATACTTCCATTTTGACCATGGGTTTAGGTATTCCGGATTCCCTGTGAAGCTATCTCATTTTCTTGGACACAATTGATGTAATAGTATAGGCTACTAACGTGCCGTCATTTTGTGGAATAGGTCTCTCGGAACAATTGATGTACGTAGTAGTATTATGTAATAGAGTAGGTTGTTAATGTTTTCGTCTTTTGCTGTTCCGTTATTCTGGAGCACTTGATGTAACCGATTTTGATCAACCGAATATATATCATTTACCTTCTTTGTTATTTTTATTATTTGTCTTTATGCTATTTTTGTGTTATGTACGTTCCGGGACATTTGTGCCTTTCAACTATTGGTTTTAGATTGTACTCGTCTGAGTTTAATTTATTGGACAACATGTTTCCTCAGTATCTTGGCCTTAGATTATACCCATCTGGGTGTTTTATTATACCGGACAACTTGTGTCTTTTGGCTTTTGGCCTTAGATTATACCCACTTGGGGTTCTATTATACTGGACAACTTGTGTCCTTCGGCTCTTGGCCTTAGATTGTACCCACTTGGGGTTTTAATATATCGGACAACTTGTGCCCTTCGGCACTTGGCCTTAGATTGTACCCACTTGGGGTTTTAACATATCAGACAACTTGTGCCCTTCGGCTCTTGGCCTTAGATTATACCCACTTGGGGTTTTATTATATCGGACAACTTGTGTCCTTCGGCTCTTGGCCTTAGATTATGCCCACTTGGGGTTTTTCCCTTACTAGGTAGTTTGACGTTTAGATAAAAACAACTTTTCTTATGGCCCAACTGCATAGGATGTTTTATTGATGATAGGAAAATGGCTCATGCCTTACAATAAATCTATCGGAACAATTGATTACATAAAACACTTTTTTAAATTGATTGCATGCCAGGTTCGAGGTACTTCTATGTCGTTCATAGTTTGCAGCTTGTACGTACCACGTTGGTAGGCTTCCGTTATCCGGTAGGGACCTTCCCAGTTTGGCCCTAATTTTCCTTGATCTTCCACCCTGCTGGCTTCATTCTTCCGGTACACCAAGTCTCCCACCTTGAACGCTTCAGGTCTAACCCTTCGGTTGTAGTATTGCTCCACCTTCTTTTTGTATTTGGCTTCCCTTATTGCTGCCATTTCTCGCCTTTCTTCTAACAAATTTAGGTTTAAGACGATCTCATCGTCGTTGTCTTCTGCGTTTGCCATCATGGTCCGAAAGGTGGGCATACCGATTTCCGCTGGGATGACCGCCTCGCTTCCGTAGGTCAGGCTAAAGGGAGTTTCTCCATTGCTAGTTTTTAGGGTGGTACGGAACGCCCATAATATGTTCGGTAATTCATCTACCCATCCGGATCTTTCCCTTCCGAGCCGTGACTTGAATCCTTTCATTAGGCTTTTGTTTGCTCTCTCCACCAATCCGTTGGCTTGAGGATGAGCTACGGTCATGTTGATTTGTGTGATATTCAATCTTTCGCACCAACTTTTGAATGGATCTCCTACAAAATTGCTTCCATTATCCGTAACAATTATCTTAGGTAATCCGAACCTGCAGACGATGTTATCCCACACGAACCACTTCCTTTCCGGTTGTCTTGGCTAGGGGCTTTGCTTCCATCCACTTGGTAAAGTAGTCAATGGCTACGATTACATATTTGAATTTCCCTGGAGCTTGGGGTAAAGGTCCTAACACGTCTATTGCCCATTGGAAGAACGGCCATAGAGCCATGACGGAAGTTAACATTGTTTTTGGTAACTTAGGAATCGGAGCGTGTATCTGGCATGAGTCTCATTTCTGGATAACTTCCCCGGCGTCCCGGTGCACGGTTGGCCAGTAATAGCCTTGCCTCATAAGTTTAGCTACAACGGATCGTGGTCCGGAGTGCATGCCACACGCTCCTTCGTGTACTTCTCGGATGGCATAATTGGCCTGGAGAGGTCCTACGCACCGTAGCATTGGTCCTAGATAGGATTTTTTGAATAGTACATCATCGATTAGTGTATAATGGCTTATTTTCATACGAAGGGTTCGGGCATCATTTAGATCCTCCGGCAATATCCCTTCTTTTAAGCATCGGAGTATGGGCGACATCCAGTTTTCCTCTTCTTCTTCTACTATTGCGTTGATTATCTCTTCCTCAGTGGATGGTTTCTCTAACACTTCCACTAAGATTTCTTTTGTTAAGTGGTTGAATGCTATGGATGCTAACTTGCTTAGTACGTCTGCTTTTTGGTTTTGTGCCCTCGGAATATTCTTTATCTTAAAGTGTTTGAAGCAAGCGATATATTCTTTGGCTTTGGCGAGATATTTGGTCATGCTTTCCGTGTACGCAGTAAACTCTCCGTTAATTTGACTTGCGACCAGGTTTGAGTCCACTCGTACGTCCAGCGCTTCTATATGCATTTCCATTGCGATTCGTAGTCCGGCAAGGAGTGCTTCGTATTCTGCTCCGTTATTAGTAGCTTCAAAATTCAATCTGAGGGCATAAGTATATTCTTCTTTTTTCCAGACCGATCAGTACTAGCCCTGCTCCGGAACATTTTTTGCTGGAAGCTCCATCAATGTACAAGATCCACTCTTCGGTTTGGGAGATGTTGCATATCTCCTTGCCCCTCCTTTTTGGATCCGGATAAACGGTGCCGATGGGTACTTCATTGATGAAATCGGCCAACACTTGTCCCTTGATGGCATTTCTGGGTACATAGGTAATGTTGTAAGCTCCTAGCTCTACTGTGTATTTGGCTAACCGTCCGGAAGATTCAGCTCGGTTTAGTACTTGCTTGATAGGATGGTCCGTTATGACTTTGATAGGGTGAGCTTCGAAATATCGCCTTAGTCTTCTAGACAGATGTAGCAGTGTTAAAGCCAATTTTTCAACCGGAGCATACCTTTTTTCGGCTTCATGCAACGTTCGGCTTACATAATGAACTGGGATCTGCCGTCCTTCCCTTTCGACCAACATTACCCCACTTATCGCCTCCGTTGCGGCCGATAGATAAAGGTACATGTCTTCCTTCGGTTTTGGCGTCGTTAAGCAAGGTAGCTCCAGGATCATCTTCTTCATTTCTTGAAAAGCTTTTTCAGCTTCCTCCGTCCATTGGTATTTCTCCTTATTGTCTTTAGTAATGTTCTTTAATGTTTCAAAGAAGGGTAGGGATCTTTCGGCAAATTTTGATAAGAAACGGTTTAGTGTCGCTAGCTTACCACTTAAGCTTTGCATTTCCTTCAATGACTTTGGTGATTGCATATCGGCAATTGCTCTGGTTTTCTTGGGGTTTGCTCTGATCCCTTCGGAAGTTACCATATATCCAAGGAATTTACCTTCTTCCACTCTGAAGGAACACTTCTTAGGGTTTAGTTTCATATTGATCCCCCGGAGATTATCAAATGTTTTTGCTATATCGGCTAAAAGCTCTTTCTCTGTTTGGCTTTTGATGACCATGTCGTCCACATATACTTCCAATTTTTGGCCAATTTGCGTCTGAAAGGCGGAGTCTACTAGTTTTTGATAGGTTGCTCCGGCATTTTTCAATCCGAACGGCATTTTGACGTAACAGTATGTCCCATGATCGGTATAGAAGGCTGTTTTCTCCTCGTCTTCCTTTGCCATTTGTACTTGATGATATCCTTTGTAAGCATCTAGGAAACATTTGTATCGGAACCCCATCACTGATTCGATCTTCCAATCTATTTCAGGCAACGGATAGTAGTCTTTGTGACACGATGAGTTGAGGTTCTTGAAATCAATGCACATTCTCCAACTCTCGTCCGGCTTTTTTACCAACACAGGGTTAGATATCCAGGTTGGATATTGAACGGGCCTGATTATCCCAGCTTTTAACCACTCTTCTACGTCCTTGTTTTTAGCTTGATTTTTTTCTTCTGAAAAGAACCTCTTCTTTTGTGCAATAGGCTTGTCTTGGACATTTACATTAAGCTTGTGCTCAGCCGCCCATCGGGGGACGCCAGTCATGTTCGAAGGTTCCCATGCGAAAACGTCCCGGCTGTTCTTGAGTAACGTTTTTAGCTGTCTTCTTCCTTCCTTTGAGAAATTTTTTCCTATTGTCACCAATTGCTCTGGGTATGCCGGATGAACCAGTATTTCTTCGGTTTTTGTTGTCCTTTCTTCTATTGTGGGCATCGGAAGACTTTCAACCTTAGTTTCTTTTTCCAGCAAGAATTTTTCTTCCAGTTTTCTGCATTCCGATATGATGACTGACCGGGTGACCAGAGTGGCGATACCTCTTGGTGTTGGAAATTTAATCATGGCATGTATTGTCGAAGGGATAACTCTTAACTTCTTGATTCCGGAACGTCCCAGTATCATGTTGTAGGGGGAGGGGGATCTTACTATTGCAAATTTCATAGTCGTCTGACGATATAATCCTTCGTTTCCAAAGCACACCTCTAGTTCTATTTTGCCCAACGGATTTATGGCTTCTCCAGCGAATCCAACTAGCGGCGTGTTTGTTTTTGTCAGCCGGGATTGGATGGAGGGGTCAAGGTTTAGAAAGCAGTGTTCGTACATCACTTCTATCGAAGCGCCTCGATCCACATATACCCTACGTACAGTGTATCCCTCGATCTCTGCTTCAATTATTAGTGGTTCTTCGGAAGCATCTCCGGGAAGTATTGGAGGGAAACTTATAGGAGTATTCATCCATTCTTCTTCTTGATCCATGATTTTTCGTTTATTTTTTCTCTCCGGGTATCAGATCATATTGATGATTCAACCTTGGTTGGTGTTGTTATTATTCCTTGGAGGTACCCTCTCTCTTTGCCGGACATCCCTGATTAAGTGATCCAGCTTGCCTGTTTCCATAGCTTTTTTAATTTGTTCCTTTAAATTGTGACAGTCGTTGGTGAGGTGACCTTTTTCTCCATGGTAGTCGCAGTACTTATCCATGTTTTCTCTGGCAGGTCGTCCTCTCAACGGGGGTGGCACCGGAAGTCTAAGATGGTGTTCAGTTGCGAGAATTTCATTAGGAGCTTTGGTGAGCACGTTTAAGTCCAAGGGCTTGACATCCCTTCGGTTTCCATCGTTGCGGCGGTAGTCCGCTCTGTAGTCATTTCTGTTAGGGTTTTCGTTTCTTATTTGGCCATAGGGTGCATAATGGTCATTCCGCCGGGGTCTGAATTCCTCTCGACGAATATCTCTCTTGTGATTCCCTCTGAAGGAAGATCGTTGCGTATTCTGATCGTTTCGGTTATACGGGTTAGGATGATAATCTTTTCTGTAGTTATCTGTCCGTTCTCCCCTTGGTACTTCCGTCAACCGATATGCTCTTTCGGAACGGATGAAGTCATCCACCCTCATCATCATCTCGGTTACTGTCCGGGGAATTTTTTCAGAAAATCTCTTTGCTAGTTCCGGGCATTTACACCCATCCATGAAAGAGAATATTTGCATTACCTCCGGAACCCCTGAAATACGGCTAGTTTCATCTGTCCATCGTTCTTTGAATTCTGAGAGAGCTTCATTAGCCCTCCGGACAATCTTAGTTATTTCCATGGGTTCTCTGACACACTTTCTGCGGAGAGCAAATCTTAGCACGAACTGTTCACACAGGGTATCTGATTGGGTCTAAACCGTCAGATATAATTGACCAAGGTCAACTAGTCAAAAACAGCTTATCCCAATGCTCCGTGGATAGTATAGTGTGTCCCCGGGTCGTTAAAGTCCCAGCGAGATTGAAATGGTGTCGTTTGAAATCGTTTATGATTGAGTGGTACTGAGGACAGTAGCCCAGATGATGTGGAATTGATTTTGCTACTGTTATTTTGGTATTTGTACACAAATATAATATTCACAAAAATCAAATATACAGGTATATGCACAAATTCACAATTAAGATCATGTAACGGACTGGAAAAATGGGATTTGGTGAATTACAAACTCCAGGGGGTGCTTTTGAACTTTTTGAAACTTAAAAATTAAAAAGAAATTTTTAATTGAAAATGAAATTATAAAAATGATTATTTTAATATTTAAATATTATTTAATTAATTAAACTAATTAAAATCTAATTAAAATCTAATTTAAATTAACTAATAATTGTAAATTTTACAAATTAAACTAAAAATTTGCAAAAACAATTTCTAAACTTAAAATAGAACTTGAAGAAAATATAAAAAATAAAAATAAATATTTTTGTCTTTTTATGGGTTTATTATTAATTAAAAACTAGTTAACTTAATTAAACTAATTAAACTAATTTAAATTACTGTTATTACTAAATTAACTTAGAAAATAATAAGAAAATTTAAAAAATTACTTAACCATCACAGGAATCCTACAATATTATAAAAACTTCTAAAAATTATGTTTATGGTTAATCCACTAATTAATTACCTTTTAATCAACTTAAATCTAATTTAAATAATTAAAATAAGAGAAATGAAAAATGAACAGTAGAAATTAAAAATATATTTTCTAAAAGTCTATTATACTATATTAGAGCTAAAAAAATATAAAAACAAGGTTATGCCTTATAAAAACTAAATATGCTATTTAAAACTTAATATTAATTAATAATTAAGAAAACTAATCTTAAATCTAATAAATACTAAATGAGAAAATAAAAATCTGAGAAAATTATAAAAATTACTTTACCTTAAAAGAAAATTAATAAAAATATAAAAAAGCTAAGTGCTTAACAAAAATCTAAAAATGAAAATTTAAATTAAAATTACATTAAATAGAAACTATCACTTATTTTTAAATTGACTTTTTTGGATTTTTCTTTTGGAAACTTGATTTATACGTAAAAACAACTACTTTTTTGAAACTTAAAAATAAGCTGTGAATGAGCTAAAAAGGTCACACGGTTGACTTTTGTTGACCAAGACAAGAATTAAGCTAAATTGGACTTAAGTGGGACCCACTATGATGGAATCTGATTCACATGACTTATTTGAACATGTTTATGCAAGGAAAAGCTAGAGGGGACCACTGAATAAGCTAATAAGCACAATTTAAGCACTTTGAAATTTGGTTTCACTCAGAAAATGGGACAACATTAAGGGGCTAAACCAGGTGGGGTCCACTAGGTTCTAGGTCAAACCATGGGTCAAACTTGAAAGCCTACTATGAGTGGGGTTGGGAGAAACCAAGTTATGGCCTTGGGGACCACTGTAGTAGCCACAAACCACCACCAAAGTGGTGGTGGTGTGGTGGTGTAACTGCTGCACAGAGCAACAGTAAGCCTTGCAGCCCTCTTTGGAGGGTTGTGGGGTCCACAGGTAAATTCCTAAAAATATAATGACTATTGATTTCTAAGGCTAAGGTGGGGGGATACAACATATAAAAATTTCAAAGCCTGAATCCAAATACAAAAATCACTAAAAATCATGCAACTTTGGGAATTCTGCATAAGAAGTGCATTTGACTTTTTTGAGATTTGTTCTAGGTTTGACTTTTATCAGTTTTGATTGGTCCTAAGTGACTTATTATGTTATTATAAGCTATAATGAGACTTATTTAAGCTATATTACAAGTAATGAACTAATTTAAAGAGATCTTGAACTTGAAATCCTAACAGTTAAATGAAAGATTAAGATAAAAGCTAATGTTGACTATTTTGCAAATGACCACTGTGTTTTATGGTTGAAATGAACTAATAGAACCTATAGTGACATGTATCAACCAGAATCAACAACTTAAGCAACCTTAAACCCAGTGAACCGTACTGATCCAAACATACCTTAAATAAACTAAAAATGAGATTCTTAATTCCAAAGACTATTTGTAGCTATGATTTGAAAGCACAGTGTTACATCATGATGAAATGGACTCATTTAAGCATACACACACAGACAATAACACCATATACTCACAATTCATCAATAAGCATTTTGACAGTTTGATTCAACACTGAGCAACATAGGATTCTAATGAACAAGCAGACATAATTAAGCAAGAATATCACATAAGTATACTAAATGAGCATGAAAACACAGAAATAAGCAATGAATAGGGAGTGCTACAGTAAAATGCTAAAATTGAGAAAAATGCTCACAAATTTCATCCAAGCTTAGAACTGAAGTATACAAGGACCCAATGCTACAATCCTAATGCTCCCTTGAGCTCTAGACCATACCATCATCCATTTTCACTTCTGCTACTGCTTCTTTTCTTCTTTTCTTCAATTTTTGATTTTTTGACTATTAAATTCTAATTTTTTGTATTTTTGTTTTATGAACTAAACTGATTTTTAGGAGGTCTAATAGCTCTTAGAAGCTATCCAGGGAACTTACATGAGCTAAATAATCTCTTAAACAACCACCATGAATAACAGAGCATTAACTTGAAAATTAAAAATGCAAATTCGAAAGTTAGGACAGAAAACTTGCAATTGAGATTGAATAAAGTTCAAATTACATTAAAATAACATGATACAAGCTTTTAAAATCAGAGGTTACAACTAGATTAGAGTTTACACTAAATTCGATTACCTAAAACTAAACTAAACTAATTGCCCTTTCTCTTTGATCCTTCCTTCTGTTTTATAGACTTTTTGGGTTCCATGTGGGTCTGTGAGCAAATCCCACTTCAGTTTCTAGCCATTGGATGTCTCAGTTTGATCCTAGCCATCAATTGGTTTCTGGCGGGAAAAATGGAAGGTTGCAATTTGGTCTATTGCTTGTTGCAGGGAAGAAAGCATTAATTGCTTCTTGGGATGTGGTCTAGGAAGGGATAAGGGGTGGAGGAGCATGCTCAAGTGGGGGTGGTGAAACAGGTGGTGGTATTGGAGGGGGAAGTGGTTTGGGAGGGAAAGTGGTAAAGGTGGGTTTGACCTGGTATTTGACCATGGTAATAAAAACGGGATGAAGTTGGGCTGATTGTGTGATGGGCTTGGTGGGCTAGGGTGGATTAGATTTTAGGGGTAATATTGCATATGATCCGTTTGGTTTGTTTAATTATCACAAGGACCAAAAATGTAATTTGCTGAAAATTGAGGGACCTGTTGTGTAAATAATCCAAAGTTGTAACCAAGGACTAAACTTGCCATATAATAATAACCAAAGACCAAAATTTCAATTTTCCAAATTTTGAAAATCCCGGGGACTAAAATTGCCAATTGGTGAAACTTGAGGGACTGAATTGCAATTTCTTTAAAACTTTCACCCAAGGACCATTTCTGCCAACTTTTGATTTTCCAAACACCTGAATTGACTTTTTATCCAAAAATATTTCACAGGGACCAATTCTGTCAATTTCTGAAACTCCAGGGACCAAATGTGTAAATTCTCAAACTTTTTACCCAAGGATCGTTTTTGATAATTTTTGACTTTTAAAAACCTTGGGTTGATTTTTCTTTCATTTGAAACCTTCAGGGACTAGTTTCATCAATTTTTGAAACTTGAGGGACTGAAACTGCCAATTATGCAAACTTTGTTCGTTTTTCCTTTGTTTTTAAACATTTTTGCATCTAAAACATATAAAACACACTTTTGGAATAATTTCGGTATTTTGATGCGTTTTCGAGTGTTTTTGGATGTTTTGCCAGTTCAGATACGATAAAAATGATGAGTATTTACACACTCATCAATCCCCCACACTAAACTATTGCTAGTCCCTAGCAATCTTTTGAGAAAAATTAATGGATTTTAAACTCTTTACCAAAATCCATCACTTCTGGAGTAGCCAGGTGTAAGAACTGTGGCACACCTGATAACCGTGTGATTTTGAGCAAACCACCAGCTGTCAACGGATTTGATTAGTCTTTACCAAAAGCCGTTTGCTTCTGGACTAGCCAACTCTTGATGGAATAGTCAACATCTTGGTGAGCTGATTACCAATTATGGATTTTCCACTGCCTTTACCACAAGCCATAATCTTGTGGGCTAGCCAACTCATTCGCTTTATGGGATATGGCGAGTTGAGGTACCATACAATTTTGGGCAAACTGCAAGCCATAAACGGATTTGAGATGTCTTTACCAAGAGCCGTTTGCTCCTGGACTAGCCAATCCCTTTGTCGGTTAGACTTGGCGGACTGATTACCACAAAAAATTTTGAACTTTAGTGAAAAAAATTTTGAAAAATTTTGGTCAAAATGGGGGTATAAGATAGTAAAATGTGATAAAATTCGCTAGAAATAGCGAAATACCCCCCACACTAAACATGAATATTGTCCTCAATATTCAAAGTCCCGGCTATTATGCCGACTCTTGGAATGTAAAAGGGCAATATTACAAGCTAAACATGGAAACATAATTTTGTTTTTCACTTTTGTAATCATAGCATGGGGGACTCCCCCACACTTAGGGTGAAAACCCTATAAGCATGCTACTGTTTTTGTTTACCGAGTCGCTAGCTTGACTCGACCCCGAATTCATTAGTCCTTGGGGAAGCATGATGTGGAAAAGACAATCTCCATCGGACTTTCATTCAAGATGTTTGGATAAACATTTGAAGCACGTGAAAGTTCCACACCGATGAGATATAATCCCGGCTCAAAATAGTGGTAAATGAAAATGCCGGGGTCAAATATAGTGTCTTCATTCCCGAAGGAGTGAAGAACAGGAGAAGTCACCCTGTAGGTGAAGAAAAGGAAGAAAACCATGATGAAAATCATGATTTGATCTTCTTCCTCGAAAGCAGGCTCATTAGCCTGATTTTGGATTTCAAAGGTTAAGCTCGAAAATATACCGGGAGGGTGGGTGGGAATTTGTAAATTCTCATGATTGAGGGTATCTCCCCCCGGGCTATCATACTCCGGAGGAGTCATGATATGAGTGAGTTCACAGGAGAACTCCTCAAATGTGAATGAATCATATTCTGAATTGATGTGCGTGAGTTCATAGGAGAACTCATCAAAGGTGAATGATTCATAATCGGGGAGAGAATTATGAGAATGAGAAGTGGTATTGCCACTAATCTTCTCTCCCATAGGATCAATAGTAAAGGCTTCAAACTCCGGAATAGGATCATCGGAGAAAATGTCACTATCCTTTATGGGGATAGGAGATGAAATAGGTTTCTCTTTGAAAGCCTCGATTTTAGAAGTGAGGAGATTGACTTTCACTAATGTTGCATGAAGTTCTTCATCTTTGATTTCATTGTCAATCTCATCATTCTCTTCTTCTAAACTAACTAGCTGAGAAGGTAATTCTTCCACATAACTGATGTCTCCACATGATAACGAATCGTCATCATTTGAATCGGAGAACATCTCAACATCATTATTCGGGAAGATAAGAGGAGGAGGGATATCACACATATGATCAAAAGTTCCCTGTGACTCTCCTGGGATTGGGACAAGGTTCTCAGCACTAGACTTTATTAATTCGTCCGATTCCTTATTAGGAACAGTGCTAAGATGCTCATCCCCCATGATCAGAGAGTGAGTGTGAACTTCGGGTGTGATAACAGCAGACTGAGGGAGTTGAGAAGGAGCAGTCATGGTTCTTACAAGTTCCATGATTTCTACTGCTAGTGATTTAATCATATATTTTTCTCCCTGTGTTTCTACTGAAACAGTTTCAACTGAAGTTGAATCAAGAGGTTTCTCAGATACCTTTGGGATTAGAACAAGGTCATCAATTTCCTAAAGAGGATTAATTTTGACTTCCTTGCTCCCCATTGGCAAGATATCTGAAGTTTCCTTAGGGTTTCCTTCTTGAAATGGTTCATCCTCATCACTTTCATCCTCAAGATAAAATGAGTTAACAGGAGGCTTTTGTTTTCTAAGAATCAAATCCTCAAGACAGTTTATACTATCTTGAATGGTCTTGTTGACTTGATTTTGATTCATAATCATTTTAGTAATCAATTCAGCTCTAGCTAACTCGTCCTGAGGAGGTGGGTGAGGGTTTGTGTATTGTGATTCATGATTGTTACAAGGAACCTGTTCATAGACAAACTGATTCCTAATTTGACAATCAGAGCTGTAGTGTGGGCCACCACAATACTCACAACAGTAAAACTGTTGAGTCTGACTTGGTGTATTTTGATACGAAGCATTATTGAGGTTTGGATAATATGATTCTTGCTCGTATGAATGTGATGGGTAGCTGGAAAAATTTGAGGAGTTGTTGAATGAGTTCTGGTTAGGATCATAAGCAAATGAATTCCTTGAACCACAAAACAAACAACTCCCGTCTCGAATATCGTTACCACATTGTACACATGTACACCAACGGCATGGAAAACCAAAAAGTGGCTCACCACAACCGACACAAGGAACAAAATCCGGAGGTGGGACAAGTGGTGTGCTCTTAGAGCTAGGAATTTCCACCACTTCCGTTATGGTCTCGGGTTTTTGAATGTGAAGATTAGGCAAGCCGTTCTTTTTAGTCATAGCTCTAAGCTCTTGGTTTTTGCTTATAACCGTATATCGTGAAAGGTTGGGAGCAATTGCGAGCTTAGATTTTTGGAAAACCGAAGGTTGGACGTATTTAGCACTTTAATAGTCAGAGGAAAGTACAGGGTCCTTTGTCACCCTGGTTTCTCGTTCCATTTCCCTTATCGGAGAGGGAATAGGAATCGATGGTCCATCATAATCAACACGACATCTCGATATCTTTAACAAGGCCATAAGTTTTTCAATGTTGCTCTCATAGGCCCTTTGTTCAAAGAAATCGTCATCGAGAGATGCCATTTAACTCAATTATAGGAGAAGAAGTTAGAATCAAAAGAATAGAGGGTAAAGGGATGAAGAATCAAAAAGGTGAGAGGGTAAAGGTGAATATTTTTGGTATTTTTGAGAAACATGTTTAGTGCACATGCACCAAACACAATTTTTCAAAGCAAAATTCGAGGCAAAACCACAGTGAACTTAAACCAATAATCACAAGTGAATGGCTTCTTTGAAAAAGGTACACCACTCACAGGGATATAAAGGCAAGTTTTAATCTTAAGTTTGGGAACTTATTATGTCCACACCCCCAGTTGGTAGGTGTTCAGCCTTGGTTTGCGGTGGTAAGATTTTATGTATTTATTAATTTGAAAAACTGCTTTAGGCTTATGGGTGTGTGTGCAGAAAACTTTGAGAAATATTTTTAGAACTGATTCGTTAACCGAAATCGTTCTTTTAAGATTACTCGCAGGCTGGCGGGAGGAAGTAAATAGGTTTCCTCTTCAGTTCGCAATTTAATGTCAGAAATTACCTTAAGCCAACTGTTTCAGGTTGTAATCTTAAAGAAAACGAAGTAATTTAACTTCACAGTTTGTTTTGTTGTTTTTTATTTTTTTGGTGTTTTTAACACTTTAGGAAAAGTGTTAATGAACTTTTTGATATGATTATATTTTTACAAAAACTTTTTACAAATTTGTGTGAAATTTGTACAGGGAGGGTTTTGAAAAACCACTAAACTTAAAACGATTTTTTTAAAACACGCAACAACCTCCCCGGCAGCGGCGCCAAATTTTAATTGGGTCTAAACCGTCAGATATAATTGACTAAGGTCAACTAGTCAAAAACAGCTTATCCCAATGCTCCGTGGATAGTATAGTGTGTCCCCGGGTCGTTAAAGTCCCAGCGAGATTGAAATGGTCTCGTTTGAAATCGTTTATGAGTGAGTGGTACTGAGGACAGTAGCCCAGATGATGTGGAATTGATTTTACTACTGTTATTTTGGTATTTGTACACAGATATAATATTCACAAAAATCAGATATACAGGTATATGCACAAATTCACAATTAAGATCACGTAACGGACTGAAAAAATGGGATTTGGTGAATTACAAACTACAGGGGGTGCTTTTGAACTTTTTGAAACTTAAAAATTAAAAAGAAATTTTAAATTGAAAATGAAATTATAAAAGTGATTATTTTAATATTTAAATATTATTTAATTAATTAAACTAATTAAAATCTAATTTAAATTAACTAATAATTGTAAATTTTACAAATTAAACTAAAAATTTGCAAAAACAATTTCTAAACTTAAAATAGAACTTGAAGAAAGTATAAAAAATAAAAATAAATATTTTTGTCTTTTTATGGGTTTATTATTAATTAAAAACTATTTAACTTAATTAAACTAATTAAACTAATTTAAATTACTATTATTACTAAATTAACTTAGAAAATTATAAGAAAATTTATAAAATTACTTAACCATCACAGGAATCCTAAAAAATTATAAAAACTTCTAAAAATTATGTTTATGGTTAATCTACTAATTAATTACCTTTTAATCAACTTAAATCTAATTTAAATAATTAAAATAAGAAAAATGGAAAATGAACAGTAGAAATTAAAAATATATTTTCTAAAAGTCTATTATACTATATTAGAGCTAGGAAAAATATAAAAACAATGTTATGCTTTATAAAAACTAAATATGCTATTTAAAACTTAATATTAATTAATAATTAAGAAAACTAATCTTAAATCTAATAAATACTAAATGACAAAATAAAAATTTGACAAAATTATTAAAATTACTTTAACTTAAAAGGAAATTAATAAAAATATAAAAAATCTAAGTGCTTAACAAAAATCTAAAAATGAAAATTTAAATTAAAATTACATTAAATAGAAACTATCACTTATTTTTAAATTGACTTTTTTGGAATTTTCTTTTGGAAACTTGATTTATACCTAAAAAAAACTACTTTTTGTGAAAACAACTTTTTTGCAACTTAAAAATAAGCTGAGAATAAGCTAAAAAGGTCACACGGTTGACTTTTGTTGACCAAGACAAGAATTAAGCTAAATTGGACTTAAGTGGGACCCACTATGATGGAATCTGATTCACATGACTTATTTGAACATGTTTATGCAAGGAAAAGCTAGAGGGGACCACTGAATAAGCTAATAAGCACAAATTAAGCACTTTGAAATTTGGTTTCACTCAGAAAATGGGACAACATTAAAGGGCTAAACCAGGTGGGGTCCACTAGGTTCTAGGTCAAACCATGGGTCAAACTTGAAAGCCTACTATGAGTGGGGTTGGGAGAAACCAAGTTATCGCCTTGGGGACCACTGTAGTGGCCACAAACCACCACCAAAGTGGTGGTGGTGTGGTGGTGTAACTGCTGCACAGAGCAACAGCAAGCCCTGCAGCCCTCTTTGGAGGGTTTTGGGGTCCACAAGAAAATTCCTAAAAATATAATGACTATTGATTTCTAAGGCTAAGGTGGGGGGCTACAACATATAAAAATTTCAAAGCCTGAATCCAAATACAAAAATCACCAAAAATCATGCAACTTTGGGAATTCTGCATATGAAGTGCAATTTGACTTTTTTGAGATTTGTTCTAGGTTTGACTTTTATCAGTTTTGATTGGTCCTAAGTGACTTATTATAGTTGAAATGACCACTGTGTTTTATGGTTGAAATGAACTAATAGAACCTATAGTGACATGTATCAACCAGAATCAACAACTTAAACAACCTTAAACCCAGTGAACCGTACTGATCCAAACATACCTTAAATAAACTAAAAATGAGATTCTTAATTCCAAAGACTATTTGTAGCTATGATTTGAAAGCACAGTGTTACATCATGATGAAATGGACTTATTTAAGCATACACACACAGACAATAACACCATATACTCACAATTCATCAATAAGCATTTTGACAGTTTGATTCAACACTGAGCAACATAGGATTCTAATGAACAAGCAGACATAATTAAGCAAGAATATCACATAAGTATACTAAATGAGCATGAAAACACAGAAATAAGTAATGAATAGGGAGTGCTACAGTAAAATGCTAAAATTGAGAAAAATGCTCACAAATTTCATCCAAGCTTAGAACTGAAGTATACAAGGACCCAATGCCACAATCCTAATGCTCCCTTGAGCTCTAGACCATACCATCATCCATTTTCACTTCTGCTACTAATTCTTTTATTCTTTTCTTCAATTTTTGATTTTTTGACTATTAAATTCTAATTTTTTTGTATTTTTGGTTTTATGAACTAAACTGATTTTTAGGAGGTCTAATAGCTCTTAGAAGCTATCCAGGGAACTTACATGAGCTAAATAATCTCTTAAACAACCACCATGAATAACATAGCATTAACTTGAAAATTAAAAATGCAAATTTGAAAGTTAGGACAGAAAACTTGCAATTGAGATTGAATAAAGTTCAAATTACATTAAAATAACAGGATACAAGCTTTTAAAATCAAAGGTTACAACTAGATTAGAGTTTACACTAAATTCGATTACCTAAAACTAAACTAAACTAATTGCCCTTTCTCTTTGCTCCTTCCTTCTGTTTTATAGAATTTTTGGGTTCCATGTGGGTCTCTGAGCAAATCCCACTTCAGTTTCTAGCCATTGGATGTCTCAGTTTGATCCTAGCCATCAATTGGCTTTTGGCGGGAAAAATGGAAGGTTGCAATTTGGTCTATTGCTTGTTGCAGGGAAGAAAGCATTAATTGCTTCTTGGGATGTGGTCTAGGAAGGGATAAGGGGTGGAGGAGCAGGCTCAAGTGGGGGTGGTGAAACAGGTGGTGGTATTGGAGGGGGAAGTGGTTTGGGAGGGAAAGTGGTAAAGGTGGGTTTGACCTGGTATTTGACCAGGGTAATAAAAACGGGGTGAAGTTGGGCTGATTGTGTGATGGGCTTGGTGGGCTAGGGTGGATTAGATTTTAGGGGTAATATTGCATATGATCCGTTTGGTTTGTTTAATTATCACAAGGACCAAAAATGTAATTTGCTGAAAATTAAGGGACCTGCTGTGCAAATAATCCAAAGTTGTAACCAAGGACTAAACTTGCCATATAATAATAACCAAAGACCAAAATTTCAATTTTCCAAATTTTGAAAATCCCGGGGACTAAAATTGCCAATTGGTGAAACTTGAGGGACTGAATTGCAATTTCTTTAAAACTTTCACCCAAGGACCATTTCTGCCAACTTTTGATTTTCCAAACACATGAATTGACTTTTTATCCAAAAATATTTCACAGGGACCAATTCTGTCAATTTCTGAAACTCCAGGGACCAAATGTGTAAATTCTCAAACTTTTTACCCAAGGATCGTTTTTGATAATTTTTGACTTTTAAAAACCTTGGGTTGACTTTTCTTTCGTTTTAAACCTTCAGGGACTAGTTTCGTCAATTTTTGAAACTTGAGGGACTGAAACTGCCAATTATGCAAACTTTGTTCGTTTTTCCTTTGTTTTTAAACATTTTTGCATCTAAAACATATAAAACACACTTTTGGAATAATTTCTGTATTTTGATGCGTTTCTGAGTGTTTTTGGATGTTTTGGCAGTTCAGATACGGTAAAAATGATGAGTATTTACACACTCATCAGTATCCCAATTGTCGATACTTCCCCGCGGGAGGCTATCGAACCATCCTCTGGCTGCATCGTCCAAAGTTTGCTGAAACATCATACACCATTTGGGCATGGGCCAAGCACCTTAGTTGGCAGCTCCTTCAAATCTTGTGACGTGATCGTCCTGGTCTGTGGATCCATCGTATAACTGTATGTGGGAAGGCATCAGATATTTCGCGTTTTTAGATCCGGAAAAATCAATTATCCTTCGGGTGAATGGACTCTTGGACGCTGCTTTGAAAGGCTTGGAAAGGTCGTCCGTCGTTTCTTCTTCTGCTTTCGGACCACCGGTACCTTGGGGTTCTTCGTCTTCGAAGTCGAGCTGGATAGGCTTAATTGGTGTTACCCCTGTGGCATTGTGTTGTTGGATTAGAGCTTTCAAGGCGGTGAGGTGGTTCTGGATTTTTTCTATGCTGTTGGGAATTACTTCTGAGTCTTTCCCACTTCCTTCAGGTGTTGTAGGAGTAGGACCTGTCATTTCTAAGTTCGGGTAGAGTGAATGACGAGTCCCACGGATGGCGTCAATTTGTTGAAGTAAAAGTTTGCTTCTACTCCAGACAAGCGAGATGAATCCTTCGGACTCTGGATTGGTCCTTCGGATTCGGGGTGATCCTTGTTGGTAGTTGGCTACTTCGGATATCTGCAAAACAGGTTCGTCCGTTAGTCTCGCCCCGGGAATGTATCCCAGGACCAACCTCCGGCGTAAGAGTAAGTATGTGTTCTTAGAGAAAGAAAGTATATATGAAGTTAGAGAATGATAGAATTAGTTAACCTTTAAGTGGGGATTTCTTCTCTATTTATAGGCCTTCAATATGGAGTGTCAGGCTGGTTTGTACTTTGCTCCTTAATGTTTGCTAATTTATGCTCCATTACCATATACTTGGTGTACTTGTTTGTACTTTGGTTCATGTACTCACTAGTTTATCCGAGCGGTCATGATCTAAGGAGGGTTGAGGTCATGCGGACATTCCCAACCCTTCGGATATTGGTCTGTCTTGTTTAAATACATTTGCGTACGCCCTGTTTGATATAGATCCGGAAGGTATTTAATTGTACGGCCTAAATCCGGAGGGTACATACGCCAACAAATACTATTCATAAATTTTATTCACATAAGCGAATGTTTTTGGTCTAGTGACTGGGGACCTGTTAATTGATCTAATAGATTGCAAGATCGAGCCACTGGTTCATATCATTTTTCCTTTTTAATCCTTTTTAAATGTTTTTCAACTTAAAAGATAAAGAAGCTGAATTTCATCATTACTAATGGCATATATGGTTGGTGCGGAGTTTTTTTGGAGCTTTTTGGGGTAATGAGTGGTGAGAATAAGCTTTTTTATTTTTGATGTTTGTTTGGCATGAGAGCTATCGGATTTGCTATTTTTTAGGAAAACTCATTTTCCCAATGCTTCTTTATGAAGCTATGAGCTTTTTTGGCTACTGCTTACAGCTCACTGCTACTGCTACTGCTCACAGCTACTTTTGCCAAACATGAGTATATGACCACAAGCTCCGATACAATTACTAATTTTTTTCAACTTAAAAAGACTCGTTGTAAATTTTTAGTCTGACCAATTTTTAAGAAATTTCATTAATACTCTTATGTTTTGGTGTGGATTGTAAATGGAACTATTTTTTGTTTAGCAAAACCTTGCAAGTTGTAACGCCATTAATTTTAAGTTTTATCATATTAATTTTACTTTCTAAACAAGTTTGTGTATGGCTATCTCTTGAAGATATCAATCATATTTACGAAGCTCACCAGGCCATATGCGTGAATAAGAGACTTTCTGATTAATTTACAGTTTACACGTCAATATATAAATGGGAATTAGAACACAAAGAAACAAAGAGAGTAATCTATAAATTAAACACCTAAACTATACTACTATCCACAACAAGAATTGAAGTTTTGCGCATATCCACAGGTTCTTCCATCTTATTTCTTCCTCAAACTAAACTAAGAAAACTCAAACCTAACATTAAGAGGGTGTTTGGTTAAGCTTATATGATGGGTTTATGAGCTTATTAGCTTATATGTGTTAAATAAACTTAAAGTAAGTATTTGAATTTTAAAAACATTTGCATCTTGTTAAGAAAAATTAATTCAACGCATATGCCCTGGACAACATGAAATTACTTTGACCGTATCACTAGTTTCAAACTCTTTTGTTTTTTGAACGGCGAGTTAGTAGTTAGTGATCCGAACCCACAGTGACATCCAATTGGGCAGTATGCAAGCTTCGAACCTTTCTCCTTAGGGGATGAACCCCACTCCTGCTTCTATTTATTTAGGGCCCCTGAAGGTCAATGGTGAGACTCGAACCTGAGACCTCTCCAAGGAAACCTCCCCAAGGATACCCTTGGTGGCCAACTGAGCTAGCCTAGTCGGTTACTAGTTTCAGACTCACTTAAACACAATCGAACACTTGATCCATGTCTTATCATCTCGACCATTCGTAACTATAGAAGTGAACGCCTGGTCGAGATATCGCGTCCGTGTGTTTTACAGGCTCGAAAATTAAATGGTGAGTGATTGTTACAAGGATTGGATGTGAAGCGAGACACGTAATGGGAGAAAAAAGTGAAAAAAGAGGATGGTGAGTAGGATGAGTATAGTGATTAGTGAGAGCTAAAGATGCGTCGGAGGGGAAAGTGATGACAATAGGTGACGTTGGAGATGTTGCGATATAGGTTTAAATGTGTCATGGTTGCTCGAACGGAGTCTGAATTATGACAAGGATGAGATGATAGCTAGTACTTGTTGCATTGGTGTCTATGAGATATGATAGCGATTTGCATGCTAGTAATATTACTCATTATTGTTGTGATCAATACATAGTAAAATTTAGAACATTAAAATTGCTATGGTTGATTGGACTTGTCGAGATTTGTTAAAGCACGAGTCAATCAATTAGCCAGTTAGTTACTCTAGAGTAAAATGGAGGTGATTTTGCACATTAAATTTTTTAACGTCACGTATCAATCCACGCGTACACAAGTAACTCAGATTTTTTGTATACAAATAATGTTCGCATGTACAAATCACTTTACTTAAAGATTAAATACTTTACAAATACTAAGCGTGTACATGTGCATAGCGACAAAATTTTACAGCGGTAAATATTTATAGTTAAGATATTGTGCTTAAGTGTTTCGTGTAATGTCTAGAAGTCTGCATTATCATCCGAGATGACAATAGCATCATACTAATTCCAGTTTTAAAAGTTAAGATTGAAATATGAATCAGAATTAAGAGCGGGATTGAGATGAATATGTAAAAAAGAGAAAACATGATAC
This sequence comes from Artemisia argyi, assembly GCA_030686995.1. Taxonomy (NCBI): domain Eukaryota; kingdom Viridiplantae; phylum Streptophyta; class Magnoliopsida; order Asterales; family Asteraceae; genus Artemisia; species Artemisia argyi. The sequence continues at coordinate 32,149,046 of CM060693.1, forward strand.
AGATTTGGTTAATTTTAAAAACAACAAATGGGACAATATTTTAGGCAAGACATAAAGGCGTAGTAGTATTTTTTTTTTTTTTTTTTTTTTTTTTTTTTTTTTTTTTTTATTTTGATAGTTTTTAAGCAAAAAATATGTTAGTCTTTATCAATGTTTTAAAACTTGGATTGACCCAGCCGATACAATCGGTTGAACCGAGAATCCACTTCGAGACCGAGCTGGAAACCGGACTGAACCACAGTATTAATTGTACTAAAGGTTTACAATTGATCGGCTATAAGAAAACGTGATACTGCTAGTATATCGTTGTACTTTCTTCGTGAGATAAGTTATATGTACCATTTTTTACAAGTGATACTCTTTTACGTTTTTCCTTTTTATAATTGTTGCTTTTATAATTTTGTTGATATTAAAAAAAAAAAAAAAAAAAAAAAAAAAAAAAAAACTATAAAATTGAAAGCAAGAAAAAAAGTATAAAATTTAATAAGTCAAAAGTATTAAATTGACCGAAAATACGTAAGACAAATTGATAAAAAAAGACTGTATAGTACTATAAACAGAGTGAACCAGGAAGGATGTAGAATGTAAAAAGTACACAATAAAATAGGCCACGGATATGAATAACATAACTCTTCTTTATTCATGATTTAAATATTTTAGATAAATTTCTTTAACAAGGTGGATATGATTGGTTTAGTGGTTAGAGTCCTGGTCGTTGATCTATAGATTGCAAGTTCGAGCCACCAACTCAATCATCATCCACTTTTTATTTTTATTTTTATTTTATTTTTCAACTTAAAAAGAAAAGAAGTTGAACTTTATCATTACTTATGGCATGCCAAAAGTTCTTTATAGATCCAACTTTTACCATAGAACCCATCAAGCAATTTTAGCTACTCATTTTTTTTATCAAAATAAAAAAATAAACTTCCACCCTTTTTTTAAAACTTAAATATTTCGCAAACGGTAAATCGTCAAGCTACAAAAAAAATACCATTGCGACGAGAATTAAATTATCTTTCTATAGACATGCATTGTTATATACTTTCGACGATTTTTTTTTTCACCCAGAAAAATCATATATGATTCGTAATTCGAAGAATCGAATCATATATGATTTTTTACGAATCATATATGATTTTTACGAATCATATATGATTCTTTATGGGCGAAAAAAAAGTTCGTCGAAAGTATATAACAATGCATATCTATAGAAAGATCATTTAATTCTCGTTGCGATGGTATTTTTTTTTTAGCTTGAAGATTTACCGTTTGCAAGATATGTTGTTTTGAAAAAAAAGATGGAAAATATAAATGGGTGGCTATGATTGATTGATAGGTTCTATGGCATGTATGGATTCTTCATGGATCTCTCAACTCCTTATGGCATATGACCACATCACCACAAGCTCCAATTTCATCGTTACTAATTTTTTTCAACTTAAAAAGACCCGTGCTAAAATTTTAGTCTGACCAATTTTTAAGAAACTTCATTAATACTCTTATGTTTGGTGTGGATGGAACTATTTATTGTTTAGTTTTATCATACGTTAATATAGCTAAATTTTACTTCAATAAATTCATACTATTACTTCTACTTTTGTAAACAAAGATATGCATCATATTTACGAAGCTCTTCCAGCCCATATGCGGGAATAAGAGACTTTCTGATTAATTTACAGTTTACATGTCAACATATAATTAAATAGGGATAAAAACACAAAGAAACAAAGATTAGTACATTAAAATGTTAACACCTAAAACAACACTACTATCCACGCCTACTTCCAAATCCACAACTTCTTACTTTTACCTTCAAACTAAACTAAAACACTTGAACCTAACGTTAAACACACAAAACAAACACTAAAAAACATAAAAGTTAAGGTTTCCAAACTACTTCTTCTTGGTTCTACCACCACTACTACCATATGACACATAACTATTGATAGCTTTTGTGCCTTCAGCAACTGCATGCTTTCCAATCTCACCGGGTAACACTAGCTTGACTGCCGCTTGTACCTCCCTTGCTGATAATGTCATCTTCTTGTTGTAGTCGGTTAGCCGAGATGCGTCCTCGGCTATCCGCTCGAACATGTCGATCATTAAGTTGTTAAGTATCGTCATTGTTTTTGATGATATTCCCAAATCAGGATGCACCTAAAAACACGAAATAAAAACGCCCTTATGTTAAAATGATATTAGTTCCTATATTACACCTTAAAATCATGGAAAAAGAAACTCTTTGTAAGCGTATGTTGTACTTATAAAACACAATGCACATAACTTCTTTAGATTTGCTTATGTATGAATTTATTTAAGCTTTTTCAAATTTGTTTGAACACCTCATGCAAAAATCAAATTAATTAAGTAAATAATGTTTTGTCTAACTTATGCTCTATAGAACACAATGTAAAATAAGTTCTTGTGATTAGTTTATTTCAGTTGTTCCATGTGATGAACTGAAATAAGCTGCTAAACTTCCAGTTTTCTATTTCATCAAAACAATATACAAATAACTGTAACAAATATCAAAACATGAACACTTTTTTAGTACTATATAATTTACTGTGCTTATTGTCTAATACAATAATTACCTGTTTCAAGACCCTATACAAATACCTCTTATACCCTTCACCACCACCACTCTCCCCCAGCTTCCTCCTCTTCTTCCTCCTCCCACCACTTTTCTTACCGGTTTTCTTAGCCGCTTCATGTTTTTCCGGTGTCGACGTGGCATCTTGCACCTTGATCTCCCTTATTTCTCCACCATTCTCCTCATCATCAAATTGGGTCTCATCATCATCCTCATCGTATTCCAAAGCTTCTTGCACTTCTGGTGTTTTCACAGTGTAAATTTCTATCTTTTCTTTAGATGACACGTCTCTAGTGAGTGGTGTCTTGGTTTTTTGGTCTAGTACGGATACTTGGACTGTTTCTCGTATGGTTTTTTTGGTTCTTCTTAGGACTGTTTTTCTAGGAGCCATTGTTGTTTGATTATGGTTTTCTTGGACGTTTGGTAACTGGGATTTTAAGTGGGATCTTTGTTGTGTTTGCATGCATGAAAGTTGGTGTGAAGATGACATGTGTGTGACACCTGGATGGTGTTTGATGAGCTTTCATGCTACGTGTGGTAAAACTGTCAAAAGTTGAGATAAACTTTGGATGGAGTTAAAAATGGTTTTCTGTAGGACATAAGAATCTCGTGTTTGGTGTTCATGGTCATCAATTTGTATTACATAAACTTTTAAGTGTGCTGATAAGTCTTTTTGCTAATAAAACAATATTGCATATATGTCACAACTTCACAAAATTTTTGAAAATGAAATATTTCGCAATATAAAATTTTCTATGCATGTTACTATTGTGATTTGTGAGATTGTCTATTTGGTATTCTAGCTAATTGACGGTTGAAAATTAAGTTTGGTATTTTTCAAGGGGTTGCAAGTTTTAAGTTTTGTTTGAAACATGTAAAGCAGCTTTATGATAAATGGAATAGTTTTTGTTTTTAAGGAAGAAAGTTAATTATGTTAGACATGTTATTAAATCAGAAAAGTGAAAAACTAACGAAATTTGTTGCAAGTGATGGGCTTATCTTTTTGGGCTTATGGCTAGTCGATTGTTAAGTAGATATTAGTATACGTACCAAAGTACCGAGTACTAGTAGTCTAGTTCAGCTGTTCAGTCATATAATGGCCCATTCGTCAATAAGGAGTAGTAAGTAAACCTCCAGTTAGCTTCATCTTATACTTTCTTAGTTTCTTTTATATACTAGTAGTATCTGATTCACTATTTGCTTCTCATTTAAATTCCAATGAATCATGTGTACTTCAAGAATCATACAGTAGCTTATTAATACAAACAAGGAGAGGTAACCCGCCGCGTTGCGGCGGCGTTTCTTGCTACACTTTGAGCTGTAAGTAACGCGTTTACATAACATTTGGTATTTATATATGGAGTTTTCTTACATAGAAGATGGTTGCAGGTTTTTGCGTGTATATTGCATTAGAAAATTGAAATAAAGGCAACCCTGTTTTGCTTCTACTTACTGTACATACATTGTAGTGACTACTGCTACTACTTAAAGTTTTACATACACCAACAAAATCTAAGACAACTGGTCCACGATATGCTGCTTGAAAAAGAACGACGCAGACATTTAACATTGTAGGTATCAACTGTATGAGTAACATAACGCTATAAACCACAGGTAGGCACTAACCGCCTATTGTATTAGGTTGTTGACAAAGTATATCAGGTGGTGGCACAGGTTGTTCGGTCTGTGAGAGGTCTTGCGGCTCGGAGGCAGGTCTCCCGATATGTGTAGCTGTATGAATAAGAATCACAACTTCGGAGAAACCCAACATTAAAAGAACCAATGCAAACTGTAAAGCAATAGATATATGGAACAGTCAATACCGTCCGTCGAGTGCCCATAAGCACTTTCGAAAGCCAACCTTTTACAACACTGTCCTTCCACAACCAAAGAGCTACAGGGCAGTTTTCTCTTCAAATGTGGCATAACAAATACATGTCCTTGTTGGTCAGAGTTAGCAGGAACAGTAGTGTCATGTGTATGCAGCCCAATAGGCACAAACGTATCGGCGTTGCTTACGGATTCGAGGTCGTTTGAGCCTGGAGTTCTAGAGTCACTTGTTCTAATTTTAGCTTTTCCTTTTGTTCTCATGGTGAACACAGTTAAAGTGTGTATGGTAATTGTTGTTACAAAAGCAAGTAGCAAAACATCAAAGTTTTAAATAATATAACAAAAATGTCTATGGCAATCCATGTCAACAAATAGCACACACGTCAGTAAAGTTTCAAAGAAGTATGCAAAAGTAAACATGAAGATGCAATGAAAGTAAACAACCACTGGTGACAAACACTTGAATCAAAATAAGAACATGCTACCACTACTACTACAACAGGAAGATGCAACCTAAACATACAGAATCGCAAAGGAAGAGCAAGAAACGAAAATCAGTGAAAGAAAGTAGGGCATGCCAGATCTAGAATACCAACCCTAGAAGTCGATGGATAAGTTCTGGAAGGAGATCGTGAGAACACGAAACGTCTAGCGTAGTAGTTGTAGCCGTAACAGAATAGTGCGGACATTTTATTGGGCTACATGATTGGGCCACATCCAGCCAAGTGACGGGCTAAAGTTATATTAATATTAAACGATTTCGGAAATCGGGTCCTCAAGAAATGTACTGTATAGATAATATAAAAATTCATATACAAACCTTCTAATAAATAATAAAAGGGATAGTTTGGCTACAACTCCATAAAAAATACACAAGAAACTAGTCAAGGACCCGCAGAAAGAACTCAGGACCCACAAAAAACAGTTTATAGCACAATATCGTAACCAATTAGCTACAAAATATTGTAGCTAATATATTCCCATAATAAAAATGACATTCAGTGTGTTTATTCATAAAAAGTCCATGTGGTGGAGCATCATCCATCAAGTTTCATCTTTGGAATAAGTTTTTCTAAAAGATTAAAAGGACGAGTTTTTGACTCAGAATGTTGGCCTAACAATATATCTTGTTACCGTATCTGATTTTTTTTAAATGACCACCCTCGTGTATGTAGCTAAAGACTGTTTCGACCCTTTCGGGTGCCCATTTGCTTTTAACTATAGATTTACAAAATGATTTTTACAGAAAACAATGATACACTCATACAAGACCAGGGCCGTCCCATCGATTTGGGTGGCCCGGTGCGAAATCACAAATGGGGCCCTCATAAATCACGAAAAGTTAATTATTATAGAAAATAAAAAGTTTTTTGACATTACGCAAAACATTAACGAAAGTCAAATTCTACGCTACAAAAAAAAAAAAAAAAAAAAAAAAAACCCTACAAATATTTAGATTGTTACTAAATCACAAATACAGCTTTATTCTACAAAAGATGCAACATACTTATTTCTTGAAGAGTGCCATTCTTTTAGCATTTTTCGTAGCAAAGTTGTAGATTAACATTTCATAATTAAGACTTTCAAATATATCATTCTCAATATCTATCAATGCCAATCCATTAAGTCTCTCTTGTGACATTGTAGACCTCAAGTAAGACTTCAACAATTTTAATTTTGAGAAACTTCTTTCTGCAAATGCCACAGTGACCGGAATAGTCAATAGTACTCTATACGCGATTATTGTATTAGGAAAACAATCTACCTCCTTCAGATATCTTAGAACTTCAGTTGGCCCCATACTGTTAGACAAAAAATTCTTTAACAACCTTAACTTCATGTATAGCTCATCTGCGTCGATATCAGATTTATCGTTATTCTTCAATGCAGCTTCAAGACGACTACAATAAGACATAAGACTATCGTCATCATAGGACTTCAACTTGTCCGAAGTAAACAAGAAGCCAAAGACGTTCTCATATTCTTGGTATTGTTCGAACCTTGTTGTAGGTGAAGCAATTGCTTGGTCAACAATGTACAAGAAATAGCTTACCTTGAATAACTCCTCTGCGGAAAGCAAAGCATCTTGACTATCTGAATTCTCATCAAATTGTTTTCTTCTACGAATTACACGCTTTTGAGTAAAAACTTGATTTATGTCCATTTCAATGTCAATTTGCTTAGCCTCTTCATCGATTTAGAATACCATGTTTCTCTATGATCCTTAAAAAAAGAAATAAGCCCTTTCACTTCTTTGATTGCAACATCGATAAGCATGTCCTTAGATGGTAACCTTTTGCTCTCCAAATTCACAATATACAAGATGTCGAACCAGATGACTATTGCTACTATGAACTTAAAATCACCAAGCTCATTTTCTGCTAGAGATTCAGCTCCACTCTGGATTATGGTATCATTATCATCTTCGGCAACTTGAAATAAAGCTTCTCGTATCTCCAACATCTGCAATCTGATAGCTTTAACACTTTCTATACGACTCTCCCACCCTAATCACCGCCACTGAATTAGGGGCTCCTTAAAAAAGGGGGCCTGGTGCGGTTGCACCACTTGCACACCCTAATCGCCGCCACTGTACAAGACCATGATATTTCATTAACAACTAGTTAATATTCTGATTTATTTGGGTTAGGTACGAATGACCAAAAGTATTCTGATTTTGGACCTATTTATGCTTCGTGCATGTCTATGTAATACAAGTAGTAGTCTAATACATTGCTATGACGAATCTTAGCTAGTTAGGGACCATGTTAAAAGAACTTGTACATAAAGCCAAGTGGACATCTATATCTCGGTACTTTAGCATAGTTGCATATCATGAAATTCGTAGTCTATCACTGTCTTAATTTATGAGTTTGATTCCATTTAATTCTAGTGAATATGTATATTCCACGTAACAAAACAAAGTAAGAAGACTAAAAAGGATACTTCTTGCAAAAGTATCTTCATTATATAAGAGGTTTAGTTTTTTATTCTTAAAACATAATATAATATTTTATGGAACATCAAAAATGCAAACACAATCATCATAAGAACGATAATTGTATATCAAGATTGTCTATAAACATGTTATCCACGTTTAATTACAAAAAGTGCGCTTGCAATTGACCAAACTTACCAACTGGGCCTTGCCTCAGTTGTATCGTTTCCTCTTCGTAAACACTCAGTTGACCGGTCAAAGAAGAATTTTTGAGAAAAATGGCCCGGGTTCAATCCAACTCTCTTGAGACTTGGTTTTTGAAAAAAGGTCATATCCAGTGATGCCTGGGTCAAGGTGTCTTTACCGATCTACGCCTTTTGAGGCAATTCGACCATACCACATGCACAGTTTACTCCATAAAGATGTTGCTTCAATTTTGTTCATTCAGTAAGAGTGAGCCTTTCCTTTAGTTTTTATAACAACTTACGGGAATTGGAATGATTATAAGAACAAGTAAAAGCTACTTGTGGTATTTTTGATGATTATGTGGGACACAATAACAGCTTATATATTCTTAGTTTTCTCATAGGACTTATATGTATATACAGGTCATTAGTTTGTTAATACCAATATATACAAGTATACAATGCACCCGGCCATAGCATGTTACATGATATGTCATTTTCTTTTCTAAGAGTATATTTCAACCATCAAGTCGCATCTTCGTTTTAATGACTTTAGCCATCGACACCATATATTGGGACCATTGCCTGTGGCCAGTGGCGAAGCTTGGATTTTGTAAGTGGGGGGTCGGGATCTAAATTTTTTTTTTCCTAAGGCTATATTTCAGGTATACCGAAATTTTTGGGAGGTCGAAACCGAATATACCGAAATTTTTCTACACGAAAACTATATACCCCCTACATCGCAAAAAAAATTTCGGGGGGTCGGGCGCCCCCCCCCGGCCCCTATGAAGCTTCGCCCCTGCCTGTGGCCCGACTATTAACCCGGACGGAGCTCTTACGACGCATACCATTTTTGTTATGATCGATTCATATATTATATATACATACATTAAGATCTTTGAACAATAAGCTCGATAAGGTAATGTAGCTTTTGTTAGAAGAAACAAGTATTGCGTCTCTGTTAGTACTAGTAAACTGGACAGCGATTCAAAACCGCAAGATAATCTATTTCCCTAGTTTGAGTTAAGAAGAAAAATATAGATTAAAGAAAATTTTTTACCCTTACCGGTAAATAAAAAGAAAAAGATGGTTACAATGACAGCCCATTTTCTAATTTTGTTTAAGAGGTAACTGTTTGTTTGCCCCATGAGGTTCACCATGCTTCAAGTCTTGTCCTTGCTTTTTTTTACATTTCGCATTTGCCCCATTACGACTTATGTAACCTAAGCGAATCGTACAAACCAATACCATGTTGCCACATGTCCTAGGACCAAGTACACTTTTACAAGTGTGTGTAAGACACAAGTACATGTGTGTAAGTGTCATTTTTCTTACAACTAGTACTATGTGTAAGTGCATTATTATGCAACTTGTACAATTTTTGCAAATAAAATATACATTATTTTTTTATGCAACTTGTACAATTTATTTCGATTTGACATTTGTAATAATAATTGTATCTTTTATGCGAACTGTACAAAATTTTATTCGATTTGACATGTGCAATAATATTAGTACTTTTTATGTGCTTTGTACAATTTTTGTTTGATTAGATAGGTGTACTTTTTATTTATGCAACCTCTACAATTTTTTAAGTGACTTGATATGTGAAATAGTATTAGAACTTTTTATGCGCTTTGTACAAATGTTGTTTGATTAGATAGGTGTACCTTTTATGTGCTTTATACTTGTAATGAAATTTATAATTTATGCAACTTGACTTTTTAAGTAGACTTGATAGTTTTACTACTTTTAATGCGATTTGTACTTTTAATTAGTTTTTTAATATATGCAAGTTGTAAAAAACTCTACAATATGCGACTCTGTGTTTAAAAAAAACATAAAATTCAAAATACAAACTAACACAATCTAAATCAAACACACACAGAATAAACTTTTACTATTAGAAAAATTTGTAGCAGTTTCCCAAACACAAAACAAAAAGAGCGAACCACAAAAACAAGAACATATACCTGATCAAACTTCCCCAGCACAATCAAACACGTATTGCATTTCAATTTTTTTTTTAGAAACCCTAACTGTAGCAGTTCCAGATATGTCAATTGCAACCGAGGTATTTGATGCAAAAGTTAGTGTCCGGTCTAAGATGCATTACCTTGTAAAGATTAAAGCTAAGTTGGCAGCCCACCCAAATCATGATATTATGTTTAGGAATAGTGTCTTTGGGCGTTGGTTAGATATCGTCATATCCCACATAGCCCCAATTATAATCATTTGTTGAATTATGTTCTTCAACATCAAGTTTTTGTGCCATAAGTAAGTATTTCTTCCCCAGATTTAATTTACAAAATAGTTAATCAGGAACTTTATTTTGGTCGTCGTGAGTTTTGTTTAATTACTGGTTTTAGATGTGGCAATCTTCCTCCTGAAGATAGTAGGCAAAGTTGTTTTACTTACTGTGTGTTTCCTGAGAAGAAATCCAAAAAAACAAATAGTGTAAAGGCCAGCGAGCTATGGGCTGTTGTTCAGAATGAACAACGCTGGGTAGCATTGAACGATGAAGATGTCGTAAGGGTATGTCTTTTGGTTGTGTGCGAGCTTATATTTATGGGCCGTGAAGAGTTTTTAAACGTGCCTCACCATCTATTGACACTAGCTGATGATTTCTTTGCTTGGAATGCATATCCATGAGGAGAATACATGTGGACATATTTTTACAAAAGAACAGTGAATGTGGTTCCTAAGCATGCCAATATGCATTTGGAGTTAAAGCAGCAAGAATCGAAGAAACAGGTAACATATAATCTGAATGGTTTTTTTTGGGCGTTAAAGATCAGTAGTATGTGAAGACCTGTTTTTTGTCTGTCTAATAATATTTTTTTATATTAATATTCCAATTTTTGCATAGATTAACTAATTTTGTTGTTATTTTCATGATAAAATTAGATATGGATTCTTGAAACATACCCTAACAGCAAAAACTAGTGGTCGAAAGACACGGATGTAATTCCACAGGGACTAGGTTGGTCGAACTTTAGGATATTTGAAAAAACAGATTATGAGCGGTTGTTTGTGCAGGTAATCATACTCACATTTCTATCCCTCTTGTTATAACATGTGCTGTTATACAAATAGTAAATGTTTAATCTTGAATTAATTAATAGGATCCAAAACCCATCGTTGACCTTGTTCCAACTGAGAGAGAGCTGCAGCAACCATGGTTCATTCGAAGTCTTGCCTTTTTTAGAGGAGAGGATGTTCCTTTTATCCAAGCCATTCGACCAGTTGTTGTTGGATTGGCTAAGGATAAAGAGGGTTCACCTTTGATAGGAAGCGAGATTGTTTTAAAGGATGCATCTCCCAAAGAAATTGTTGTTGGAAAAGAGGGTTTACATGATGTGGCCCTACCAGATTTTGGTGTCCGACAGGACATTGTTCACGAACCTTTTGTTCGGGATGATGGTCAGTATGTTGAAAAGTATGTTGTTACAGAATCATGTCAGCTAATGGACGCGTTTGAAGCACTGTGTAAAGAAGTTCTGGATGTGCATCCGGAACTTGTTTCTAAGGTTGATGAATTAAGGAAACTGTATGGTGCTTCTGTATGAATACCGGTTGAGCATATTAAAGTCAAAGAAAAGGAATGTTTTAAGAAAAATCATGAAGAAGTTACCGAAAAGCTGAATGATGTAAACTCACAACCACGTATTGGAACGGCTGGTGCAGTAGATAATATTACTTATGAGGCATACACACAGCCATCCACACTTACTCAGTTGATTGATGCAATGGCTTATGTAACCGATCCACCTTCATTCACTGGTGTTAATTGCCATGTACCCGATAAAGTAAGATAATTTTGTTGGTTAATTAAATTATTATTATTATTATTTTATTTTTTTTATTTTTTTTTTTTGTATCAAATTTGTCTGGTTATGCATTTATAGTAATGTTATTTGTTATAGCCCAATCATGAGACGGGTGATAAGCTGGATGTTGAGAGACAAGACCCAAAGCATTGTCTTGTGACAGATCCACCATCTGCGCCTGTGGTTGATTGTGAGATGCCTGACAAAGTAATATATTGTTAACGGTTATTTTTTTCTTAATTTGTTTGGCTATATGTTTACAATAATGATAAATTTTACAGGGGAACGATCCCTTGAGTGATTACATGGATGTTAAGAGACAATTACCAAATTATTCTTTGGATAATATGTCGGCTGGTTTTGAAGACGATAATGTCTCCAATACCGATGTCTCTGGAACGGCAAATGAAGAACAAAAACAAAATGCGGTTAGTGCAGACGTTCGGTCAGAAGATAAGACACGGGTGAACCAAACTATGGATTGTGCTACATCGTTGGAGGCGAATACTAGTGACTTGATTGGTTTTAACCAAAAAAAGAATGATCTTGATAAGTTAATTGGAGAATTAACGAACAATGAAATGATGAAGCAATTGATGGCATCCCCATGCACAAGAGAGCACTATTGCAGAACCATTCACTGGTTCTGGTTGCGCATCTTCACCACAAAGGCAATCTTCCTCATTATCTTAATCTGGATCTCATTCATGGCACTCATAAGCATCCTGCACTGGGCGAGATCAGCATCCTGTTGTTGCCTCAGAACCTGGGCACTCTCATATGCAATAACTGATCCTGTCAAGCGATTCAGTTCCCCTATGTATTCAGCCCTGTCCTGAACCCGGAGAGACAACTCAGATGCCAAGGTGTGCAGGTTACCCACAAGAGCAAAGTCCCTTGCATTTTCACGCTCAAAGAGCGTAATCATCATATCCCTAAGGTAATGAGAGTTGGATGCACGGACCAGCTCAGCTAGCCTGGTCTCTTGAGGTTGGATTGCAGGTGGGTGCATTGGAACTGGTCGTAACACTTGAGGTTGGTCTTGAGGTGGGTGCATTGGAGTTTGTTGTGCCACAGATGTTATGGATGTTGTTTCAAATGTTTGAAGCTGGTTTTGTTGGGGGGTCATTTGCCATTGTGTTGGATTTGATAAAGACTTATTTCTTCTTAGTGAAGTTTTCTACTTTTGTGATATGCAACTTAGACTCTTTGACACCCTATATATAGTAAAAAACTAATCATAAACTAATACTATACACCCTTCTATTAATGATATTCTACAGTTGGGTCATATCAAAGTTCTTAATAAGGACAGGGAACTTAAATGTGCATCAGGTTGGGCTTTGAGAGGGTAACAGCAATGTCAAATCACAATTAAACCCATAAATTTATACTTTTGTGATATGCAACTTAGACTATTTGGCACCCTATATATAGTAAAAAAACTAATCATAAGCTAATACTATACACCCTTCTATTAATGATACTATACAGTTAGGTCATATCAGAGTTCTTAATAATGACAGGGAACTTAAATGTACATCAGGTTGGGCTTTGAGACGGTAACAACAATGTCAATTCACAATTAAACCCATAAATATCTAGGCTTGTTACAAACTTGGCTACTACACACTTGGTCATTGTGTTTGACTTGTTTTAGACTTATGTCTTCTAAAGGAAGCTTACTACTTTTGTGATATGCAACTTACACTCTTTGAGAGGCTTTATATAGTTAAAAAAAACTAATGATAAACTAAGACACAAACCATCCTATTAATGATACTCTACATTTGGTTCGTATCAAAATTGCTACTTATAACAGGGGACTTAAATGTGCATCAAGTTGGGTTTTCAGAGGGTAAGAGCCATGTCAAATCACAATTAAACTCACCAACATCCATTTGCAATGAATTAAACATATTTTACTACGTAATTGCTTAAATCAGATGTCTGTACAGTTGCATTCAAACTGGGCTTATTTTGAACTTGGCCACTTCACACACTACCAAAAAAAACTTTAAAATTAAAATGAAACATATATTCATACAACATACCCAATCTAAACCAACTTACATATACAAACACATTCACACTCAAGACACACGAGTACAACATAAACATTAACAAAATAACCACAAAAAATAGAGCAACTATTTAAACTAAATAAAAACCCACATCATGCAACTTACACTTTCACAGAGCTGCAGAGTAATGATCATAAAAAGGACAATACCAATTACTACTCCCAATCCAGTCCAAGTTAATTAAATAAATGATAAAAAGGACAATACCATTATGCAACATACGCTTTCACACTTTCAACCATACAACTTGCTAATACACTGTATAACCTTAAGAACAGCCTAATCCATATACAAAAAATTAACTAAGCAAAAGGATAAATGTTAGATTCTATTAAACCGTAGGCATGCAAACTACTAACATACAACTAAGACGGTCGTCGAGCAATTACCTTGGGAACCCACATCTTTTCAGTCGTTCTTGTAATGTTAACGATTAGATAAATAACTAATACAAAAACGACTCTAAAGGTTTGTTATGATTTTTGTCGTTTGAGTTGCAAGGTTACAAGTGGGAAGCGTATCTAAGAAGAAGCTCTACAATATTAAGTGAGGGGGAATATAGAGACTAGTGTACTCAACACACTACATATCTATTTATTAAATAAATATTTTCAAATTTCACTTAAAATTTCAGATTTTGTAATTCAAAATTTAAAAATTTTGAATTTTTGTTTTGAAATTTTACCACCAAAACATAAAATACTTACAATTTTGTTTTTAATTTAATATTAATGGGAAGAGTACTCAACAATTACTTAATATTATATTATTTGTAAAGTATAAAGCGCATAACAAAATACATATGTCAAATCGTATTTAAAATAGTTAGAATTTATTACTTAATTTAATAATAATTTAGTGAGGAGTACTCAACATATTACTTAATATAATTTTATTTAAAAAATACAAAGCACATAAAGTACATAAGACAAATTTGCATAATAGTGCAAGTCACAATACATGCTATTTCACATGTCAAATCGAATAAAATTTTGTACAGTTCGCATAAAAGGTATAATTACTATTACAAATGTCAAATCAAACAAAAGTGTACTAGTTGCATAGAAAAATAATGAATATTTTATTTGTAAAAATGGTACAAGTTGCATTATAGTACAAGTTGTCAAATTGAAATAAAGTTTGTACAGTTCGCATAAAAGGTACAAATACTATTACAAATGTCAAATCGAAATAAATTGTACAACTTGCATAAAAAAATAATGTATATTTTATTTGTAAAAATGGTAAAAGTTGCATAAAAAATAATGTATTTTTTATTTGCAAAAATTGTACACTTACACATAGTACTTGTTGTAAGAAAAAGGACATTTACACAAGTGTACTTGGGTCTTACACACACTTACACATCTATACTTGATTTTGGGGCAAAAATGGCCATATGAACATAATGACATAAAATGCATAAGTCGAATTGAGGCAAAACCATATACTCGAAGTCGCATGAGGCTAAGCTTGAAGCATGATGAACCTCATGAGTCAAATACACAATTACCCCTTTTTAAACATATAACTTGAGTGCACAAGGTATTTATTTAAAATTTACGTTACAGATTTGATCACAAGAATAGTTCAGTTTAGTCACTTTCTTGGTAACAACTCATCCACCTTTACGCTCCGTTCTCGAGTTAGTTTTTAAAAGGAAAGGAAAGGAAATGATAGGAAATTGAAATTTTATTGTGTTCTCGAGTTTTTTTTGGACAGAAAGGAAAGGAAACAGGAAGGAAATGATAGGAAAATTCTAGTGATTTTCCTATAAGAATTTTCCGCCCAAATATGGGCGGATTTGGACGGAAAGTATTTTACACTCGCACTATTTAGTATATAATGACCAATATAACTTTCAATATTTACTCATATTCGACTCTTATGATAAAATGAACATATCTAAAAGTGCATAAATGTAATTATGTCTCTTTTTCTTTCTTTTCTTCCCAACTCGAGAACACAACATTATTTCATTTCCTTTCCTTTCATTTCAACTCAAGAACACGAAATATAAAATCAACTTTCTTTCCTTTCCTTTTCATTTCTTTTCTCTTCTTTTCACATCATTTCTATTCCCACCTAGAAAAACTCGAGAACGCAGCGTTACACTCTATCTTCTATCCACCATGGTAATGGGCGGAGATTAAAGGGGGTAGAAGGGGTAGGTGCCCACTAGTAAAAAAAAATGTAGTGTAAAATTTTAAAAATATTTGGCTTTTTTTTGTAGTTTGACTCTTTTATGTATCAATTTATAATGTAGTTTCTAAAACTTATCAAAATATACCTTTTTGACAAAAAATTTCTAGCCCCGCCCTGCCATTAATCCTATATCACAAAACTTATACTCCCTCCGTCCCATTTAAAGTGTCTACAATGGAATCTTTGGATGTCCCAATTTAAGTGTTCACTTGTACATTTCAACCAATAAGATGAGAGTTTAGTGGGTAAAAGTAATATTTGATTGGTGGAGAGTTTAGTTAGTGGAATCTTCTAAAACTTTGTGCATTATGAAAGTGGACACTTTAAATGGGACGGAGGTAGTACTAAAATAGCAAGTCTTTTATAAGTAATTACTCACATGTAAAAAAGTACTACATACTTTATGGCAAAAAGATATGATGAAGTTTAATAAGTGTCCCAACTCCCACGTTACCTTTATAAATTATTATTGTCTTGTACTGTACTTTCTATATATAAATATACAAAAAATGAATGATTCATTATATTATTTCCACCAGTGAGAAGTGTGATTCTTTCATCTTTTTCAAAATGGGAAAGTTCCATTTTGTTGCTTTATTCATTGTTTCATTTGTGTTTATGTTTCTTACACTTTTCAATGGAGAAATATTATTGGTCATGGCTGCTGGAACATCAGATGGGTCAGAAAGTTGGGGTTATGTTGAAGTTAGACCAAGTAAGATTCATTTATAGAGTTTTTCTTGTTGAACCCTTTTTTTTTGGTAAAGGGAATTCCCCGTTAAAATATATTACTCCAAAAAAATATTTAAGTACAATGGGATGAGAGTGAAGTCTCTCATCTCGGCCCTAGGCACAGTATATGTTTGTTTGTGTTTGTGTTTGATGGTGTTTTAATGTTTATGAACACAGAAGCACATATGTTTTGGTGGTATTATAAAAGTCCATATAGGACTAAAGATCCAAACAATCCTTGGCCTATAATTCTTTGGTTGCAAGGTGGTCCAGTAAGTACTACTTGTTTTTTATGTTTATACAAAGTGGGATTTTTTTTTTCTTTCTTTTGATGTGTGTGTAATGAGTGTGTGTATTATTGACATGGATGTAGGGTGCTTCTGGAGTTGGGACCGGAAATTTTGAAGAAGTGGGCCCATTGGATTCTTTCTTGAAGCCAAGAAACTCTACATGGCTGACAAAAGCAGATCTATTGTTTGTGGTATATATATGCAATTTTTCTTGAATTTTGATTGGATAATTGATACTTTTGTGCATATACATAGTGTTTTCTTGATACATGGTGCATATTTGACCAGTCACTTTCAGTAAATTTTGTTAAATTATAGGATATGATAACTTTTGTGCATACTGTTTTACTGAAATGAGCATAGTTTTTTCTTTAACTTTTTTATAAAAAAACTACTGTATTATAATTAACTATTGTGTTCCTTAAAATTTGATTTTTTTTTTCTTGCCAAATGTGTTCCTTAAAATTTGTTTAAAGTAACTGATAAGTTTTTGGTTATAGGATAATCCAGTTGGGACAGGATACAGTTTTGTTGAGGAGGAAGAGCTATTGGTGAAAACTGATGAGGAGGCTGCAACTGATTTAACCACATTGCTGATTGAAATATTTAACAGAAATGAGACACTTCAAAAGAGTCCACTTTATATAGTGGCAGAGTCTTATGGTGGTAAATATGCAGTCACTCTTGGACTCTCAGCTCTCAAAGCCATTCAAGATAATAAGTTAAAGCTCATTCTTGGAGGTATGTTACTATAATATTTCCCAATGAGAGCTTTTTCTGTTCATTTTAATTGAATGAACAAATTTGTATAGTGAGTGTTTTTGGACAAATATAGTTGCAAAAAAGTGAGTGTTTCACTTATATTTTTTGTGTGCCTAACGAATTTGTTCAGTAAGACCGTAACTTAATTTTTTTTTTTTTTTTTTTTGGATTTTATGGTATATGTTCAGGAATTGCATTGGGAGATAGTTGGATTTCACCTGAAGATTTTGTGGTAACTTTACTTGTTTCTTTAGCTATAAAAACATCATTTTTCAGCAACTACGAATCTTTGGGGTGTTTGGCATTGCATTTTACATCATATCGAAATTATCAAATGGGTTCGGTTGTTTAAAGTTGCAAACTTTCAAAAATAAGATAATGAGCTGTCCAAGTGTTTAGCAAATTGTGATATATAAGAATTTACATGTAAAATAGGCGAGTAATCATAAGAAGTTTGTTGCAGCAACTCCGATACAAATTATTTGTCCAGGATACTAAGTGAACTGATTCGACTATACTCAAACACTAGAAACTTATTATAACACAATAAAAGGACGGGGGCTTTCAAAACACAATGTCACATACCACACATGATATTCATTTTCTAAGACCTTTGAATTTGAAAATATTAGGTATCATGGGCTCCTCTTCTAAAATATGTTTCAAGGATAGACGACAATGGCGTGGATGAAGCAAACAGGTTGGTGTTCCTGCATTAACAAGTGTGTGTAGTATGGTGTGTTGTTTGCGTGTGTTATATTTATGGAAACTTAGTAAGTGCTTTGAATTGTATTGGATATTCTTGTCTCTAATAAACCCTTGTCAGGAAACAGTCTAGTTGATAAAATAAAGGAGCAAATAGCTGCCGGCAAATGGAAAGCTGCTACCGACACATGGGGTGATCTTGAAGAAGTGATTAGTACCAATACCAACTCTGTTGTATGTTTATTTCTCTTTATTTCCCTTTTAAACCTTTTTCTTCCAATAAAGAACCGATTTATCTATTTAATTACTTTTTATAGGATTTCTACAATTTCTTGCTGGATTCGGGGATGGATCCAGTGTCGATGATAGCAACGGAGCTAGTGAGACAAACCCCGAGGAAGAGGTACTTGAGATATCTTGATTCTTTGAGGACTTCACCGGGTGAAAATGGTGATCTTGATCTATTGATGAACGGTGCCATTAGAAAGAAACTTGGAATCATTCCAGACAATGTGGAGTGAGTTTATGCTTTCCTTTTTATTTATTTTTTCCTATGTTTTTATTGGGTTTGAAACAAATACTGATGTTATGGTTTCGACTTCTGTTTTTCAACAGATGGGGAGGACAGGCGGGTCTTGTATTTACATACTTAGAAGGCGATTTCATGAAACCAAGAATTAATGAGGCAAGACTTTAAAAATTAAAAACCAGATTATATAGTGAAAACTTGAATTAGCATTGTTCTTATTTATTGTTTGTTGAATAGGTTGATGAACTATTGAACAAGGGAGTCAATGTGACTATATATAATGGTCAAGTAAGATCTTTTTCCTCATTTAAATCATAGCTGCTTATGCAATTTCCTCTAAAATTTAGATCTTATATTTGTTTTGAACGGCCAAGACTTGCTAACACTTGTCCGTGTATGCCCGCCGCTTGTCCAAAAGACTTGTTGGTATAAATGTTAGTCATTGTTTTCCGTTTAATGGTGTTTTTGTAGCTTGATGTCATATGTGCAACAAAGGGAACTGAAGCATGGGTTGAAAAGCTCAAGTAAGTTCATATCTACTCTCTATGTCTATGATATGTATTCAACATAGAATTACTATTTTGCCCTTATGTTTTCGTTTTATTTCTTTCATGAGATAGGTGGGAAGGTCTAAAGACATTCTTGAGCATTGATAGAATTCCATTATACTGTGGAGATGGTAAAATAACAAAAGGGTTCACCAAGTCTTACAGAAATTTACACTTCTATTGGATTCTTGAAGCTGGTCACTTTGTAAGTTTTGCACTTACGTCACCTATATATTATTATTACTCATACATTCGCAACTATTATTTATAGCTCAAAGCTCATATAACTAAGTTTTACATATTAAGTTTGTGACATTACCAAATGGTCCTAGATATCTTGTAGTCACACATGATAGATTGACTAAACCAATAAATTATGACATATATATGTCATCTACCAATAATTAAGACTTGTAGTTTATCGACAATAATAAAAGGGTCATGTAAAATACTTGGATACTACATGAGCCATCTATTATTGGTCGACATTTTGACTTGTTTATGACATAAAATAATATTGTATGATATTTCGACTTGTTTATCTACGAAATGTTATGTATTTATGGGTATGCTGCATTTTTTAGGTACCAGTAGATCAACCATGTATAGCGTTGGATATGGTGGGCAGCATCACTCGTTCATCCCATTTGACAAAGCAAAAGATGATATGAAACGACTAAAGGGGAACGTAACAAACTAGGAAGACAAGAAAACAAAATTAGGAGAGGAACATAGACTATCAAGATTGAAAGTCTGGTTATAATTTGTGTAGTATTTATTTGAATTTTGAAGTCATTATACATACAAAATTGAAATAATATATAATTTGAGGATGAGCTCTATGAACGAATGTACTTTCTCTATTTAACGCATCTACCTGAAAGCTTAAATGGTAAGTTTTCTAATTTTCTCTACTACCTGTATAATATTTTGGCTAACAAGACTCCAACAGTAAAGAAATTGTCATTTCAAACTACATGGTAATAGACTAATAGTCACTTATTTGTCGATTAACAAGAATTATAAAGACGTCTTATCGTGTCATTTGAAGGCATAGTTATTGATATCTGAAACTTATAAAACACGACCAATAATGAGCCAAATTGCTTCTAAGTTGTTCAAAGTTGCTTAAAGAAATAATGAGCCAAATCGCTTCTAAAATTCCTTTGTTGACACACAATAGGAAGTACTTACTTGCAAGCAATTTTCCCAAAATTATGCTCCCACAACTACCACATTTATACCACTACACCTAATCCTGCATTTTTTTTTTTTTTTTTTTTTTTTTTATAGTAAATCACTACTTAATCACCCAAATCCTCTTCTATGGAGGATATGGCCATAGGCATGGGACCCAAGATGGGTTAGAGAAGTGGGGTTATGTCCTTGTTACTTGTTAGGTCCATTATGTTTCCTTTTTCTTTGGGTGTTACTAGTTGTTTTAGTCCCAATTAAAGAGCCAAGACTCCTAAATTCTGAGCATAGTACATCTGTATATAACTGTTTAAAATAGTTAAATAGATACCATTAAAGATTTCTTTTGTCAAAAAAAAGAAGAAAAAAAATACCATCAAAGATATACTTTGTATGGTTTAAAAAAGTTTCATATATATTAAACTTTTGGTCCATAACTAAAAAACCAATTGTCAAAAAATAAAATTTTCCTTGTTCTGGTTGGAAAATCTGTGATTGGCAGTTTGAGATCCATGAAATTGACTCATCAGGCCAGTCACTAGTTATGATTAGTTAATCAAGCCAATGTACAGCACTTGAAGTGTGAGAATTGTATACTGCCTGGTAACTATTCGTATGTGATGTGTGAGAATATGAGTGGATGCAATAATATAATAACTTAATTTTAAAAAGATATATAAATTATGAGAAAATTCCGAAAAAGGTACAAAAACATTGGGGCATTTCAAGTTTTGGTCATGATTTGACTCCTCTTCCAAATTTGGTCATGTTCGACTCCTTGACTCACCCAAAATTTGACACGTGTCATTCCTTTTGTACACGTGTCATTCCTTTTATACTTTTTCTTAGAAAAAGTACCAAAGGAATGACAAGAAAAAGTACAAAAAGAATGACACGTGTCAAAATTTGGGTGGAGTCGAGCAACTAAGCAGTCAAAGGAATGACACATGTCAAAAACTGGGTGGAGTCGAGCAGTCGAACATGACCAAATTGAGAAGAGGGGTCAAATCATGACCAAAATTTAAAATGACCCAATGTTTTTGTACCTTTTTCGGAATTTTCTCATAAATTAATTGATTGATGATTGACAAAAAGTCTAAAACACATCATAAATACGTTTGCAGCCATGCAGGTACCCCTAGACCAAACCCTGTGTAACATTCAATAATCAATATGGTTGGTAACATTACCAATTCACCAGGATTTGTTACCTTCTAGAAGGACATATTATGCAAACATAAATCATAATGCATTTAACTGAAACTATAGTTTTCTTGCTCCTTTTAGTTTAGAACATTGAAATTAATCAATCAAAATAGGACTCGTGCTTTTTGAAGGTAAATGCATTGTTAGCATGCTCTATATAACAATTTATTGGCAACACCTTAATACCAAAATCATATATATACCTATTCATACATTGACACTTATGTTCAGGTTGGGCCATATCTGTCTAGAAAAAGAAT
The DNA here is from genome assembly GCA_030686995.1 of Artemisia argyi. Taxonomy (NCBI): domain Eukaryota; kingdom Viridiplantae; phylum Streptophyta; class Magnoliopsida; order Asterales; family Asteraceae; genus Artemisia; species Artemisia argyi. Next base: position 32,170,940 of record CM060693.1, read on the forward strand.
TTACAGGTAGTGTTGGATGCTACAACTTAATCATATTATTGAAGAAGTTATCCAAACTAGAAAAATGGTGGAATTAGTTCATAAAAAATGAGAGCCTGAAACTAATTTTCTACAACCTCTTTGACAGTGAAGCCGTTACATTATGTTAGAGAACATATAGCACCTTGATTACGGGTTCAATTTACATACACCAAATATAAAAAAATAATAAATAAATAGAATACATATGTAAATAAAATGAAGCATTTCAAAAGCTAACCTCAGTTCACGGAGTTGGGAGTCAAAATAGTGTTCATCACCGGGTCAACCCGTGTTTCGCTTGAACAAAAATAAGATTAACTAGAAGGCTGATGTTAACTCTATTTTTTCTAGCACTTCCAGTTTGGTTTTTCTTTTCCAACCTTTCATTGTGGCTACAAGGTTTATTAGTCCCGTCATTTGGCTTTTTGTGTACTCCTAAACTCCACAAGTTAAGATTAATATTGAGTGAAAATTTGATGCAAAGTGTAATTTAGAAATGCATATGGTAAAGAAGATATAGTACTGATATCTTACCGGATGAGCACGAGCCCAATGCACATATTCAGTTTCTGGAAGATAGAATGCCTGTTATAGTAATGACAGATAAACAATTACAAGTTATTTCATGAATTTTGATAGAGCCAAGTACCCACAACTGTAAGGTCGACAATTAAATCAGACTTTGGTTACCTTAATAAAAGTTTCTACTCTTTGTAATTTCGGCTTAACATTAATGGTGAGAAAATGCTGAAGACCAGTAATTAAAACCTGAATAAACCATACAAACCATCATTTCAGAATACCAATAACAGAAATACATAAATGAAATCAGTTTAGCGTAATTTATTTATCTCTATCAGCTCACACATGGAAATCAAAAAATAGCTTTAGAATAAATGGATCAGATATACTGAAAGTCTTCTGCAATGAATTTCTATTGGATAAAACATCCTCACTAATTTTAGTCAAAATACTAGATTATCGATAAAAATAAATAGCTTTTTATCAGATTGAAACACCAACTGTTTATAAAGAAAAACATTTTTTATTTGTAAAAGACGTGTTTCATAAGTCATAACCACCCTCATTCCGTCACAACCCATGTAAAAGATATCCAATTTGACCCGTTACCCAACCCGCCCATTTTGCCACCTCCAACACTTAGCATGCGTCAAACAACATAATCTATGTAGTTGAGATTCATGGGAAACCTGAAAATCTAATGACATTAGAGCTCGACCCTCATCAGTACACCTCTTCACTCTTGATAGGCCTTCAACAACGGTTTCAGAAAGATTTTCAAGTCCATACCCTATTAGTGTCTCTTGAACCTGAGTTTACGCATATAGTTTATAATAGATGTTAGAATTCTTCTCAGATCCTAGTGTCGTTTATCTTTGATTCGAACGAACAAAAGTCATTACAGAGAAATAAAACAAGGTGTTGGACTTCACCTCCTTCCGGATGCCTCCATGAGCAAGCCTCGTCTTGTAGTGCTTAAATTCTCCCAACAATAGATCAACATACCTGTTGAATATGAATATTTAGCCCGCTGTAGAATAGTTTGATAATTTAAAAAGAGGGTATATCAGTGTGATTATTGGTGGATCATTAATTGATTATTCAGTAAATAGCATGCAGATTTGAGGGGGAAATAAAAGATGTAATTATATTAGCCATAATTGGTGAATTCATCATTATGCAAAATCTTTAACTAGTATAAGTAGAGATAAGAATTGTTACATCCAAATATATTGGCGTAAAACATAATTACCCGTTATGTTCCATCCCAAGCTCTTTAACTTCCCATTTAGCATTGGCAATTCGATCAGCATACCTACCAAGTGATCCTGGTTAAATATCAAATGATTGGATATTGTAGTTTATCTTGTCAACAAGAAAAAAACGCATCCTATCAGTTCTTATGTTGTATCTTACCCGCTAATGTGAAGAAGTAATCTTGCAGTTGTTCTATGAATTTGCTCTACAAGATCTGACACTGAACCGACCTGATAAAAAATTAATGTACTCAATACATAAAAGTGGCCTAAAATGAAAATATAAACCAAGTGTAGACGAATATCCATTCCATTGTAATAGCCAAACAATGGATCTGTTGGTTACTCCTACAGTGCTACCCATTATAAAAGTCATTTTGTGTACAGAAGTCTTGGCTTGTAAGGAAATTCTAGTTTTCTCAGCTCAGAATTTTTGTCTTCAACTTAATATGAAAATAATTTCACTAGGAAAAAAGATACATCAGAATCAAATACATTTTCCTCCTTTAGAAATAAGTAATCAAAGTGTACCAAATGCACATAGAAGTCTTCAACAGTTGCTGAATTATTCTGCAGAAGAATTGATTGAATATGTGCCTTAGATTTTTGCATTAATCTAGCAACAAGAAATATAGTGTCAGCTCCTGCACACCGCTCCTGCATCATAACAATACATTGCATTTCGACAAGTTATTTATTCAGATGCATAAGTTATAAAAGAAAATAAAAATAATACAAACAGATAAAAGTAAGGTACCTTGAGGCCAAAAGAGGTGCTGGTCGCATGACTAACATGCGAATTGGATTTACCATTAGGCCCATTATCTGAATTGGATAATGGCATATTCAAATGCATAGATGAAGATGAAGATAATGAAGGAGATGGCGATTTGACCCATTGACCACAATCTTGTCTTATTCTGGATAAGGCTATTTTCAGCTGATCTGAGCAACACAAAATGAATTCATATACACAAGAAGTATAGATCCAGAATAGTACTGTACATGATATAATAATAAACACAGAAAAACAAGGATAAAATACTTACAGCCAAGAGCATCATTTAATCCTTTACCACCGGGATTTGTGTTCGGCTGACCAAAGCTTTCAAAAACGTAATGAAAAAATATCCCAAAAAATTGGCATATAGCCTGCAAGATTTGATTTGCTTAAACAAAGACAACCTAAAACATGAAAAATTATTATGAAATTCAATAAGAGCATACCTTAAAAAACTCAACATTCATTATGTCTAATCTTTGCATTAGCCTTGCGTATTTATCCATCAGCCTATTGCATATAAATATTCAGTATAATGCACTAAAAACACCTGATATTCGAGACTCGGAGATATAACTAACCTTAGAACACAAATTGAAGATCCTGTGTGTGCTTCTATCTCATCGGTATTCGAATGTGTAGAATGGTTTTTAAAACGGTTGGGCTTCGGGATTCGGCTCGGCAGTTGGCTATCCTCATCGATAAAATCTGCATGAAGATCTTCATTTTCATCGTCAGGATCAGTGTGGCCATTTCTATGATTTGTATCACTATTAAGTGAGGATTTATCGTTGTGAGATGACTCATTGAATTTATCATTGGGTTCTTCTAAGAATGCTGATGTGGCATGTGAAGAAGCACCGTCGTATTCCTTTGAAGCATTTTTTGGACAAAATGGATTCCCATTACTAATCCAATGGGAAAACCCACTCTGTCTTGGGTTATGGTTAATTTTCACCAAATCAGGTATGGATTTTTGGGACTGCGACTCTCTTGAAGTAGATTGAATAATTAATGTAGCCCCATCACCAACAAGGCCCGCAAAACTAACTACCTGAATTGTCTCTGGTGGTATTGCAAACCAATTCTCTTTCTCCAATACCATTTTTAAAGCCTGAAAGATGAACAATAATATTACTTATTCATTAGTTGTAGGATAACAAATTTAATACGTGATAGAGGTGGAAAGATAGGCAGGTTGGGTAAGTTCGGTAACGGGTCCAAATAGGTTCGGTTTGAAACGGGTCATTCTCGTAAATGTTGAAACAGTCTACGTCAATTACTTTGTTGTCCTTTGTTTTGTTAAGTACAATTGCATAGAAAAAATAATTGAAAATATCTAAATCTCTTAATCAAAACATGTAGCAGCCTAGGAGGCTGCATGGTGTTAAAAATAGACTTTGGGCAACTTCAACCCGGCCCCTTTGATCACATCTCATTTTAGCTAAAACAAATTGTTGAAAAATCTGACCAGTTTGAGATAAAACACAACTCAAATTGACCAATTAATAAGTAAGACACACTACTTACCAAACATCATATGGAAATGAATATGTCAATTTACATATTGAGATCAGTAGATACATGAAGATGTAAACTTACGTATATATTTTGGCGGTGAAAAGATGCAAAGTAACTTTCACATATAGTTTTCACTCTCAGCCTAAATTCAACAGCTTCAGCCCCACAGAAAGCTTCACCAGCCAAGATGAAGGTATTGAGATCTTCATAATTTTTTAAAAACTGATGAATGCTAGTAGAACCAACAGCATCAGAGGAAAGCAATACTGACAGGCGGCTTGATGTAAGTTGCCAAAGATTCCTGCGGTCCCTTTGCAATGTTTGTGAAACAAATGTTGTCGCGTCACTTCTAAGCTGGAACCAAGAAGATCCACTGCTTGAAGCTCCACTCCCATTATCTCTTGATTCTAAACCAGAAGGATCATGAGGTAAACTAGTAACAGATATCGTAGACTCATCTGCTGCAGCTAAATTGGGTCCTTGGCTCATGGGTTCAGATAGGGAACCATTATCTGCCTTTGGATCAGAACCGTATTGTGATGATGAATCGTCAAGTTGGATAGATTTAGAAGAAAAAGTGTCTTCATGTTCTTCCTGCATAGCAGGTGATGAATGGCGCAAAGAACCCTGTAACAGAAATACAAAATATTGAAGATATTGTAATCACCAAGCATAATTTTATACATACAATCTAGAATATTCAAAGCGAATATTAACCTTTCACATTGCTTCAAGTGTCAATACCATTTACTATTCGTTAGTGAAACAAGAAAGTGAGCGAAACTGTGGTTTATACCTTATGATCGAAATTGAAATTCATGATTGCATGATACGAGCACATTAAGTTGAAGATGACAGCCAATGTTGCCAACAAACACTCCCTAAACTTGGATTCAGGTACTCGTGAGCATAGATCACTATATGTTAGCCTAATATACAGAAACAAAGATATCTTAATAAGGAGTAACAATTTGTAAAAATAAAGGTAGGTTTAAGTATACCAAGCAACCAATGAAGTACACAACAAGCATACCTAGTGTTTCCAACTTCAGCAACTTCTAGATCCTGCCACATTTAAGTAGTCATAGCAGTATTAGCTAATAAAAAAAGGCAATGGTTTTAGTTATCAACAGGTATTTGGATATGAGTTTCCGGAACTGATTTAATGATATTGAACAATCAGCTTTAATTATATTTGCTTTGCATGTAGAAACAAATGCACGCGCTTTCAAATGAGGCAATTAGTTATCTTATTTCTCCTTTGTTTTCAGTAACATTACAAATCTAAGTTACAGCTTATCTGTAAAAAATGTACCTCCAGAACAATAGTCTTCAGCACATTATGGGTTTCAGATATAACTTCCTGCATAAAGAAGCTTTGTATCTTTTCAGCAAGACCAGAAACATCACCAATTAATGCATAAGCATCAACCACCTGTAAGTATTACAACAGATACCCTATTAAGAGAGTAAGAGTTTAAAGAAAAGGCATATAATTTCAAGTATAATCAGTACTAAGAAATATCTGTTTTTACAATCTAAATTCAGATACAATAAGTAAGAATTTAATGTGAATGAATATACCAGTACAGAGATAACATGAAATGACCCTAAAAAAGAACAGGAACCATCAAACTAATAAATCAATGTCTCACAGTTAAAAAGCTTGCTTCTTTGAAGTCTTTGCACACTCCCAATAATAATGAATCCAATTTCTGTAAAGCTTTTGCCAGCCAGATCTGCATTGACAGTAAGACATGCCTACATCAGAATATCTACTTGGTTTTTGTGACTAAACAGTATGTAGTTTAAATTACCCAAAAAAGAAATACTGGTTGTGTTTACTCAAAGACTCTATTCTTCTTTGCGTAAGACAATAAGGAGTTCCTACTTATGTCTTAGGTCTTTTTACGTAAATCATATACTTTAACCATTGTGCCACATTTAATAGAAAGCAAAATGGCATGCAAGTGAATAATTGGTCATCTTCACCATCCAACCAATTAGGAGTTAACTTATTTCTGAAGCAAACAACATTTTAAAACTCCCAATTGCTTATGATTCTTACCTCCACGCCGCGACTCATCTCTTGTATGACCAAAAGCTCTGAGAAACCATCCAGAAGTTGAAGATACTCAGGTAACACCTGGAATGCCTGTAGAGTGAACCAGTCTAGCATAAAGCTGCAGTCTTGGACAGAGGTACGTATTTAAAATATTTGACATTTAGCAGATAATTGGAAAATTTGATATGATAAAAAAATAAGATTGAGACCTTAAAGAAATTTCCTTCACTGACATGGGTTTCAAGTGCCACTTGCATGTCTTGTGCATGACGAAGCTCTGCTAAAACTGGGAGTATGTCCTGTAAATTTTTGTAGGGTGTGGATATACAGTTAGTCATACTAAAACAAGTAAGATCATGGCTAAATATATCTGCAGCTATATTAGTGTCATTTAACAACCAAATATCAGTTCAGTTTTTGCTTTGTGAGCTTTATGCAAAACATTTACACCATGTAAGCTGATTAGAATAAACAAATATATAATATTGTTAAGGTCTCAGAGGATGAGAAATACCAGAAGAGCTTGTTTCCTTCTAGAATTTGTGTTAACAATAAGATCCCTTGATACCTCATTCCGTGAGGAAGTTAAATGTCTTCGTCCATTCTGCAAGTACAAGTGTTCATATAATGAATTTCGAGTTAAAAAATTTACAAAATCCTACATTAATCGCATAATGAATTATATAGCTTGACTTATTACTTAAGCTTGTGGTTCAGCTAATTGAGGATAAAAGAAGATAAATGTAAACATCATCACCTGCTTACCATGCAAATGACGTTTGCAACCTTCACATCTTTCTCCAGCTCCTTTACCAAATGCATTCCTTTCACTGATTACATAAAAAATCTATTAGAACCTCCTTTTGATCAATGAGTGTGTGCGAAAGTTAATTGGTACCAAAAAGTTGCAAGTTGAAAAAATGATAAACAGCTGATAATTACTAATGTTACTAATCTTACCCATTACTTCATGGTGCTCCATCACTTGGCCAGACAAAGTTTCTGTCACTTTATCCAGTTGTAATAACCTAAGAGCAGCCTACGAACAACAAATTTTGAAAATTCAAATGATAAACATCAATGGAATCTCAATGCATGGAAAAGTAGAAAATCAACTTGCACACTTGATGGAACAATGAGCATAATATTTAACTTGCCAAACAGGAGCAAGAACCTTGACAACTTTTATTACTTGGATTAATTGGTTCATGATATTACCTTCCCTTCAAAATATGGAAGCTCGTTTTCTTCAGATGGAAGATTCTCCAAAGTGTGCCGAACAGGATCAAACATCTGCGCACATAAATTCGGCAACTCTTAGCAGATGTGGGATACTGCACTATTTACGGGCTTATACAAAATGTAAAATGCGTAAGAGCTGTAATTTGGTGGACTATGGGCAATTTTACGTTTATGAAATAATGATCAAATGTCTCTATTACAGACTATGATATAGCCACCCGGAAATGCAAAAATTTAAATCCAAAGATGTTCAACCTCTTCATAAAATTCTTCTTCGAGCTCCTCTATTACTTGACCACGAGATGTGTTTCCATATATTGAACTAAGTTCTTCAGAACTTGAAGAGAGACTTTGCCTATGATATTGAGGGATCGAAGCAAGTGCACGAGCTATAGTTGCTGCAGTAGCAGCCCGTGCTGGAATCTGCAAGAAATATATTTTTCATCTGATCACACTGCAGATGCATATTTAACAGCAACATAAACTCTTTATCAAGTAACAAATTTAACGGCATAATGTTCTATACATGTCCACTTTCTGAAATGAACCTTAAGATCAGAAAGTCATTAATATGCAATATTGTTGAAATAAAAGTTTCCGCAAAGTAATATCATCAATGCTTTGAAGTTTTTTCAATTATCAAAGGAATCTCTGCAGTTCTACACACTCGATGGATTTTTGCTATTCCATTATCAATCTCTGGTTAGGTACATCGTATTAACGTTAAGTCACTAACTACAGTACATCTTATGATAATTCATACATTCTAACATCTTAGCAGTCCTTGAAATCCACCAATGGACAATAAGTCTTTAATTATTTCTCTATCTCTCTGTTACAAGCCTTGTCAAACATAAGTCGGTAATTATTTCTCCATCTTAAGGTCTTATCTTAGCAGCAGGGGCGGAGCCAGAAAGTTATGATCAAGGGGGAAAACATTGATAATTTTTAGAAACTACATTATAAATCGGTTCGTTAGAGGGGCAAATTACAAAAATAGCCATATATTTTAAAAAACCACAACTTTTTGGGCAAAGAGTAAATTACATAAATCGTCCCTAAACTTTGGCCAGATTGCATGTTTCGTCCCAACCATTACGAAAGTGCATAAATCGTCCCTGTGGAAAACCTTTGAGCAAATTTTCGTCCCTAAACTTTGGCAAGATTGCATATTTCGTCCCAACCAAATTGCATGTTTCGTCCCAATCAGGGACGAAAATTTACTCAAAGGTTTTCCACAGGGACGATTTCTGCACTTTCGAAATGGTTGGGACGAAACTTGCAATCTGGCCAAAGTTTAGGGACGATTTATGCAATTTACTCTTGGGCAAATGACAAAAAAATGCATCGAACTTGACACTTTTTGTGATTGTGTGTAGCCAACTATTTTTTTTCTTATTATGTGTACTGAACTTTCAAATTTCGATCATTGTGTGTATTTTGTGACTATTCTGCCATGTAAAATGACCATTTTACCCTTAGAAATTTCAAAAAAGTAAGGGTAAAATGGTCACAAAATACACACAATGATCGAAATTTGAAAGTTCACTACACACAATAAGAAAAAAAAATAGTTGGCTACACACAATCACAAAAAGTGTCAAGCTCGATGCATTTTTTTGTCATTTGCCCCAACTTTTTTCGCTAGGGGGCACGTGCCCACCCTGCCCCCTCCTGTCTCCGCCTCTGCTTAGCATTCCTCAAAATCCACCAATGGACGACAATCCAGGAGATACATTTTCTATAGCAAGCATTATAAATTGCGCGAAATTGTCAACTAATTTTACATGCATACAATCAAAGCATAACACTCGAAATCAGCATTAAATGTGAACTAACTTATATATACAACACTAAATAAGTATAAACTATAAACACATGAATTCTAACAATATCACAGCTACATTACACAATGAGTGATCTAAAAGTATAAAATGTTCGTTATAACTACCTCAGGACGGTCGTTCGCCAAAGGACGAAAGGCGACGGATCGCGCGGAGCGAACCGAGCTCAGAAACTTCTCCCCGACCTTGGAAAAATCCATGTTTCCAACGGTAATTGAAATGAGTTAACTGCATTTGGATATTGGAGGTTTTAAATTACCCGCCATTTTTTGTGGAGATCTGTTAGAGGGTTTGTTACGGTGTTATTAAAATTTTGTTTTTTTTTTTCGGTTGGTGTTCTGACTTTTTTATACATTCCATGAGTTTGACAATTAGAGTTGACCTTTACCGTGCCACGTGTTCACCACCAGTTTTCTACTTTTCTTTTTCCATTTATTTATTTTTTTTAGTAAATTGCAAAATCAGTCCTTGTGGTTTGATCAAATTGCGGTCGCAGTCTCTATGTGTCCAAACGCAATTCTTGTGAGAAACTTTATTACGCAATTGAGACGATAATTAAACGCCAAAATTCCTTACGCTTGCACTTTCAAAGTTATAGGGACTCCGCTTGTAATTTGACCGACCATATAGACGATTTTTGCAATTTTTTTTTTTTTAAATTGGACTTAACTTAACTCGATTAGATACTTAAATGTTATAGTTTTGAAGTGTTGAGATTAGTTTTTAATTATGTTAAAATATGATCTAAAGTTCAAAACCGTGTTTTTTTTAAAAGAAAACGTAATCATGTAATTTAGATGATTTTCTAAACACTGTGTTTTCTAATTTTTGGCATTTTGAAAATGATAATTTTCCTCTTAAAGGCAATCCACGAGCACATCCTCATAGATGACGTACACTCATCATTAACCAGAGTTACAAAAGTTAACCTCACTTTGTTTCATTCTTTTACTTTTGATGCCAATTTTTTAGAGTAAATTACTTAAATAACTCTTTTCTATACCATGTTACGAAAATGGACCGCGCACTTTTATTTTACGAAAATGAACTTTCAGTCCATCATACGTTAGATGTAGAACATCTGGCACATCCAACGCACCAAACACACTGGCACACCTAAGTTATATGTGCGCTTCTCTGACAAAAATGAGATGCGCCTACAAGCTTATATGTGCCCTCCTAAAACGACAAGTGCAAGCGCACTCTTTCACCTATGTGCGCCCCGAACCTTATGTGCGTCTCCGAAAACGACAAATGCAAGCGCACCTGGTGCTTATGTGCGCCTAGAATCTTAAGTGCGCATGTTTTCTTGATGATCGGTATATCCCATAAACTCTATCTCAAATGAAGAAGAACACATTTCCATTTCCATTTGCACTCACCATCCTTTAATTCGATCGATGTATTTGTGTGTGTTTTTTAATCTTGGTAGATGTTTTTGAATCTGAAAAAAGAGGAGTGCTAGACTCACTCATATTTTACAAAATTTCTCCCACACAATGAGGTGGAATGCATCTTAGCCACCCAATGCTCTCACTTGATCAATTAATGCTCTCACATGAGTGGCTAAGATGCATGCCACCACATTGTGTGGGAGAAATTTTGTAAAATGTGAGTAAGTCTAGCACTCCTCCTGAAAAAATGGGTGAGTGTTGTTGAAGGAGAAGAGGTAGGTGAGAGACTTGAGATGACAAACACAATAATAAAACAAATGGTCCACACTTTTATCAATGCTACCTCTCAAAAGTAGTTTTCTCTTGTACTTTTATTAAAAAAAAAAAAAAAAAAAAAACAAATAAACAAATGAGTTTGTCAGGCCTTATGGACTCTTTTCGTAAAATCATAAAAATTCGCCTCTTCTAGTAAAAAGGGTATTGTGTTGGTTCATTTTGGTAATTTATTTAATTTTTTAACCAAAATATGACACCATATGTTTCTATACATTTCCTTACTTGGAGACTGCATTTGGTAGACAAATTTGGAGATAGCATAACAAACTTTGCTTCATGCTAAAAAAGAGAAAGAACATGGACATAACTTCAAGACTGATTTTGCATGATCTTATGCTCATTGCGAGCAATGCAATGGTTGGATTTAACAAAAATGTGTGTAATATTGTTGTATTTGTATGTCTCTTTCAAGGAACTAAAACTAAAGAGTAACACTAACACATGGCATCAAAATGTGAATCAATGTTCTAGTGAAGAATTCACATGAACAAACAAGTACAACATGAACCAATAAGATTAAGTTTTTATATTCACTAAATGTGTATCACAGACCCAAAATCAACGATCTTAATTGGCAATAAAAGAATCTTTGGATCAAAAATGGATACCAACATACCATGCCTTGGGAAAATTGGGCGATTAAGCCATCATATAAACTTCCAACATCAAATCATTTGCAAGGAATTTAAGAAGCAGATATTGGTACAGAAAACAAGATTCTTTTTACGTCACTACTCAAGTCTACACATAAAACTAGCCAATATAGATCGCTTTACGACTATGAGGTCCAGATATAGACCTGACCTCCACTTGTAGCCCCTGCAAGCATCCCAGGTATGACGGGATGGGCATCAAAATGACATGGGAATTTACTAAAGAGGGGAATCTTAAGAGTAGTAACAAGTGTCTTCGTGTATGCAGAAATAACGTCAACTACTCTTCTGTTCTTGTTCCCCACAAAGATATATGAATCATCCCACACCCATATACCCCTGTTTATTTCTTTGCATTAGGAGTCGAAGCAATCGCATCTCCACATTTATTGCATATAGGCACACACTAGAACAATGTCAAGAATCACTTAGTCACATTTGTTCCATCATTAGTTTCTCACTCACTAAGTTGCCTTACACTAAGTTAGTTGCCTTAGGATACATGACTTGCTTATTTGTTCATTTACATTATTGTCTTTGCATGAAATTATATTATATGCTTAGTGGCCTACATATATACTTCCTATGCATACTTCATTAAGATAATATTTGTTTAGTTGCCTAAAGAGATGGACTTACCCAAAACCAAACCTGAAAACAAACATCTTTCTGGAAAAATATCTGCCAAAAACCATTTCTGGCAATCTAGAACCAGACATTGGGCGCCCCCCATAATTATCAAGGGCGGCCCCTTTAAAATTAAAGGGGCCGGCCATTAATTAAGAGGGCCGGCCACCTGATGGTCGAGGCTTCCTGTTTGCTTTCTGCTTTTTAGCCCATTGCACCCTATTTTGATTCCCCACATCCCTAAATTCACAATCATATTTTGTCTATCAAATCCACCACATATTATCCTTCCATAAACACTAAATCATCACACTATAAATAGCCTCATTCATCATTAATCATCACTTCTTCCAAATAACCCTTTTGAGGAACATACTTAATCTCAAAATAACAATCATCACTCTCATCAAAACATGCATCCTATGCTCCATGTTGAGGCCTCAATCCCTAGTCTCAATCTAACTCCACCATCATCACCTTCCTTCGAACATAAAAAGTTTGTTGAGGAGCTTAAAGAAGCCCATTGATTCCTCCCAAACCAACCAGTCAGCCGTGTGCAGCTGTTAGGCCCACCTGGGAGAAAGTGCAAGTTAATATTGACCGTGGAAATATAGGGAAATCCCCGGGTCGTTAAATCCCAACGAGATTGAAATTGTATTTGTAAACGGATAGGAGAGTGAGTGGTACTGAGAACAGTAACAAAGATGATTTGAGAATTGATTATACTACTGATTGCTTGATATTTGGAAAATATGAAATTATAACAGAAATACAGATATAAGCACAAAATCAGATAATCAAATAACAGACAGAGAAAAGTGGTATTTAACAAGTTACAAACTACAGGGGTTAAAAGTGGAACTTTTGAAAACTTAATATTAAAGAAAATAGAAAATGAAATTTAAACTATGAAAATGATTATTATAATATTTAGTTACTATTTAATTAATAAAACTAATTAAAATCTAATTTAAAACTTAATTTAAATTAACTAAAAATTACAACTATTACAAATAAACCTAAAAACTTATAACAATAATTTCTAAACCTAAATAAGAACTTGAAGAAAGTATAAAAAAATGAAAATAAATATTTTTGTCTTTTTATAAGTATTTTATTAATTAATAACTATTTAACTTAATTAAACTATTTTAACTATTTTAAATTACTATTAATACTAAATTACCTTAGAAAATTATGATAAAATTTATAAAACTAATTAAACACTACAGGAATACTAAAAAATTATAAAAACTTGCTAAAAATTATATTTAAGCTAATTGACTAATTAATTACTTATTAATTATTTTAAAGCTAATTTAATTAATTTAAATAAGAAAATTAGAAAATGGACAGTGGAAATTATGAAACTATTTTTTAAAAGTCTTAACTACTTTATAAAACTTAGGAAAAATATAAAATTCTACTTTAGTTGATTAAAATTAAAGAAATCTATTTAATTATTAATATTACCTATTTAATTATTTAAACTAGTTTTAAATCTAATAAATAGTAAACTGCTTAGGAAAATTCTAAGAAAATTATTTTAACTACTTTAAGGTACTAAGTAATTTATAAAATTATAAAATTGGACAAGTGCTTATTAATAAGCTGAAATGAAAATTAATTAGATAATTTCTATTAAATAGAAGCTATCACTATTTTTATGTTTGCTTTTTCTGGTTTTTCTTTTATAAAACTATTTAAATACTTAAATAATGAAACTTTTACAAAGACAACTACTTTGGAAATCAAAAATAAGCACTGTAAGTGCTTATAAGCTTATACAGTTGACTATGGTTGACCAAATTAAGAAATAAGCCAAGATGAGGTTATGTGGGGTCCACTATGATGAAATCTGGTTTACCTAAGTTATTTGAACTATTTTAAACTAAACTTGGTGAGATAAGCTCCTAGAATAAGCTGAGAAGCTCAAATAAGCACTTGCTTATTTGAGTTCTGACTCAGAAATGGGACAGAGTTTGCGGACAAGTTTAGGTGGGGTCCACTGATCTATAAGTCAAATTAAGGGTCAAGTTTTGAACCTGAGTAGGAGCGGGGTTGTAATAAGCTAAGTTTGAGGTGTGGGACCTACTGGTGTGGGCTGCAGCCACCACTAAAGTTGGTGGTGTGGTGGTGGTGTGCTGATGCAAAGGGTATTGTTTTGCCCTGCAGTTGTGTTCCAAGGGTTGTGGGGTTCACAAGAGTAAAAGAGGGTTCAAACTAAACCTAGGGGTTCAAAGATGGGTTGATAAGCTACAAATTGAACCAAGAAGCTAAGCTTTTGGCTTACTAATAAGCTCTGAGTGAGCCTTCAAAATGGTGATCATATACTGAGTGCTCAGTATAGCTTGTTTTACACAGGTCACAATTTGGATCCTAAAAGTTATGCTACAATAAGCTAAAGGCTAAACTAAACCTAGATGTGAAAAGGTGGGGTATTAAGCTCTAATTAAGTTGAATCCTAAGATGTGGTGTCCACTGAGTTGATAAGAAATCACCACCAAAGTGGTGGTGATGGACTGGGTCTAAATGAGCAGGGCACACCTTTGCCCTGCAAGTGAGTTTGAGGGTCTGTGGGGCTTAGGGTAAGAATCCTAAAAATATAAAACTTATTGGAACTTAAAGATGGGCTGGTAGAGTATTACTACAACAAATTTTAAGTCCTAGATCCTACTCTATAATTCTAAACAAATCTTGGAAGTTTTGAGAAAATCTGAGATGTGCACTTTGACTATTTTGCTTAAAACTAAAACTTTGACTTTAACCAACTTTGATCCTAATTTAACTACTGAGAATGGTTTAATATGATAAAATAGAACTAGATTAAGCTATATTAGTAACTTATGAATAGGTATGAATGGTTTTGAGTTCAAAGATCACCACAGTTTAACTGTGGTGATGAGTTTTTTTGTAATTTTGACTTTTAGGCCTAAACTTCCAAAGTTAAAGTTGAATTACACTTATTTGAACACAAGCATGATACTGAGACAGAAATAGTGCAGATACAACAACAATTAAACACCTACTCAGCTTGAACCAAACACCCCTATAACAGATTCAAATCTTGATTTTCAAAAGGATTTGAAGAATCAAGCCACAACTTAGTTACAGAAGTTAATTTATGCTAAGTTAAGCTGATTTAAGTACAAAAAGACTAGTTTTAACAACAATAACCAATGATTACTAAATAAGCTAATTTAACTGTGAGACTTTGATTTTTATAGCAACTATAAATTTAAATGAACAAGCTTGCAATTTTAAGTTATATTATGGCTACCTAGCATCAAATAAGCTCAAACGAAACAACAATAAGATTAATAGGAGGTGCCACAGTAAAAACCAAAGATTGAGGATAGAAACTTACAAGTTGCTTTCCTGCTAGAACCATGAACCAATAACCAAGAACAACCTATTTCCTCCCCTGAGGATCTAAACCAAACTCCACAGCTTCCTTGTTGCTTCCAAATCAGCTATGAAACCCAGAAATCAATTTCAATTGCCACAGTTGACTATCATTGACCAAGTTTGTATATGATGAACTTTTTTACCTTAACTGATTAGTAGGTTACTAAAAGCTGTATTGAGCTTATGGGAGCTTATATGAGCTTTTTCAATCCATATCAGTTACTACAAACAACATTAGATGGTATTGAGATTTTTGACTAGAATTTTAAACTTGCATAAAATGAGAAATCAAACCAAACTTAATTCTTATTATTTGAGAACCTTAAGAGTACACTGAAAATGATAATTAGAAAGTTGTAAGCTTGAATTACACTGGAAATTAAGATTGACTAAAATACGAAATAAGAAAATTACAATTGAACTAGATAACTATTTCTTCTGCCTTCTCTTCATCTTTATAAGTGAGAATGAGCATCCAGGTGTCCTCAGGGACTTTTCCCACTTCATCTGAGCCCTTGATTGTATCCAATTGATATCCACCGTTTAAACCAACTTTTGGCGCCAAAGTCCTCCACGTTAACTTGGAGGCAAAGGTTTGCAATTAAAGATTGTTGGAGTTATGTGGAGGTGTCAGGGGACAAAGGGGAAGGTTTTTAGGACAAGTTGGGTTTTTATAGAAGAAACAGAGGTTATGAAGTAGTTTGGAGTGAAAAAATTGTGGAGATAGCATTAAATGCTTATGTGGTTTGGTGTGTGAGGTGGAAGGGAGTAGGTTGGGTATTTAAGTTGGGTTGGATTTGGTTTTGGCTTATTTAAAATAAAAGGGTCCGGATTGGTTTGGATTTTACACAAGGACCAAAAATGTAAACTTGGCAAAGTTGAGGGGCTGTTATTGTGATTCTCCCAAAATATTTTAAAGGACTTAACTTGCCAAATATGATAAACCAAGGACCAATTTATTTATTTTTCCATTTAAAAACATCCAGGGACCTTTTCTGCAATTTTTCAAACTCCAGGGACCATTATTGTAAATTTGGATTTTTAAGGGACTGTGATTGTAATTTCTCAAAATGTTATCAAAATTGTTCCATTTTGTCATTCATGCATAGTACAAGGGTATTATTTGTAAATTTTCCAGTTTTGAATACCCAGGGACCATTTTTGCCAATTTTGTAACTTGAGGGGTAAAAGTTGCCAGTTTGTGTAAACTTTCATCCAGGGATCATTTGTGAATATTTTTGGTTTCCCAAGGACTTAAGTTGACTTTTTATTTATTTTAAACCTTCAGGGACTAGTTTTGTCAATATTTGAAACTTGAGGGACTGAAACTGCCAATTATGCAAACTTTGTACGTTTTTCATTTGTTTTTGCATATTTTGTATTTGAAACATATAAAACACTCTTCTAAGATATTTTAAGTATTATGATGCATTTTTGAGTGTTTTTGTATGTTTTGGCAGTTCAGATTGGTGCAAAATGATGAGTATTTAGACACTCATCACCCATGAGCTTACATATTTATGAAACAAGCCCTCGCATAAGTTTTATACGAAAATGAACTTTTAGTTCTTGTCCGTCAGAGTCATTAACCCTACACATGTATTACGAGATTTTGTAAGTAAAATGGAGTATGGACAACT
Source organism: Artemisia argyi (assembly GCA_030686995.1). Lineage (NCBI taxonomy): Eukaryota > Viridiplantae > Streptophyta > Magnoliopsida > Asterales > Asteraceae > Artemisia > Artemisia argyi. Next base: position 32,188,250 of record CM060693.1, read on the forward strand.
TAATACTGACATGTTTAGTCATACAAATATTAAAGTGAGAAGTGACATGTTTAGTTCATTTTGGTAAACAATTAAAAAAATGTTTACATCGGTAAAATAAGTATGTAAATGATTCATTTTAGTAATTTGCTTTTTCTTTTTCCATTTATTCTTTTTTAGTAAATTGCAAAACTTCGAAAGTTTATTATGCAATTGTATGTAGCGGTATGGAAGATACAAAGTTTCAAAATTCAATACACTCACCGGGTGGATATAGGAGGAGGCAGGGTGGGCACACGCCTCCTAGCGAAAAAATTTGTAGTGTAAAATTTTAAAATATTTGGCTATTTTTGTAATTTGTCACTATAACAAATTGATTTGTAGTGTAGTTTCTAAAAATTATCAGTGTTTGACCTTTTGACCACGCTTGCACTTTCAAAGTTACAAGGACTCCACCCATGTAATTTGACCGACCATATAAACAACTTTTGCAATTTTCTTTTTTTCTTTCTTTTAATTGAAAATTGGACTTAACTCAACTCCACTCAAGCAAGAGTTGTCTTCAACTCGATTACATGCTTAAATGCTATAGTTTTGACTTTTGAAGTGTGTAGATTAATGTTTAATTCTGTTAAAATAAACCTGCAGGTCTTAACCTGCATAATCTAAAGTTCAAAACTGTGTTTCTCTAAAAGAAAACGTAATCATGTCTTTTAGAGGATTTTCTAAACACTGTTTTTTGATTTTTTGCATTTTGAAAACGATAATTTCCTCTTATAGGCAATCCACAAACACATACTCATAGATGATGTAACCAGAGTTACAAAAGTTACCTCATTTTGTTTCATTATACTATTGATGCCAATTCTTTAACCAAAATATGACACCATATGTTTCTATACAGTTTCCTAACTTGGAGACTGCATTTGGTAGACAACTTTGAAGATAGCATAAAAACTTTGCTTCATACTAGAAAAGAGAGAGAACATGGCTCGAGATTGATTTATGCCCATTGCAAGCAATGCAATGGTAAATGGTTTGATTCAAGTATGTCTCTTTCAAGGAACTAAAACTAAAGAGTAACACTAACACATGGCATCAAAATGTTAATCAATGTTCTAGTGAAGTATTCACTTGAACTAACAAGCACAACATGAATCAATAAGATGAAGATTTTACATTCACTAAATGTGTAACACAGACCCAAAATCAATGGTCTTAATTGGCAATAAAAGAATCTTGGGAAAATTGGGCGATTAAGCCATCCTTTGGATCAAAAACAGATACCAGCATATCATGCCTTGGGAAAATTGGGCAATTAAGCCATCATAATAAACTTCCAACATCAAATCATTTCCTAGGAATTTAAGAAACAGATACTGGTACAGAAAACAAGATTCTTTTTACCTCACTACCCAAGTCTACACATAAAACTAGCCAATATAGATTGATTTACGACTATGAGGTCCAGATATAGACCTGACTTCCACCTGTAGCCCCTGCGAGCATCCCAGCTATAAAGGGATGGGCATCAAAACGACATGGGATTGCAGACATGTGAGGACTCTTAAGAGTAGTAACAAGGGTCTTCGTGTATGCGGAAATAACATCAACTCCTTTGTTCTTGTTCCCCACAAAGATATATGAATCATCCCACCCCCATATACCCCTGTTTTTTAAATGAGTAAAAAGGGCCATATAATTAGATAACAGACAAATCAAACATATTTAATTTCCAACAAATAACAAATGATACCCAAATTTTAGGTGGGTATAATTGGCCCATTTATTTGTCTTAAACGGGTTAAATGGGTCAAAGCCATATAGTTAGCAAGGGAGTGGGTTGAATGGGTCGAATGTACCCAAAGTAATATGAAAAAGACAAAAAAGGTTCATGGCTCAACCCAAAATGTACACACTTCAATTTTCCAGTTGCCACTGTACCAGTGATGAAATCAGTAATTCCACTTGTATTGCATAAAGAGTGTCATACTACTACTATACTAGCCTAATCAACTCTTTAGCTTATATATGGTTGGACCACCATAGTGGCTTAATCTCTTTTTATAAACTCCATAACAAGGTCATCGGAAAAAAGGTTTAGACTTTCAGCAAATGTCCAAAGGGTCAGAACTTTTTCAAGTTGGAAATCCCTAGTCAGCACCATATAGGTCTTGTTTCAGGCATTGAACAAGTTAAGTTGACATTTACAATAATAAACACCTTTGGTGACGAGAATATAGAGAAGCTTACTTGAATGAAGGAATATTCATAGAGCTGCATCTCTGATTGTCATGGTTTATCATGAACTCCTCGTCATAATTTGTTCCACTTAGCACACCAATTTTATCATCGAGACTATATTAAAGAATTACAAGATTGAATATGTAGGATAGAGAGGACCATCGTGTTAAACATGTATCAACTTAGTTTAGAAAACATTTAGAAAAACAAACAAAAAATGTTTTCCTGCTTCTTTACCTTGTTGTAGCAAGAAAGCTTCCTGAAGGTGAAAAGTAAGCAGAATACACCACTCTCTTATGAACAACCAATTTAACAAATTCTGGCTTACTCTTGCTAAGTTTTCTCAAATCCCAAATACATGCAGTTTTATCTGAAGAGCTTGTAGCCATTATATTTGTATTCTCTGGATTAAAGTCTATAGTGTTAACTATAGACTCATGTATGTCCCATGACAATATTGACTTCCTGGACCGCTGGTCCCACTGACGAACTACTCCTTCACCCTCACCAAAATATAAGGAGTTCACATCACCAGGTTGTTGAGACATACAAGTAATTCGATTTCCGGTTGAATATGATAGATCAAATATCTCCTTTTCAATATCTAACGAACGAATTTGACCACCATAACAGCTTGTGGTTATCTGCATCAAGTCACGTGAACATCTCAGCATCAAAAACAAGATATATGAAGTTTTAGAAGACTCTGTATCTACTCCAATTTATGGTGATTTTTATAGATTCTTAGACCTGTTTTACCCATGTAAAAAAAGTAACAGGTAATAGCCTTATGCCCAATTAAGGGGGGGAAATATTTGCATAGAGCAACAAACAACTTATTCATTTGTCACATTTTAGTCATTGTACTTTTATGTATACATGTGAGTCACTAAAGATGGCTTTGTGACCCGGTTAGGTCATTTTGTAACCTGTAATCTTAACGTATGATACGTAAGTTAACATCTACGTTTTATATAAATGTTAACATTATATATAATAACATGTTTATGCATAAAGTTAACATTTACAATCATTTACGAAACCCGATTTCTAAGGGTTTCTTGTAAAAGAATGACCCAAATGGGACACAGCCGTCTCATATTGATTGAGACATACACAATACACAACAACAACAACAACATACCCAATCCCGCAGGAGCGGGGTATGGGGGAGGTAGAAGTGTAGACAGATCCTACCCCTACCCCAGGCAAGGCCTAGGAGTAGAGAGACTGCTTCCAGGGAGACCTCCGGCACGTGCACAAGTGTGAGTGAAAAGCAACCCAAGGTGCAAGGAGCAAGAGAGCAAACAGACAAACAAAGCACAAAGTACCAAACAAAGAACCAGGAGCAAAGCAAGTAAAAAATGGGACATATGATAAGTACTTCGAGATTTATTGTCAAAAAGCCCTAAATTAAACTAATCAAGATAACATATATACTATATTGCATAACAATAAGCTACCCTAGATCGACACAAAAGAACATGTGTGACTTGTGACTATCACTCTAAGATGTGAGGTCTCAACTCTCAAGTTCAATTCCAGCTACGTGCAAACAACCCTGAAGTGGCCACGCCAACCTCCTGAAAAGGGGAGCTTTACCCGGTTTGAGTGTGTGTGGCAGTGGGTTCAAACCATGTGGATTAGTAGGCCAAAAGGTCGGAAACCATGATTACCCCCAAAAAAATAAGAACAAGTATGAAACCTTATTCAGTCCCATTAAGTAGTTTTCGACATTTAAACCATTAAAAGTAGTAGATATACGAAAACTATCAAAAGCAAACCATCTATCAAGTATGCAGATCATTTATACATAAACACCGAACGATAAATTACCTTGTTCATCGAAAATGGTTGAATCAAAATTGCTGAAACATGCCCAGGATTAGTATGATACTTGTAAATTCCATCACCATCCTCCTTTTCAGAATCCACATTCCAAAACCCAATAGTACCCCATTTATTCCCAACAACAACCATCCTCATATCTGTTGATGGAAAGAATTTAATACTCCTTATCGTTCCTGGTAGAACATTAGCAATGTTTTTTGGCTCTAACTTCATTGAATCCAAATCAATCGAAGCCTTGACTCTACCATGAACATCACCGTTTTTCAATTGGGATATGAGTATTTGATCTGATTTAGAACATGTATTTGCATCTTTCATGCTAACAGGTTCCAATTCACATAATTGTGATTTCAAAGATTTTGGTGTCTTCGGGAACTTATCTTTTAACCCTGTAGAATCTGGCACTTTTCCTTGGGTTCTGAGAGATCTACGACTTCTGGTTGGGGTTTTGGGCTTCACTTTGTGTGAGATATTAGTCTTTACCCTGTTCAAAACAACAACAGGCTTCATTTTGTGCAATATATTTATATGTATATATACGTCTATGTATAGAGAGAGACCTGTGGGGCTTAATGAAGGCAGTAAGATCAGCAAGCTTTGATTTGATCTTGAAAGAAGCGAGCATTTCATCGTTGCGTTTAATGTTTTCAAGGCGTATGCGCTCGTACTCTGTGAGGCTTTGATTCTCCATTTCTGTAGAAAGACGGTGGATATTTATATGCACGATTGCTGAAGAACAGTTTAAAAAGAAACTATTTTCTGTTGACAGGGTACTGATACAAAGTAAATTTAGTATCCATGCAAAACAAATCATAACCCAAGTGGGGTCAAATTTAAAACGATAAACATGTATTATACTGTGAATATGTAAATTAAGTGTTTTCAAAACAGACTATAGTACTGGTATGTGACCAAAAGGACAACACCCTAAAAAGACATTACATGAGGCAAAAGTCATTGTCGGGTAACTGTAATTCTTATTTTCTTCTTTAACGAACAAAACCCTGATCTTATTATCAGATAGTACTTTCCCTAATTCTGTCTCTAAAACTGAGCAAGCATACAAAATATTTAAACCCTCGTACACGTTTGTTTGGTGTTTTCCGGAAATATATCTGGACACATTTATTGCTTCTATAAATGTCAGAAGTCAGGTTAATTAATTTGTGGTGGTCTCAAGCTGGAAAAGCAAATATGAAAAAAGCTATGTGAACGGGAAGGGCCACAATGAGAGGAATATTAACGAACAATTTGAGGGTAAATTTGTAAATAATACAAATAAGCTGGAAAAGCCAATGTGAAAAGGCTTATAAAATCGAGCTTATTTAGCTTAAGCTACCTAGTTATATCCAAACACTTTTTTAGCTCATAAGCTTTCGAACAAGCTAATCCAGACACCCTCTTATACTCACCTTTTACTACTTGATATCAAAGTTCAAGAGACCATGGCTTAGCTAGGCGTCGTCAAGAAAACATTTGTTGTGAAAAATATAACGAAATGCCCAACTATGTTAGCAGCCTACACATCAAATCCAGTTTCATTATGTTTTATAGGCTACATTGCTAATATATTTGATAACCTATACCGAACAACAATAAATACATCATTACACTATGCAATTAGCCACATATCATATAAAAAGGAAAGTTCATCTCACCAAAAGATTCCCTTATTTTCGGCGGCCTCCCTCTAACCTTCTTGGCAAACCCATCCTCCATCGGAATAGAACTAACCGGCACTGAGGGCGACATCATCCCGCCAGGCGCGTATTTCCTTGGCCTCCCCCTCTTTTTCATCACAGGCTCAGCCCCCTCATTTATATTAATCCCATGCTGAAAAGCAATATTCCCACTACCAGTACCACTAGTGCTGCTAGACATTACATCACTAGCAACACTGTACCCACCTGGTTTTACTGCAGGGGCTGTCCCCCCCTGCGTCAACTCAAACATACGCCCTGACTCAGATCCGTTCATTTTTGTAATATCTCTCTTTTTCTTTTTTTTCTTTTCTTTCTTTTTCTTTTTTTTCTCTTCTTTTTCCTGAAAAAGGCAACAAATCACCTGCAATATATAAAAATAAAAACATATGCTTAAGGTTACCTTAACATAAACTCTAAATAAACCCTACAAGATCAAAATTCAGCTACCAGTTAAATAAAAGGTCCAAAAAAATTACAGTAAACAAATGGACGCGATATATTGGGATAATTTTTTTTTTTTCTTTTTTACATTTACTGGAAATAAAATAAAGTCGGTGTGGCCACGTCAAAGTTGTTTGCACTTAACTTGAGACCTCTCACATTTTAGTAATGAGTTTTTTTTTACCTTTTTACCACTAGGTATGAACAGTTTAATTAATTATAGCGTATTTACCCGTGTATCAACCGTTTATATTCAATATATAAGCATCTAGGAAATTGAACAAAAGCTTTTAAGGTGTTTATTTATGAGCTAATTTTTCATAAACCATTTTTAAGCTTATTAGCTTGTTTTCATAAACCAACTGGGCTAAGATTCCTTAAGGGCTTGGGGAGGGGAGGTCTCAAGTTCGAGTCCCACCCGAGACTTTTACCCCTTCAAGCGGAATAGGAGGAAGTACAGGCGGAGTTCAAGGTCAGCATACTGACCAATTGGATGTCACTAGTACCTGAACCACTACAAACTAACCACCAAAAAAAAAAAAAAAAAAAAAAAAAAAAAAAAAAAAAAAAACTTGTTTTCAAGTTTTGATTTGTAATAAGCTACTAATAAATAGGTATGAAACACAATAAATAATCGAAATAACCGAAGATGGATATCAAAAACACAAACCAGAATTATGAAACTAAAAAGGCTGGCAATACAAAATCAAACATCAATTCGAGGCCTAACTAAATAAAGATGGACCAGCGAAATGAAACAAAACATAAATGATGATAAAATAACAAAGAAACCTTAAATTTACTTTACTTACTTAGGAGCACTAGTGTAGAAGGTTTCCCGCGTTTTCAATTAAGCGCAAATTTATTCTTTTTCAACAATTGGGGGGTAAAAGTCATGTTTTTATTCTTCATTTTTGTTGGGTGGTAAACTAAGCATACCGTGGGCGGAACTGTAAACGAGGGGAGTCTATAGTGCAAATTTAACACTCTGCTCTAAAGTAAATATTTTCTTCTAAAATTTGAGATGAAAAAAACGTTTATGACATGTAATAGCTACGAATTTTTTCAAGTGTAAGTTATAAACTTTCTAAAATACAATAATACTCATCAAACTTTTAAATTTTGGATCATTATCATACGCTTTAGAATCATCTCTTTGCACTTAGAGTCATCTCTTTACACCGTTAGTCATTTTGACTAACAATTGTTTGTAATTAACTCAAAAATATGTTTTCTTTTTCACATTATATGTTTCGTCAGTTTTTATATGTGTTCAAACGTTTTTGTCCGTTTTCGTACGTTTTCGTCCGCTGACGTTTTTCTTACGCTTTTGTTCGTTTTGCCCGTCTTAATACGTTTTCGTTCGTTTTTATCTGTTTTTACCCTTTTCGCTCGTTTTTATACGTTTTTGCCGGTTTTTACACGTTTTTGCCCATTTTATCAGTTTTTATATGTTTGTGTCCGTTTTTATACGTTTTTGCCCATTTTTATACGGACACAAACGCATAAAAACTGATAAAAACAGGCAAAAACCGTATATAACAGGCAAAAACAGACAAAAACGTAAGAAAAACGGATAAAAACGAACGAAAACGTATATAAATGGGCAAAAACGGACAAAATCGGATAAAAACGTAAAAAAAAACATATAAAAATGAACGAAAACGTATAGAAACGGACGAAAATGTTTGAAAATGTATAAAAACTGAAGAAAACATATAATGATAAAAAGAAAACATAGTTTTAAGTTAATTATGAACGGTCGTTAGTCAAAAGGACTAACGGTGCAAAGAAATGACTCTAAGTGCAAAGAGATAATTCTAAAATGTATGATAATGATCTAAAATTTGAAAGTTTCATGGGTATTTTTGTATTTTAGAAAGTTCATAACTGACATGTGAACACTTGAGAAAGTTCGTAGCTGTTACATGCCATTAACCCTTTCATTTTCTTTTTCTTTTTAAGTTGAGAACACAATTTCTTCTTTTCCTTTCATTTACTTTCTTTTTCCTCCTTAACTCTAACTCGAGAACACAGTCTTAGGCTAAACGCAGTAAGGCTGAACACAATGGTCGGTCCTTACCTTCGATCAACCGATCGATCGCCATCAGTCGGCCATTGTGCACCGTCAGACTTTGTCGGTCGTCCAATAAAGAATCACACGACTTGGTCGGCCAAACGACCAAATTCAAAAAACACAAACAAATAAAAATTGTTATCGTTTAACATTAAAAATAATAATAAATAAAAAAAAAATAAAGAAACAAAAAACTTTGACTAAATTTCACCGATAGTCCTTCAACTCTTCCAAATTCGCCCGTTTGGTCCCAAAAAATAAATATGTGGCGTAGGCGGTCCCTATATTTACCAAAAGTTGCGCGTTTGGTCCTTTTGCTAACGGACATTATTCCGTCTCCTTTACTGACGTGGCACAGCTGGGGTTTTTCGTCTCCTTTCTTGAATCCAATGTTTGATACATTTAATGCTCACCCACTTGGTGGGTTTATTAAGTATTTATATATGGACCTAACTAAATGGACCTAATGCAATAATGACTTGTACAATGCTGTACAAGTCATTTATGCCTTAGATCCACTTTTAGGTCCATTTAGTTAGGTTTATTTATCATTTTCCTTCTAAAAAATGTGTCAGAGGAATTGCTTTTTTTTTTAGTTTACAAAAAGTATCGACCACATATTTTTAATGACACTTTCATTTTGGTACTTTTATAATTAAATAATATGTTTTATTATAATTGTTTAATGAAGTAAATGAATTTTAAAAATATAATAAATAATTTTATCTCTCCTTATTATCTTTTAAACCTTTTCTCAAATCCAAATCAAATTCTAATCACACTTACAAATCAAACGGGCCTTTATAGTGTAAAGTTTTTAAAATATTTGGTTATTTTTGTAATTTGCCCCCTACCGAACCGATTTGTAGGTCCTGTTTCTTTTTTCCTTTAGTGGAAGAAAGTGGGTCATCCATATTTAATAGTATTACTTTATTGAGTTGGACCCATGGACGGAACTTGAACACTGTTGGTGAGGGGCCAACTTGAAAAGTATTTATTTTAGAGAGGCCGATATACGCTACGCTAAAATTTTTGTATTAAAAATGATTAAAACCATATATAAAATAATGGTATCAAATGTACAATGGGTTAAAATTTTTGAAGGGGCGACAACCCCTCTCTGTCTCTTCTAACTTCCGTCCATGGTTGGACCCACATATATACATTAATTTGTCTCTAACACAACATGAGACCCAAATACTATATAAGACACTTAATGTGGAAATAAAAAGAAACGTTTCTAAAAATTATAGTGTTTTGACCATAACTTTCTAGCTTCAGCCCCTGCATACGCTTGCACTTTCTAAGTTACAGGGACTCCGCCCCCGCCTATAATTTGACCGACCATATAGACGACTTTTGCAATTTTCTTTTTTTCTTTCTTGTAATTGAAAATTGGACTTAACTCAACTCAAGAGTTGTCTTCAACTCGATTACATGCTTAAATGCTATAGGCAATCCACAAGCACATGATGATGTAACCAGGGTTACAAAAGTTAACCTCATTTTGTTTCATTCTACTATTGATGCCAATTCTTTAACCAAAATATGACACCATATGTTTCTATACAGTTTCCTAACTTGGAGACTGCATTCGGTAGACAAATTTGGAGATAACATAATAAACTTTGCTTCATACTAGAAAAGAGAAAGAACATGGCTCGAGATTGATTTATGCTCATTGCAAGCAATGCAATGGTTTGATTCAAGTATGTCCTTTCAAGGAACTAAAACAAAAGAGTAACACTAACACATGGCATCAAAATGTGAATCAATGTTCTACTGAAGTATTCACTTGAAGTCTTGAACTAACAAGCACAACATGAATCAATAAGATGAAGATTTTACATTCACTAAATGTGTAACACAGACCCAAAATCAACGGTCTTAATTGGCAATAAAAGAATCTTGGGAAAATTGGGCGATTAAGCCATCCTTTGGATCAAAAACAGATACCAACATATCATGCCTTGGGAAAATTGGGCAATTAAGCCATCATAATAAACTTCCAACATCAAATCATTTCCTAGGAATTTAAGAAACAGATACTGGTACAGAAAACAAGATTCTTTTTACGTCACTACCCAAGTCTACACGTAAAACTAGCCAATATAGATCGATTTACGACTATGAGGTCCAGATATAAACCTGACCTTTACCTGTAGCCCCTGCAAGCATCCCAGGTATGAAGGGATGGGCATCAAAACGACATGGGATTGCAGACATGTGAGGACTCTTAAGAGTAGTAACAAGTGTCTTCGTGTATGCGGAAATAACATCAACTCCTTTCTTCTTGTTCCCCACAAAGATATATGAATCATCCCACCCCCATATACCCCTGTTTTCCAAATGAGTAAAAATGACCATATAATTAGACAACAGACAAATCAAACATATTTAAATTCCAACAAATAATGAAAGATACCCAAAATTTAGGTGGGTATAATTGGCCCATTTATTTATCTTAAACGGGCAAAACGGGTCAAAGCCATATCGGTAGCTAAAAGGAATGGCGTTGAATGGGCCGCATAGTAATATACTCTGTAGTTATTTACTCGTATTTTGCTGGGGTGATGTTTTCAAAAAAAAACTGAAAAAGATGAAAAATGTTCATGGGTCAACCCAATCTAGCATGTACTAATATTTACCCTTATGACCCGTTACCCAGCCCTCATGACTCACCCAATTTTCCAGTTGCTGCTACCAGACTGATAAAATCAGTAATTCCACATATATTGCATACAGGAAGAGCGTCATACTACTACTATACTAGTCTAATCAACTCTTTAGCTTATATATAATGTTGGACCACCATAGTGGCTTAATCTCTTTATAAACTTCATAACAAGGTCATCAGAAAAAAGGTTTAGACTTTCAGCAAAAGTCCCAAGGGTCAGAACTTTTTCAAGTTGGAAACCCCTAGTCAGCACTTTATATAGGTCTTGTTTCAGGCATTGAACAAGTTAAGTTGACATTTACAGTAATAAAAGCTTACCTGAATGAAGGAATATAGCTGCCTGTCTGATTGTTATGATTTATCATGAACTCCTCGTCATAATTCGTTCCACTTAGCACTCCAATTCTATCATCGACACTATATGAAAGCATTACAAGATTAAATATGTCCAGCTTAATCATCGAGACCATAATATGTAGGATAGAGGACCATCTTTTTAAACATGTATCAACTTAGTTTAGAAAACATTTAGAAAAACGAACAAAAAGTGTTTTCCTGCTTCTTTACCTTGTTGTAGCAAGAAAGCTTCCTGAAGGTGAAAAGTAAGCAGCATACACCGGACTCTTACAAACAATCAACTTAACAAATTCAGGCTTACTATTACTAAGTTTTCTCAAATCCCAAATACATGCAGTTTTATCTGAAGAGCTTGTAGCCATTATATTTGTATTCTCTGGATTAAAGTCTATAGTGTTAATTATAGACTCATGTATGTCCCATGACAATATTGACTTCCTGGACCGCTGGTCCCACTGACGAACTACTCCTTCACCCTCACCAAAATATAAGGAGTTCACATCACCAGGTTGTTGAGACATACAAGTAATTGGATTGTCAGTTGAATATGATAGAGCAAATATCTCCTTTTCAATATCTAACGAACGAATTTGACCACCATAGCAGCTTGTGGTTATCTGCATCAAGTCACGTGAACATCTCAGCATCAAAAACAAGATATATGAAGTTTTAGAAGACTATGCATCTACTCCAATTTATGGTGATTTTTATAGATTCTTAGACCTGTATTACCCATGTAAAAAAAGTAACAAATAAGATTAAGAGCTGTATGCCCTTATGAATATTAAGAGGAGAGGGGGGGGGGGGGGGGGGGGATGGAAAAATATTTTCATAGAATGACAAACTATGAAACTAATTTCATCTATTTGTCTCATTTTAGTCATTGAACTTTTATGTATACACGTGAGTCAGTAAGATGGCTTTGTCACCCGGTTAGGTGACCTTGTAACCCGTAATCCTAACATTTTATACGAAATTTAACATCTATGATTTATACGAATGTAAACATTAGACAGTATATAATAACATATTTATGCATAAAGTTAACATTTTCAATCATTTACGAAAGTTTCTTGTAACAGAATGACCCAAATGGGACACAAAGCCGTCTCATATTAATTTAGATGTACACAATAGTTTAAAAAATGAAATGGGACATATGATAAGTATTCGAGATTTTATGTTGAAAAGCCCTAAATTAAACTAATCAAGATAACAATATACTATATTGCATAACAATAAGCTACATTAGATTGACACAAAATAACAAGTATGTGTGACTTGTGACTATAACTTGTGACTATAACAACCCTGAAGTAGCCATGCCAACCTCCTGAAAAGGGAGGGCTCTACCCGGTTTGAGTCTGTGTGGCAGTGGGTTCAAACCCCCCCCCCCCCCCCCCCCCCCCAAAAAAAAAAAAAAAAAGAACAAGTATGAAACCTTATTCAGTCCCATTAAGTAGTTTCCGACATATAAACCATTAAAAGTAGTAGATATGCGAAAACTATCAAAAGCAATTCATCTATCGAGTATACAGACCATTTATACATAAACACCAAAAGATATATTACCTTGTTCATCGAAAATGGTTGAATCAAAATTGCTGAAACAAGCCCAGGATTAGTATGATACTTGTAAATTCCATCACCATCCTCCTTTTCAGAATCCACATTCCAAAACCCAATAGCACCATGTTTATTCCCAACAATAACCATCCTCATATCTGTTGATGGAAAGAATTTAATACTCTTTATATTTCCTGGTAAAATATTAGCAATATTTTTTGGCGCCAACTTCATTGAATCCAAATCAATCGAAGCCTTGAATCTAGCATGAACATCTCCGTTTTTCAATTGGGATATGAGCATTTGATCTGATTTAGAACATGTATTTGCATCTTTCATGCTAACAGGTTCCAATTCTTGTAATTGTGATTTGAAAGTTTTTGGTCTCTGTGGTTTAGGTTGTTTCCTGAACTTATATTTTAACCCTGTAGAATCTGGCACTTTTCCTTGGGTTCTGAGAGATCTACGAGTTACGGTTGGGTTATATTTACGTCTATGTGTAGATAGAGACCTGTGGGGCTTAATGAAGGCAGTAAGATCAGCAAGCTTTGATTTGATCTTGAAAGAAGCGAGCATTTCATCGTTGCGTTTAATGTTTTCAAGGCGTATGCGCTCATAATCTGTGAGTCCTTCAATCTTCATTTCTAAATAGAGAGTAGAAAGATGAGGGATATATGCACAAATACTGAAAGAAAGCAGGAAAAAGGATATCTTTCTAATTCAAAAACCTAGTCGCTAATGATGGGTTATATATATACTTTGCACACAACATGTAAAATCATCAAGCAACGCACAAGTGCAACGAGTGGCGGAACTAAGAAATACTTCAAGTGAGGGTAAACATAAAACAGTAAACATCTGCAATTTTATCAATACATACATTATGCGTGATAAACAGTGAACCTATATACTTAAAACCTCATTAAAGCGTTCATATGCTGGTTTTATGTGTTCCTTAAAAAAGTTGACCATTTAAATTTAAGTAACACTTTGACTTTTTCAAAGTCAAAATGCGCAACTCATGACTTCAAGTCCTGCTAAAAAACTTGTACACACAAAGGTTTCATTTTTTAAACGACAGTTAAACTAATAAATCAACCCGAGTCTTCTGTTATTTGTTTTCTGTACACGAGTTGTAGAAAATCAAGAGCAGCGTATGAACACACATACCTCACATTTCGGTATTCAAAGATACCTTACTACCTTTGCTTACCCTAAGCATCATAACGAAAAATTCAGTTTACTCGTCAAAATAAGTTACATTATGTATGTGTTATACATTGCATTGTTGAGGGGGCGTTTGGCAGGGGCGAAGCCAGAAAGTTATGGTCGATGGGGGCAAACTTTGATGATTTTCAGAAACTACACTACATCCGTTCGTTGTGTGTGTGTGTGTGTGTAAGCTTATTTACAGTATTAAAAAATAAAAAATAAAAAAAAATGGGTAGCCTGCCCCCCTCATGTCTCCGTGTTTGGCTAAGCTTATTTAAAGTGTTTTTTTTTTTTTTTTTTTTTTTTTTGAATGGCAATTGTGGCTACATGGCCCCTCGCCCAGAAGGCGTAGCGAGCCCACACAACCAGTTTGGTCCAGCCCAGAAGGCAATGGCACCTTTCCTTTTACGCACGCGGGAGGAAACCCCTATCGCCCTAGACAAGACTCGAACTTGAGACCTTGCCTAGGAGGGTAAAACCTCCATACCGCTAGACCAGAGACCCGTTGGTTATTATTTAAGGTGCTTATTAGGTTATCCTAATACAGTAACTTTACCAAACACCTTAAATAAAATCCTTAAAGCCAAACACTCCCTTAACCATAATAACCTATTATTTATCCACATATTAACTATTTACACTCAGCAACAAACAATTTGAAATAAGCAAAAAAAGTATACTGATAAAACATTCAAGCCCTAAATGAAATAAGCAATGAATGACAAAGTAACAAACCTTGAGTGAACTAAGGAACACCGAGCTTTGGAGTGCTAATCAATGGAGGTTTCCCGCGCTTTTTTATAAAGCAATTGGAGGCAAAAAAAATTTCTCCTTTTTGAACAATTGGGGGTAAAGGTTTTTTTTTTTTTTTTTTTTTTTTACAAAACCTTTTCATTTTTGTTTGGTGGTCAATTAGAAAACTATGGGTGGAACTGTAATCGAGGTGATGCTATATTAAAGTCAAACAAAACAAAGTACATGGCAAGAAGGGGCAATGAATAAAAGTAGTTTAGATTGGTAAAAGGGTAATATATACGTAGTATAAAAAGTCTTAGTTTGGTAATTTGGTTTAATTTTTGGGGATAACATCCCTGCTGTAAACAGCAGGGAGTTACCTGCTGCACACACAAAACCCACCCCCTTAATGTTACTAAATGGTCCCTGAATATTCATTTTGCAGCAAAAATGGTCCCTGACGAAGCCTTAACAGCAGCGAATGATCACTGCTGTTACAGCAGTGACCATTTTCCCTTAATTTTTTGTTACCCCCAAACTTTTAAATTCCGACCAACACTTGTTCCGAAAAGAAAATGATTGAGAGACTAAAACTTGTGTCGAGTTAGATTGTGAAGCAGTGAGTCATATTGTTACAACCAATCAATTATTGACATGTAATTTTAGGCATAAAATTAAGTCTCCCAATCTAGGGCTGAGCATACCCGACCGACTACCGCCTCCCGTCTTGATTCCGACCATCACGCCGTCCCGATTTCGATTCTGACTAGTAAACGGGTCGGGAGTCGGTTTACGTTTTCCGGCCAATCGGGAGTCGGGATTATCGGTATCGGGTCGGGACGGGAAGGAAACCAAAAAACAACAAAGAAAACCAACAAATCTGACCGATCCCGACCAATCGGGACTGTCCCAATACTGAACCGACTGGTTTTGGGTCGGGAGTCGGTTTGGTTTTCCGGCGAAATCAGGAGTCGGGACTATCGGTATCGGGTCGGGACGGGACAGGACCGGCCCGATGCTCACCCCTAGATTCATTACTCGTTCCGAAATGATAAAGTGAAAAATTAGAGAAAGAGAAAGGGCCCAAAGTGAAAGTTTGAAAAGCCAAAACTATATATAGTTTTCCCGCTTTCATTATATCATCTTTTCTCCGATCACAATATATAGATACAAACCCTAGCCCTAAAAGTAAGTAATTAATCAAAGCAAAGCAAAGGGATGGATGATCCAACGACTATTCGTCAGTTCGACGGAAGGCCGCGTGTTTGCTGTGTTCCACCAAAACTGAGTGAAGAAACCATTGCACTGTTGAGAAAAAATTTGCCCAAGTATGGCCCTGTCATGAAATTTGGTAATAATTCTATATATTTTGTTTACTTTTTCAAATGTTTTTATTATATGTTGAATATTAGTATTTAATTTTTGTTTGTTGATCGATGTGATTTATAGCTACTACCAAACGTTACAAGTATAAGCCCACGATAATAGCCTCACCAGCGGAGATGAAGAGGATTCAGGAAGCAAAACGCCAACGTTTAGCGGAAGAAGCGGCCGGTGAGTCCCCCCAATTATTTATGTCATTATTATTAGTCTGCTCATTTATTGAATTTGTGTTTATTTAATTGATAGGTATCAAACGCCAAGCTATTATTGGTTATTCGGCTGAAGCCGCCCCCTTTGTTGACCCCAACTGCGCTGGACGACTGTGCCCCGTGGATCTTCGTCAGCTAGTTCCTTCTGGTAATTGTTTTTGATTTCACCATTTTCACTAATTGGACTTTTTTTTTTTTTTTTTTTCCTTTCTAAATTTAAATCATTTTTTTTAATTATATTATAGAGGATATGCCCCCACTCTCATTCCAGCGGGATCCTGACCAAGAACGTAGATTAGCAGCAGCGGTTGCAGCTGCAGAAGCAAGAGCAGCAGCAGCGGCGGCAAGGCGTGAGTGAACACTTCCTTTTACTCGTAATTTTGGCTTTTTAAATTAATCACTATCTCTTTATATGCATGTTATTTTTAACCGCAAGGGTACTTAAATTTGCAAACTCCTTTCACCTATTTGCTATGAGCATGCATCAAGCTGGCTGTTTAAAAACAAAATATATATATATATATATATATATATATATATATATATATATATATATATATATATATATTTTAACTCCAGCTTTTATTAATAAGTTATCGACTTGAATGGATGTTTAAAATCTAATTTTAATTGACACATCAGTTTATTGTTACTGTCTAATACTTATCAATCTTTTACAGCCCCTCGCCCACGTATCTTTATAGATCCACAGATGAAGAAGCTGATGCTTTGCAGAAAACATGAAGCAGCAGAAGCAGCAGCAACTGGTGAGTTTGATCTGCTAACAGTTTTTACTTCTTGGCTTTTGAACCATTTGATTGTTACATGATGTATTTGTTAACTTTTTTGTCAAAACTCAAAAGCATGTTATCTCACCCATTTTGAAGTACTACTACATGTATTTGTTTATACATATTTAAGTGAACTTATTTTTCAAGTTGTAACTAAATGATGGTCATGTTATTTTTCTTATTGTGTCGGTTGCTTGAAGGGTACCAAAGGTCGAGTGAAACCTCCCTAACTGACTGTTGAATTATATGTTTGAAATATTTGTTGGCTTATTATGATGTTTGTGCTGTTTATTTAATAGGTACCAAAGTTGAAGCTGAATGCGTAGGATCTGGTCTTAAGCGTCCCTGCACTGATGATTCAAACTCTGGGACATCAGAAGAAACTGATGCTGGTAATGTGGTTCTATAACTTACTACAGTAATTCATAAGCACCCTCTTTTAGTGATTGTTGCCTTTCACTGTTTGTTTACTGGCGTCGATCAAATGTATACAATCATAGAACTGCAAGATGTTATATTAATATGTGTTTGGTTCTTTTTTAGCTGAAAGACTAAAATTCCACTTGCCTTATGATCAATGAAGTGTTAAAACCTCTTTGTGGATTGTAATCTTAGATATTAACCATTTAAGGTTATACGTAGAACATAAACCACCACCAAGTTGGCCAAGTGGTCATACACCCTGATCTCTTCACAATATGTAGCTACCTCATCCTTACCCGTTTACTCGTTTATGTTAAACATAGTGTTTAACTAAAAGCAGTAAACTGAAACTTTTGTGTTACTGTTTCAAAAAATCATCATTAGATGCAAACTTCTGGATCTTTATGTTATTCCTTCAGGACTGGAAAATGGCACAGCCCATGGCTAAATTTTTGGCTTGTGTGGTCATTTACACAACACGTCGTGGTCACTATGTGCTAAATAGAGGCAACCTTATGAATGGGTCCTACAAAATGAAAAATATTGAATTATCAGAATGAATATTACCTAAGGTTGTTTGGTCTGCCCTGTAATTTAGCTTAACTGGTTTTCTTTTGTTTGCAAACTGTTCTCTATAAGTGATGGGAACATTGTATGATCAAATTGTGAAGTTAGATAAACTTTTCTTAGATACAAAACTTGCTTCCTTTGTTTCTTCTTCATGACTCGAGTAGCTTTTCTTCTTTATGCTTGTATTACAGCATTCCTGATTTGCTGTTTCATTTCAGATGGTAAGGACAATGAATGGTGTGAAGATGAATTATCATGGAATGGTTCAGATGGGGAACTTGATCCATCATCTGACCTAGACAGGGAATGGCAAAGAAGAAAAAAACAATTCCATTCGGTATACTCATAGCATATATACAAATCCCTACATATACACTGGCTTATCACTTTTTTGCTCAATGTTATAATTTTGATAGATAGGATATCGGGATGGCCTTCTAGCAGGAAAAGAAGCTTCAGCACAAGAAGGTTTCAATGTTGGCTTTAAGGAATCTGTACTTGTTGGATACGATTGGGGTCTCGTTAGAGGTGTTACTGGGTATGTTACTTCCGTTTTCTTATTCAAATAAAATGCAGGTTATAATATAGTATCCGTTATCTCATTTGATAATTTGTGTGCTTTTGTAAAGTAGGAACTTAAACCACTACTTTTTAAGTTAAATGATCACGTTTTTGTACACAGATGGTAGTGGTTTTTCCTTCATAACCCATGGTACTAACCAACCATAGAATTAAACTCCTGATAGAGGTTGCAACAAAAGGGGTTGGGTAAGCCTAGTGAGTTAGGGTCAAATGGTTTGAGTTGAAACCAGTGAGTTAGGGTTAAAACAGGTCGGGTTGGAAGGACCTGCTAAGATTTGTTCGTCTAATTATTACTTTCTTAAACACATAATACATGTGTCACTTTTTAATAAATATAACATGTTACATTAATGATCCAAAGCTTTAAATTAACTTATTTGGGAATACAAAATTAGAATTTTGCCACTTTAAACATTTTTGTGTGTTACCCGTTACAGCATTACCCATTCTAGCTAAATTTACCGACTTGACCTGTTTGAGATAAATGACAGCACACTGACATGAATGATATAAATTAGAACTTGTCACCTTCACTGATAAGTGAAATCCAATCTTATTATCGGCCAGGTAGTACAGATACTTTTTATTTTTACTAAATTTTAACTCTTGTTTCTGCAATGGTCTTTTTTACTTTTTCATAGAGCTCTGAATTGTCTTTCTGGGGAATTAAGAGAGAAGATCATCAAGTCATAAGAAACTAAAACCAAGTTTCATAATTTATATGAATCCATGAATAATCTATCCACAACAGATGCATTAAAGCTGTACAATGATGACCTCTCCAAAAGAAGAGTCAAAGAAGGCAAACAAAATTCAGATGGCAGTGTTTTAGATAGTTACCATCAACAGCTTCGTTCTCTAGTTTTGGAGTCCCCTGCAATTGCGGTGCAATTTAGGGATAAATCAATTGCTGCTTTATCAACAGGCAAAGATCCTTCACTTGAATGAGGTTCAACCATCTGTGACTGATCGCTGTTTTATGGTGCGATATTAATTTTCGATTAAATTTGGTACAATAGTTTTGTTGTGGGCCATATAGATTGATTTGCGTCCAAACTGATACGGTTATACCTTTGGGAAATATTGATTACCCTTGTAATTTCTGAGGTATATTAAAGTTTTTTTGGAAAAAGTTAAAACTTCTGTGATTTCTGTCCACATATCTTCATTTGACACTCCGATAAACAGCATAAAGTTATTGCTCTTTTCAAGTTCTTTGGGAAATAAATCGAGGGTTTTCTCGTTATTAGGTTGTTTTAAATACTGTTGCCTGGAAAATTCTATACATCAAAATAATTCTGAGACTATCATTCTTAGGCTAAACACTTGGTTCCTCTTGGACTCCAATGTCTATAAAAGGATTTTATCCTTGAGTTCGATACACACCATCGATTGCTTTTTCTGCAAGGTATTATTCCATCATGAACTTTATATGTAGATACGAAGCCTGCTTGCATTCCTAATAAAACAAAACTCCTAGTGGGGATTTTTTAATTTCAAAAAAATCAAATCATACCTTATTAAGTAAGTTATTTTTTTAATTTGACTTTTTTTTGGATTTTGAAAAATAATTAAACCTAATTATTTCTTAATTTGTCTAAAAATTCTTCTAAAAACGTTTTCTTAGCTACATGTATTAATAAACCGAATATACACATGGGCCTCAATGTTATTTTCAATAATTGTTGGAAAAAAATGTAATTACTAAAAAAAAATCGGACTCTTGGTCATCACGAACACATTCATCCCTAATTCCACCGTTACATTCATCCCTAATTCCAGCCATCATCTGCACATTCTATTTTTACAAGTTACATATATGTTATTTTCACAAATTACATTCTAGGATTAAATGGATTTGGGTATATCCTACAACAGGTTATGTCTTTCAAATCCACATATATTATTTTTTTTTTCACAAATTTTAACCTGAAAACATCTCAAACATCAGATTCAGTTTGCCCATCTCATAACCATCGTTAAAAACCACATGGCTGTTTGGGTATCTTTGTTGAAAGATCATCAACGGGTATACAAATGTTGTGTAAACAGTTTGTTAGAATCAGTTTCTACCTGTACAAGTGCAACTTGAGTTAAGAAGGTTAGTTGTTATCCTGTTATTATAAGAATATGTTCCATTTAGATCTTTCTGTATTCGGTACCAATAATTGATTTATTCATTATTAATGTTATACTAGATTGGTGTTGGGATTTATGTGGTTGTAAAAGAAGAAGATAGAAGAGAAAGATGAAAGGAAGAACAAATACAATTTCAAGTGGGATGATCAAGTCACAGCTGAAGGCATGGTTCCATGTAGGTGAAGACACAAGTTTCTGTGTTTTTTATGTTTTTTCATAGTTTTGGACTAGAATGTAATTTTTTTTATAAAACTGCAGAAATCCTAATACAAAACGAATTTATATTGTATTACAATTCTTAAAAGCTTTAAAGTTTAAACCTTATATATACTGGCCAGTTTGTTTATTCATGTATGCAGTTGCTCATTCCAACAACAATCCATCAAAGCTAGCTGGCATTCATATGATCCTAATTGTTGAATAGGTATTTTAAATTTCTGTAGCAGTTTGAAGTTGTTGTTTTTTTCCTTCATATTATATGGTTATAAATTTGTAATGGTTTTATATTTTTAATTTTAGTCTGCCATTTTGTATTGTTGAATGTTGTGTAGATATGCGTAGCAATAAATACTATTGATGTTTAATCTTTTATTAGCTATAGAATTATGTAAAGTAATTGTTAATTGATATATTTTGTTGCTTATTTATGGTTTATCTAGCCGCTAGGTAAATTAGTTTTGTTCGTTGTTTGATATGAAAGTAAGCTTTACTTGGATGTAGTTTTTGTTTGTTTTATACTGTGTCCGATGTGTGGTGGTCTATGTGTGGCGATCGTAGACCGTATATATTATCATTTTAGCAGTTTTTATTTGTGGCCGGTGTTAGGTGTTTGTTTGATATTTCAGATGGGTAAGGAAAGGATTGCTGCATTATTGTTGCCTAGATCAACAAGGCTACATAGTAGTAGTCATGATATTTGCAACACTATTGCGGAGCTTAATAAGGTATGATACATTTATATTTTATATGTAATTGTGTTTGGAAAAGCTTCATTAAGAAGTTATTATATGTGTAGCACATTTGCGAAAGCGGTCCCAAACACCCGCTAAAATAAATACGCAGTAAATGTCACTTCAGTTCTTTACTAAAGAGTTATGAAGATATTTAATTGTGTTTTTCATGAATAAACAAAAGAGATAGCCATTGATATAAAAGAAATAGGCATGGAACATTATCAGTTTCAACAGATTCAATAAATCATCAGTTTTGTTTGTTTTTATGTTTTATTTACTGCGCCTGAAATAAAAAGGTGGGGTTGATCTTCTACAGTTTTGTGGGGGAGATTTGGGTAAAATTCGCTCATAATTGTGGACCAAAACGTTATCTCTTTTCACCCAAAGCCGCTTTCCAAACGATTATCTCTTTTTCACTTGCAGTCGCACACGACCAAAGACACCATATTAGTGTTTATGGCATATTTTTCCAAGAGTTCATTCAAAATCCACCACTAATCTGGAATGTGAACATTATTTAACATTCATTTTATCATCAAGTCCCATGTTGACATTATTTAATGGATTTCCAGAAATCCGGTTACTTGATGCCAAGGTTGAAAAGAGTACCTTAAATATAATAAAAGTTTGAGGCCTTTCTTAGGTTGAAAGGATTACCTTAAATATAATAGTCTCTAAACTATACTTACACTTTTTCTTTTCTTGTACATTATTATAAATGGAGCTACCCAAAGGGAGTTCTGAAGCAAATGAAATTTGAAGGCTTAATCATCAATAATCATTAGAGTCATCTACAGGTCCATTTATGGAACTTCTTGATGCAACTTACATATGCTTTGCCAGTGAGTCACTTCATTTAGTGTAGATTTTGTTTTGTTTTGCAAATTATCGGACAGCTTGATATAGACCTGAGCCGTCATCAGGAGGTATATAATCATAAATAATTTTTTTTTGGTAGTCAGATATTATGTAAGCGTTTTAAAACTATTTGCACAAAAAATATATAAACAAGTACACAAGTTTATTTAAAAAAACACCCCATTTCATGTTATGTTTCCGTTTTGTGTGTACTCTAGCCAACTGGAGTCTCTCATCTATACTATCTATCAATAGAAACCTTTGGTTGAACTCTTCAATACTCCAATTGAAGCGTTTGATTGGATAACTGATAAAATTATACGAATTGTTGACGTCATGTTGTATTTAGCTTTTTTAGTTTTAACAAGTACCTTGCAAACTTACGTATTTCTACGATGCAGGTCTAAAAATGGTGTTGCCTTGAAATGCTAAAAACTCTTGGACCGCAAGTTCTTTATGAACAATTAATGGAAACTCCTTGAAGGACATGGTACTTAAATTCCACCTTTTTAGTTCAAGGTTAGTTTAAAGAAAGGTACTTTTTTAAGGCATGTGATGGTTGCTACTGAAATAAGTCATGCATGCGACAATTAGAGAGGTGTTCAGTGAGAGTAAGAACAATTATGAATACATAAACTATTAAATAGGAGAAAAGTATTTTAGATGTTTAGTTCGGGCAATTTACAAAATTTTAACAGCTCTTTTTTGTACGGGACTACTATATGAGAACTGGTAGTTAATACTGCCCGCAAATTTTCCTTCTTTTTAGTGAAGATTTTACAGTAGTACGTTACAAGTCAAATTTCAAAGAAAAAAAATGATGCATGTGCCCGATAAGCTAATCTGAGTATTCTTGCTATTGTCATTCATCAATCATCACTGCATGTCAGCACTATACAAGTGCACTCATTTATGAAGTATCGCACTAATTTCATTGTAATTCCAATCATGGCAACCGTTGTTTCTCTATGTTGGTTTGACATGGAGGATAATTAGGCTAATTTAGAGGATGGATTGAACCAATGGTCCTCATTATGTTTCATTTGTTACCTCAAGGAGATCATACATTTAGTATTAAACTTTGTATAAATTTTGGTTGAAGTGAGGTTTTAATTATTTTTTGTTTCCTTTAATGTTTTAGCAAAACTAAAGTCCTATATCTTTAACTTTTAGCTGATTTTCCTTTCTACATTAGGTAGAACCGGAAGCAGCCTCTCTACCTTAGGTAGGGGTATGGTTGTCTACATCTCAACCTCCCCCATACACCGTGGAAGACGGTATTGGGACCCATAACCCGTGGAAGACGGTATTGGGAGTTACTTTACTTTACTTTACTTTATTAATTATTTTCAGTGTTAACATCTTTTAGTTTTAGTAGTTCCATTGGTGCTTATTTGAGCACAAAGTAGCAGTTTTTATTTTACATCCAAACACTAGAAAAAATGCTATCCCAAACACTGTCTTAGTCTATATCACGAATTTTCTATAATTCCATTGTATCTCCTATAACTGGAGTTCATATACATTTGATATATCATTTTATTCATGATTTTGAGTGATTTGGAATGTTTGTTTTTGCAGGATAAAGGTAAAAAAAATATGGATTAAGTTGATAATTTTGAAGCAGCAGGCGAAATGTAAGTAAAGTAAGATGGGTTTTAAGGCCATTATAGTCCTATTTTGACTCGGTGGAAAATCGAGTGTGGTTCATTGCGGTTGAAAACAAATTTTTTTGGACCCACTATCGACAGGCCCATTTGCCATGTATGGGATCTATTTGTATGCTTTTAGTTTTTGTTAGTTCAGATGATGTTCACGATTTCTCTTTTTTGCAGCCAATTGGGAATTTAAATAGTAGATTACTCTATTTTACCAACAAGTAAAATCCTTTCTTTTCGCCTATCGTTTGACATGTTTCACATAAAATAAAACGAAAACTAACCCATTTGTTTTATATAAAGAGGTAGATATTCTTCACAAATCAAATTGATGTACTTTTGTTTCTTTCTTCGGTGCAAGGGCAGAGCTTCTTGAGGACCGGGAAGGGTCCCGACCCCCTAGGCCTAATCCTGTTAGTGTATTTATTCGCGATTTCATGTGTTAAAAAAAATTATCTCGGCCCTCCCATATAATTTTTTTGGGGAATTAATTTTGTTCCGGCCCTCCTATGAAAATTTTTCTAGCTCCGCCACTGCTTTGATGGCCAATAATTCTGGACAAATAGATAATTATACCACTTTTATAACAATAATGGGTTCTGAGATTACTCTTGAAGAACCTTACACTCATTTTGGCGATGTTGATTAATAAAATTAAATTGCGATGTTTATGTAAAGATTTATTGATTCTTTAGGAATGGGTTGATAAGTTATGTTGCTTAACGGTACTACCTACCTATCTGTGAATGCTCAAAACTTTCTTAAAAATGTGGCTATAGGATGCTCATGAAACTTAAGAACCCAAATCTCTTATGTTTGATTTGAGTTGGAAAGGAGCCAAGTGGAGTTGGAGAAATGCAAATGTAACCTAAATTGTTAATGTTTTATAATGTGTATATGTTCAACCTTTTTTACAAGGTTGTATATTTATTTTAACAAGATTTATAAGTTTAACTCTTTTCAATTCAACTCTCATAACATCAGTCATGTTATTTTATTTTTTTCTCCTCTTAACAGAAAAACTTTAATTGACTTGTGACTACTAATTGTAAATCTTATTATACTTGCAAGATATTATTACTTTGCATACAACAATTTGCAATTTAAACTTGCAAACTACTAGGTTGGTAGTCGCATATGTAAACATGCTCATTATAGTTACTAATATTATACAAAGCGACAAAGTCTCTCAAATAGTAAAACTTCTAAATCCTAAACAACGTACGGTCCATATTTAAAATTCAATGTACCCATTTTATATTTAAATAAAATTTTTAACGTTAACCCATTTTATATTTCATCAATGAAAAATGGATTTTATGTTTAATTTTAACATATTTAAATAAAAATGATTCTGAAGAAACTGATGTTTATTATAATATTACTTGGTTACTTATGTAGTATTATGTTTATTAAAGGGGTGGCTAGTCGGGCGTTTATGCAGGTTGGTATCTTAAGACGATATATTCGGTATTAATACATGCTAAAAAAATCCATGTCAAAACCCCGTGCGTGCCGGATAAAGATCAAAACATACTTGACAATGACAAATATAGTGACTAATGAAGGTTAGTGAAACTTAGAGTTAGCAAAACGGACGGGTCAATTAATGAGTCAAAATGGTTAGGGCACATTAAGCATTTTGGCATTAAAACGGTTAGGGTAGATGATATAAAACATTCATTTACCAGAAGAAAAAATTATAATATCGAAAGTTACTTGACAATGATGGATTCAGTGAATAATATAGGTTAGTGAACTTCAGAGTTGGCAAAGCGGATGGGTCAGTTAATGGGTCAAAATGGTTAATAGGAAACATTCGTTTGAACATTTATATTGACAGTGCCAAGTATGGCTAGAAAATTATTATAAAATTATCTACGAGGTTGTTATGCCTTATAATTACGCTGCTAACCTTCAAAACGCATCCTGGATTTTTACTGTTTATAAGAGAACATCACCTACAAATAGACCACCGAGATGAAACAGCGCGACTTTCGCTCATTCAGTCAATCATGGGTAGATTGAATGTTGGGTTCACTTATGCGTATATGGCTGGTTTTGGAGATGTTATGGCAGATGATTTCACATGTTTTACAAAGTCTAGGCTGGTATACGTATATCTTTGTTGTGGTTAAGTTGTTAGTAACAACATTTAACATATTGCTTATTTATTAAACTCGAAAAAGTGATTGTGCATCACCTGTTATACATTATACTTTTGTGATAGTAGCATTTTTACAAACTGAACAACCCTTCACCTGTTATACATTATACTTTTGTGATAGTAGCATTTTTTGTGATAGTAGCATTATACTTTTGTGAACAACCCTTCACCTATTACAAATTGATAGTAGCATTTTTTGTGATAGTAGCATTTTTACAAATTGAACAACCCTTCACCTATTACAAATTGAACAACCCTTCACCATCACCTGTTATACATTATACTTTTGTGATAGTAACATTTTTACATTGATATAATATATTAATATGCAATGCTTCACAATATGTGTCAACCAGGAATTTAATCGAGCCTATGTGAAGGTGTGCCGCAAGAACAACTCCAAGAAACCTGCAAAGGCCATTGCTTGATGGAAGCAAATAAAAACACAATGAACACCTTGCAAGGTATCAAGCATATCAGCTTCTCGGCCCATTGCTTAATGATCAAGTTGTTGCTGTATGGGACTTCAAAGGAGTTGTAAATGTAAATGGATGTTATTTTTCTTATGCTGAAGACCATCCAAAACAACAATTATGCTTCTGTTATGCGTCTCTGCTTCTGTTATGCGTCTCTGGTATGCGTTAACTCAAGGATTACCACAGGCTGATATGAGTAATAGTGATAATGAAGTGTACGAAATAATATCGCCTGTTTGTGAGTCAAGATTGATAGTATGTAATGTATTCACACCAATAAACCAAGGAGCATCAAATCGGGTGTATACAAGAGATGCAAACAAAGGGAGATACTAACGTTGCTGACTTGGCTATCGTAAATGGGTCACTTACTTAATACATGTTCATTTTTATGATATCCTAAAAACGCTATATGTAACTTCAATCATTATCCTAAAAGAAAAACATAAATAAATCACACCACATCAATGTTTTCAAAAATAAATTTATGTCAAAATCCCGTGCGTGCACGGGCTTTATAACTAGTGTATATTGCGGCATTTTCTGAACATGCATTAACTGTCACAGATGTGTTTAAAAGTTAATAATTGGCCTGAAGCAAAGTAGTACAAATCTCATCTTAATAGTTGTTGATGAGCTTTGGATTAAAGGGTAAATATTATGTATGTAGGCTCTCAGTTAAATGCCTGAATTTGCTTCAGTTTAACCCAAAACTACTAGTCTGCATCCATCAAGCTACAAGCCCGCCTGGATTTAATTAAATCTCATTCTTATGTGTGGTTATAGAACTTGCTATGATGTTTTAAGTACTTTAGGTAAGATTTATCCGCTCTTGTCGTGCTTGAACTTTTGATCAAAGATACATTTTGATGTTCATGACTTAATGTAAGGATTTAGCACAAATCACAGGATCAATAGGTGTTAATGGGGTTGATTAGTTTCGGTATGTAGGCTCTCACTGTATTATTGGCTACAGATTAACCCACAACTTGCCTGCTTCCACTACAAAGCTAAATCAAAGCTAAAAAAAAGGCTCATATATAACTTTGATCTTGTTAACGTTTACTATCATCATAAAACCAAAACGCTGTTAGACAAATTTTCAATGTATGGACTAATTTGGGTCTCAAAACAACCTTCCCCCAAAAAATGAAAAAATACGGAATTAAAAGATCCTCAACGCAGTTATTATGTAGGCCAATAACTGTTTCTTGCGCTCATGTCTTTAGTTATTTTGATTATCGTTTTCCAACTGCATTCTTCATAATTAGATCAAAGTTGGTGTGAACCGTAGAAAATAAATGATATAAAGTATAAAGTGTGTTTTCTGAATTGCTTGTGAGAACGACTCTCTACGTGTTTGACCAATTGTGAATTGCTTTAATTCGATCACATACCGGATTTTTTTATATCAAGGGTCCATTTACTTATTACATATGTTGGCAAGCAATGAACCAATGCAGAGATAACAGAGGGTGTTTGGCATTTTGTTTACAATAGAGGATGTTAAAACGCAATCAGAAGCACACTTTCTTAAATGAAACAGATATGTTACAAGTTCGTAACTCAGAGACTGCATTTGGTAGACAAATTGGTGATAGCATATCGAAATTTGTTATACAATCAAAGAGAAAAAGATCACAGGCATAATCTTCAAGATTGATTTTGCAATATAGGAAGTGCAACGGTTGGGTTGAACAAAAGCATATAAAATGGACCAAAATGTGCATAACATTTTATTATCAACTCTTTTTAGAAACTAAAACCAAACTATCAAAGGGTAACACTAACACATGGAACCAAAATGTGCATAAATGTTTTAGTGATGTATTCACTTGAACAAACAAGTACAACATTTTGACCTTTTACCCAAAAAAAACAAACAAGTACAACATGGACCAATGAGATTAACATATTACATTCACTAAATGTGTAACATAGACCCAAAATCAATTATCTTAATTGGCAATAAAAGAATCTTTGGATAAAAAAACAGATACCAACATATCACGCCATGGGAAAATTGGGCGATTAAGCCTTCATATAACCTTCCAACATCAAATCATTTGCGAGGAATTTAAGAAACAGATACAGGTACATAAAACAAGATACTTTTTACGTCACTACTCAAGTCTACCCATAAAACTAGCCAATATAGATCAATTTAATACTATGAGGTCCAGATATAGACCAACAAGATACTTTTTACGTCACTACTCAAGTCTACCCATAAAACTAGCCAATATAGATCAATTTAAGACTGTGAGGTCCAGATATAGACCAACAAGATACTTTTTACGTCACTACTCAAGTCTACACATAAAACTAGCCAATATAGATCAATTTAAGACTATGAAGTCCAGATATAGACCTGACCTACAGGTCCTGTAGCCCCTGCAAGCATCCCAGGTATGAAGGGATGGATATCAAAACGACACGGGATTGCAGACATGTGAGGACTCTCAAGAGTAGTAACAAGTGTCTTTGTGTATGCGGAAATAACATCGACTCCTTTCTTCTTGTTCCCCGCAAAGATATATGAATCATCCCACCCCCATATACCCCTGTTGTTCAAATAAGTAAAAGGTAACATATTTAATTTCCAACAAATAACAAATGATACCCAAAATTTAGGTGGGTATAATTGGCCCATTTATTTATCTTAAAAGGGTTAAATGGGTCAAAGCCATATAGTTAGCTAAAAGGGAGTGGCGTTGAATGGGTCGAATGTACCCAAAGTAATATACTCCATAGTTATTTACTCATATTTTGCCGGGTGAATTATTTTTTTAAAATTGAAAAAGACAAAAAAATGTTCATGGGACAACCATGTCCCTATATTTACCCTTCTGACCCGTTACCCAGCCCTCATGACTCACCCAATTTTCCAGTTGCTGCTACCAGAGACTGATAAAATCAGTAATTCCACATATATTGCATAAAGTAAGAGCGTAATACTACCACTATACCAGCCTAATCAACTCTTTAGCCTATATATGGTTGGCCACCATAGTGACTTAATCTCTTTTTATAAAACTTCATAACAAGATCATAGAAAAAAAAATGGTTTAGACTTTTAGCAAATGTCCAAAGGGTCAGAACTTCTCAAGTTGGAAACCCATAGTCAGCACTTTATATAGGTCTTGTTTCAGGCATTGAACAAGTTAAGTTATAAACACATTTGATGACGAGAAAATAGAGAAGCTTACTTCATTGAAGGAATATAGCTGCATGTCTGATTGTTATGGTTTATCATGAACTCCTCGTCATAATTCGTTCCACTTAGCACTTCAATTTTTTCATCGACACTATATGAAAGCATTACAAGATTGAATATGTTCAGCTTAATCATCGAGACCATAATATGTAGGATAGAGGACCATCATGTTAAACATATATCAACTTAGTTTAGAAAACATTTAGAAAAACGAACAAAAAGTGTTTTCCGGCTTCTTTACCTTGTTGTAGCAAGAAAGCTTCCTGAAGGTGAAAAGTAAGCAGAATACACCGGACTCTTACGAACAATCAACTTAACAAATTCAGGCTTACTCTTACTAAGTTTTCTCAAATCCCAAATACATGCAGTTTTATCTGAAGAGCTTGTGGCCATTATATTTGTATTCTCTGGATTAAAGTCTATAGTGTTAACAATAGACTCATGTATGTCCCATGACAATATTGACTTCCTGGACCTCTGGTCCCGCTGACGAACTACTCCTTCACCCTCACCAAAATATAAGGAGTTCACATCACCAGGTTGTTGAGACATACAAGTAATTGGATTGTCGGTTGAATATGATAGAGCAAATATCTCCTTTTCAATATCTAACGAACGAATTTGACCACCATAGCAGCTTGTGGTTATCTGCATCAAGTCACGTGAACATGTCAGCATCAAAAACAAGATATATGAAGTTTTAGAAGACTATGCATCTACTCCAATTTATGGCGATTTTTTTAGGAAAGCGGCTGTTTATGTTTTAGAGGGAGGACTGGTACCGGTCCTCCCTCTAAAAGATATATACTTTATTGCATAACAATAAGCTACCCTAGATCGACACAAATTAAAGAACAAGTATGAAACCTTATTCAGTCCCATTAAGTAGTTTTCGACATTTAAACCATTAAAAGTAGTAGGTATGCATAAACACGGAATAATAAATTACCTTGTTCATCGAAAATGGTTGAATCAAAATTGCTGAAACACACCCAGGATTAGTATGATACTTGTAAATTCCATCACTATCCTCCATTTCAGAATCCACATTCCAAAACCCAATAGTACCCCATTTATTCCCAACAACAACCATCCTCATATTTGTTGCTGGAAAGAATTTAATACTCCTTATCATTCTTGGTAGAAGATTAGCAATGTTTTTTGGCTCTAACTTCATTGAATCCAAATCAATTGAAGCCTTGACTCTACCATGAACATCACTGTTTTTCAATTGGGATATGAGTATTTGATCTGGTTTAGGTTGTTTCCGGAACTGATCTTTTAACCCTGTAGAATCTGGCACTTTTCCTTGGGTTCTGAGAGATTTACGAATTACGGTTGGGGTTTTGGGCTTCACTTTGCGTGAGGTATTAGTCTTGGCCCTGTTCAAAACAGCAACAAGATTCAACAGGCTTCATTTTGTGCAGTATTTATATGTATATCTACGTCTATGTGTAGAGAGAGACCTGTGGGCCTTAGTGAAGGCAGTAAGATCAGCAAGCTTTGATTTGATCTTGAAAGAAGCGAGCATTTCATCGTTGCGTTTAATGTTTTCAAGACGTTTGCGCTCGTACTCTGTGAGTCTTTCATTCTCCATTTCTGTAGAAAGAAAGTAGAAAGATGAGGGATATTTATATGCACGATTGCTGAAGAACAGTTTATAAATAAACTATTTTTTGATGACAGGCTTATAAAATTGAGCCTATTTAGCTTAAGCTACCTAGTTATATCCAAACACTTTTTTAGCTCATAAGCTCTTCGAACAAGCTAATCCTATACTCACCTTTTACTATTTGATATCAAAGTTCAAGAAACCACGGCTTAGCTAAGCATCACTTATATCATATCGTCATTCGTCAAGAAAACATATGTTGCGAAAAATATATCCAAATGCTCAACTATGTTAGCAGCCAGCTCATCAAATTCAGTTTCATTATGTTTTATTGGCGTGGCCCCGTCAAAGTTGTTTGCACTTAACTTGAGACCTCTCACAATTTTAGTGATGATATTCACAAGCTTTATACCACTAGACATGAGTAGTTTAATTAAGGGATAATTCGGAGTTTCTGTATTTAGACCAGGCAACTTGGCAACTCGACCCATATGACACCAAGTGTCCGACATGAGGGCCGCCAGTTGCCCAAAAGTACACAAGTTGCCCTACCTTGTAATCCAAAAAGTGACACTTGTCACTTGCAGATTTTAGTTGCCCAAAAACTATAGGTTGCCCTGGTCTAAATGCAGAAACTCCGAATTCTGAGGCAAAAAAGCAAATCAATTGGGCAATCGAGGCATATTAGGAATTATCCTTTTGATTAATTATAGCATATTTACCGGTGTATCAACTGTTTACATTCAATATATAAGCATATAGGAAACCGAACAAAAGCTTTTAAGGTGTTTGTTATAGCTTATTTATGAGCCCATTTTTCATAAACCATTTTTAAGCTTATTAGCTTGTTTTCAAGTTTTCGTTGGTATGAAACACAATAAATAATCGAAATAGCCGAAAGATCGATATCAGAAACACAAACCTGAATTATGAAACTTAAAAGCCTTGCAATACAAAATCAAACATTAATTCGAGCCCTAACTAAAATTGGATTAGC
Source organism: Artemisia argyi (assembly GCA_030686995.1). Classification (NCBI taxonomy): domain Eukaryota; kingdom Viridiplantae; phylum Streptophyta; class Magnoliopsida; order Asterales; family Asteraceae; genus Artemisia; species Artemisia argyi. The sequence continues at coordinate 32,221,127 of CM060693.1, forward strand.
GAAATGAAACAAAACACAAATTGATAAAATAACAAACCTTAAATGTACTTACTTAGGAACACTGAGCTGTGGAGTGATGAAGGTTTCCCGCGTTTTTAAGTAAGCAATTGGGGGCAATTTTTTGTTCTTTTAGAACAACTGGGGTAAAGTAATTCTTTTAAAAATCTTTTCATTTTTGTTCGATGGTAAAAATGTAAAATAGCAAAATGTGGGTGGAAGTGGGAACTGTAAACGAGGTGAGTCTATAGTGCAAATTTAAAGCTCCAAAAGCACCACATATTATTGGCTTTAAATATGATTTTGTAGGGTCGTAATCACGCTCGGTACGTTAACACCCAAAAATTGGAGTTATATCAGCGCCACATCATCCCAAGGAGATTCTAAATCATCCTACTTAAGAATTTCTGACACAAAATCCGCCTTCTGAGGCCGATAGTAAGATAATCAAGTCATCAAATCCCTAAAGCTAAGCAATAATATTATTTAACTCAAATCTTGTGTCACATCAAACAAGAAATGTCACAAGATCAAGTTAAATAATTAGTTATTACTGAGCTCCATGTTTTTAATGACTCGGCTAATCTCTGGGGTTCCTTATAATACTAAAGTCACATCATCTAACAGCGTGGAACTAAACCAATAACTAACAAAAAGCATACGCGTATGTAGTGTGTGTAAGGTAAATAAAGAGGAGAGTCTTAACGTATATAGCAGTTATAGTCTAGGCACTAAATGCAACCTAGTTCTCTATAACCAAGTCTCTGATACTAATCTGTAACACCCCCAAAATACCGCAGCGGAAGACTGTGTCATTGGGGTGCTACTTCATAATACAAAGTACAAGTTATAGAAAACGAACTCTAAATGAGACGTTTTGAAAAGTTACCATTCGATTAATGAATTCAAAGTTACAAACATGAGATTCCAAAGTATGATACATAAATGTATACAAAATGTTTTGAATGATAAATGATAAAAGCGTAAGTCTTCAGAATATGCAGCTTGACTCTAAGTTCCACGCACTAGCTATCGCCTTACTAACCTGAGATAAACATGCTAAAGTGTCAACACAATGGTTGGTGAGTTCATAGAGTTTGTCTTAAAACAGTTGAAAAGCCTTAAAGAATATTCGCACAGCAAAGGCATCGTGAATCCACTCAGTTGCAAGTCCCGCCATAAGAGACTTGTAACATGTGTGTTCACAACCCACTGCTAAAAGATAGTTTACATAATGCACCGGATTATATTCACCCAAGGTCAAGAATAGACACAAGGGCGGGGGCATCTTCCCAAATAGTACTACGTCATCCAAGGTCAAGTATAGACACAAGGGTAGGGGGCATCTTCCCATGAGTACTACCAACACCTCTCCGACATAATAGAGTATTATGTATGCACGTAAATACGAATCTTGTATTTAAATTAAGCAAGTATAGTATAATAAGTATGTATAACGCAATCAAGTATAATGCCAATCAAGTATAACACAATCAAGTATAAATGTTTAAGAGTATTTGTACAAGTAAGCAAGTAGTTGAGCATGTATCTCCCCCAAAGAGTTAAAAACAAGTATAAAAAGAGTAGGGGCTATGACTCACCTTAAGCTTATGTAATGAGAAATGAAAGTGGTAGTCGAATCGCGAAAGTCTCTAAGAGCAGCCTATAATAGAACGTTGCGACTTAGGTTTGAAGTAACGTCTAAGAATACGAAGAATTGCCTATATATGTCTTGCATAATGTTCATGATGTAGTACTTTAGTATATAGTGTAAGTCTTTGAATATAAATGGTTTATGAAACATGTTTAGGTTGTATATCTCTTACTACCGTTCGGGCCGACATAATTCAGAAGTCATGGAGTAAACGTTCGAGGAGCCAGGACACTTTAATTCGTAAATCCACAACTCATCTCGACGGCTTACTTAATGAACTCCTCACATGAGGCTCTCTACTATTGTAGTATTTGATAACATATATATAAGTTTTTGATCTTTAAAAGTTATATGGTCTTTAGCCGTGGCTTTGCCATGACCTTGGTCATTGTTACCATGGTCTTGAGACTCAACCTTGGCTTTAGCCATGGTTGTGGTCTTGGCTTTAGGTCATTAGACCTCTTGGTCTTAGTAAATCATAACTATTATATAGTGACTTTGGTCTAAAAATGGGATGTTAAGAATTTGAAGAAAATATCACTCGGAAAGCGTTTTCAGGGCTCGAGCTTCTTTGTTCCTGAACGAAAACGGCGTTCCGGACAACTTTCGTGTTTTAACTTTTTGATGAATCGGACCAGAAGGGCCACTTTCAAAATGGAAGAATGCAAAACAGTAGGGTATAGGCAGTTTTGCCGTTTTGGTTTCGCTAACTTCTTATGGCCATAACTTTTGACTCGTGTACTCGTTTTGGGTGATTCAAATTGCTATGTTTTCCTTGTTAAGTCCTCTTTAACAGTAAGTAAGTTTCAAATATCATATTTATACTATTTTGGTCGTGGTTCTCCATAAAAGTCACTAGTTTACTTGTTTAAATAACATAAGTTAACATATATATACCATAACTTGTTTTACTAGTTTTTATACATCATGAAAATAATACAAAGACCATATATAACATGAAAGAAACATAATAAGCATGAAAATGATATTGAGCAAGAAAGTGTAATAGGATTTCTTACAACTTTTGGCTTTCTAAAAAAAGGAAGTCAAATATGAAACTAGGACACTAAACCTATGCTTGCAAACCCTTCACCACAACTCTTGTAAACCCTTGCTATAACCCTTTTGAAAACCAATTAACTTCAGCCCCTAATCACCTTGTGTAGCTCCTAATTCAACCATGGAATCACCAAACAAACTTAAGAACTAGGTAGAGAATACTAAGACCTTGAACTTTGTAGTGTAACTTGTAGTTTGAAGATCAAAGGATCATGGTGTTAGGGATTGATGGTGTGGCGTTTTTATTATGAAGAAATGAAGAGATGAGCCTTGTATTTATAGCATGAAGAGGAGGTGCAAGGAAGGTGCCTAGGAAGGTTCATTGAGGAGGTTAGTTTTTAGGATATTTATGAAGCTTTCTTAGCAAGTTTTACACATGTATGGATCCTAAGGCCTAAGGCATGAGATCATGACACACAAGGGATGACTCCCCCCCCCCTAAGTCGGCCATATGGTGGATAGGGTGACTAGATGCATAAACTTGGTATTATCTAGCTTACGGAGTGAGTTTTGGTCCCGGTAATCGCTAACGGTAAGTCGTTAAGTCATGAAACTTAAAATCGGGTATCCTAAAAATATGAAACTTATAAATATGTTAGAACTTATTAATATAACCTATATTAGCACATTTAATGAGTGACAAGTTCTATCGGGTTGCTTAAACGCTGCTAAAACTGGAAACGCGGGTCTAAAACGCGTAATTCGCGTAAAACGCTGAACTAAAAAACGTAAAATTCCAAAACTTTTGGAATTGTCCTAAAATGAGAGAAAATCATATTTCTATTGTTTATAATGTTTTATGGACATATCGGGATGCTGGAATGACGTTTAAACCTAAAAGTAAATCTCGGATACGGTTTCGTGATTTTTGCAGAAATGATCCGACGAGTGTCAAATTCTCGGATTATCATTAAAATAGTTTAACTTACGAGAATATGAAATAAAAATTTCGGGAGTGAATAGTGAAAATGAATAGTAAAAATGAATAGTGAAATTTTCCGGGAATAGTAATTAATCTGAAAATGCGAATTGTTACAAGGCTCCTGGAAAAACCTTTTAATGATTTCTCATTATTATTATCCTTTTGTTTCTAATACCATGTTAATAATGATATGGATTAAAGTCATTCCTTAATTAACCATTCTGTTTCTCGTTGTTTGTGATTGATCAAAATTACCAAATCTTCTGAACATATTCAGGGGAGACATTGGGTGTGGCCACACATACATCTTACCAACCCTACGAGGGGCCCACCAGTATTAAACCCCAAAAAATAAATTTGAAGGAACAAATTCTATCTTGACTACAAGCAAAACCCACAAACTTTGTAACATTTCCGAAAACAACCCTTATGACTACCAGTTACGTATAGCGTTAAGTTGTTCCACAAAAATGTACTACATTCATGACACTTATCTTGCATCTCAAGTTTGAGGATAACTTCTCATGATTTACTTAATAACAAAATCCATAAAGTAACATCATGTAGTTGGGATAAGTCATATATTCGGTATCATTGAATATCATCTGAAATGGCATGACTACGCATCAATATACTTAAATATATTATACCAACCTTCATATTTGTCTTGATTTAATAATATTCCCATATTATTAACTGACAACGGACAATTTAGAATAACATTTATTCATGGATTTAAACATACAAATATAGGATACAATTTATTATAAATTAAACATACCATGTATTTAAATTTATTATAGTAATGGTTTAACATCCCTTATCCAAATACTAAGTAGATCAATGCATGATAACTCTTGTTGATGAATTATGTCTCAAGTAATGACATTCCTACTTGTTGACAAAACATAAATCATCCAACTTTGATCTATCGAAATTTTAAGAATACTTATTTCAAGAATTCAACTAGTGAAGTTCTTGTATGTGCATACTCAACTATTTTGACAATACCATATAATATTTCATAAAATGTGTGACATCCTAAACCACCAATTTATGATAATTAAACTTCCAAACATTTTAAAGTTTAAAGTATTCTTAGTCTTTTAATGTATAATGCAACTTATGCTTTATAAAGTAAGCATAACTAGTAATAGCCAAGGATGAAATCCTTTACCATAACCAGTGTTGAGTGTCATCTCAATTTCATTAGCATCATTGTATGCAACAACAATATGCTATTAAAACTTTCCGTAAACTTTAATATCTATTGTGTAATGTTTGATGCCCTTCAAACTTTCAAGTTTGTTGACTATGACAATTTTCACAACAATTGAAAAATTGTTCATCTATAGAATTTGGAAGCTATTCCAGATTTAGGATGTGATTCTATAATCAAACATATTCTTTTAGAGTATTACACAAGTTATCTAATAACCTTTTATTTAGATATTAATATTGCCAAATCATCTTGTAATCAAGCATGATAAAACAAAACATGATATACATGAAAAATCTATGAGTCATACTTAGATTTTATTCATGTCATACATATCTATTTAGACTTTCTAAATAATATATCATGATATATTAGATTTATTTACCGCACATGTTTCAACAATAAACATTCATTCCAAGGTTGTATGTCTTATTTCCTAAATCTTACAAGTAAAGTTTTATTCCAAACTAAGACTTAACTTTTAACTTATATGGAATGTTACTTTTTATATGTTCTACAACATATATGATTTAAGAAATTAAACATAATACTCCCACTAGCTTTTAGGAATACTTAGAAATTATCTTATTTCAATTATAAATCAAAACATGAATTTAATAATTAAACATAAAAATAATCTTCTAGATGCATGCATTTGTCCATCCATGGATTATTGCACCATGTACACTTTCAAAGATTTATTTGAATTCATAAACTCCTTTTGATTACTTATCGTCCTCGCTCAAGTAATCTCTCAAAAAAGAGTTTTGATATTCCATTGTCAATGACAATCATAATCTTTATCTATTTAATGTGTTTAGAATAGAATATTCAATCACAATTAATTGCTTAAGTGTGATTAATAATCTTGTCATAAAACATATATTAAATACTTGCACAATTTTGTCCATATGATTTATATACAAAGATTTAAACCACAATGGTTATCTTATCTTTGAAGAAACTCATCCTCATTTTCTAGTCTAACTATTAAGATAAACCAAGTTTCTAAAATTGATTATCTTTATGGACAGCATCTTAATCATTCATATCATGTATACTTTACCCAATTTCATATTTGGTAATGTATTGTAATGATTATCAGGTTTACAATAATCCTTTAAATCATAGCCCTCAGCATATTAATCAAATATCTGAGATATATTACTATTCTATGAATGATAATTCCATCATCTTGAGATTTAACATTTAAATGTCAAACTTTATTATCATCTTGAGATTTAACATTCAAATGTCAAACTTCATCATGATATTTCCTAGTGTATTTTAGAAGATTATGTATCTTGTAATTTTATCTTTTAAAGATCAAAACTCCCACTTGCTTTTAGCAATTTAAAGACTATCTTTAAATACTTAGCAAATTAAGCAATAATACAATATTCTCTTTTGGGATATTACAAATACATATTGACAGTTCCTAGCTTTATTTTGTTAATAACCTCTTCATAAGCAGTTAAACAAATTTGGAACTTCAATTTAAGACTTAATGTGATTCATCACATTCATCACATTCCATCATATGATAATGTCTTATTAATCTTCTATGTTGGAGTTTTATTAAATATGTCCAAGTCATACTCAACATTCTAACCTTGAAAACTTTTGGAAGAAAAGAAGTCATAGTTATCTTTAATCAAACAATATAACAAGAGTTTGATTTTCCTAACTGAACATACCATAAACATTTGATATTTCATTAGTATCAATATTGCAAGACAATCTAATAATATTTAAGATAACCATATTCGTTTTGACTTGTCTATTTACCAACTAATTCATTTTAATGGTATAATAATTTTCAAGCCTATTACATGCCTTATAACACAGGTACTTTTTACAAAGTTACTTCATGTCCATGTCTTTACAAGAAAAACATAAACTGTTATAATCCCACTATACGTTATAAGTTATTTAACAATTTAATAACTTCATGTATATGTCTTAATTAAAAGACACAACAAGATAACGTCTTACTTTATTATAAGTCTTGTAACAATTAAAAGACTTTATGTTTATATCTTTACAATGAAACATAAACATGTTTAACTAAAGTAATTATGAACACCATCTTTTGGTTTCAATAGTAATTTCAAGTTAATTTATTACTTCACAATAATGTAAATAACATAATTTCTTCATTTATTTATGTCATTCCAAGAACACATAAATATTCAGATTGAAGTAGCATTAGATTACTTAATTAATTTATGTCATTCAATGAATTCATAAATCTATAAATTAAAGTAGTCTTGATATCATATTGACACATGTTCTAATAGGTATCTAATTTAGAGATTGCAAATTCTCATAGTTCAATTACATCAGTTGATCTGCTAGTAATGAAAATATGAAATTCACCTTGTTGTTGCAATCTAGTTAAGCTCTCACATAACATAAATTGTAACACCAAGTGTTTCTTGAATTAGCCTAGTATAATTCATATCAGAACATTATTCTAACTTAGAAACTGCAAATTCTCATAGTTCAATTACATCAGTTGATCTGCTAGTAATGAAAATATGAAATTCACTTTGTTGTTGCAATCTAGTTAAGTTCTCACATAACATAAATTGTAACACCAAGTGTTTCTTTAATTAATATTAGAACATTATTCTCTTACCTTGTAGTCAAGAGAATCCATTGAATCATATATTTATGAGTTGTTTCTTGCATACAATGAAGATAACATTTCTCCCACTTGTGCATGGAACAACCTCATATAGTTGATAAACTACATGTCATGCATTTGTTTATGTGTTCAATATGATTGTGTCATAGATTTTAGCATAACAAGTATATGTAAAACAACAATGTCTAGTAAGGAAACGTACAAGACTATCCTTAAAAGTATGAGTGTCTACACTTGGAAAGTAATTATCTTTAGCTACCAAGATATCAAAGCTTGTAACTCCCACTGAATTAAAGATCATTACAATTATTCCTTATTCAGTGATAAGTACACAATACTCCTACTGAATTTGACAACATTGTAAATGTTTCCTATCCAGTGAAAGCAAATAGTGTGCTTTTAACTTTCCTACACCTTTGAATGTCCATACGTAACAATTACTTATGCACTAAAGAGTGTATTCTACTACGTGAATGATGGACTATCCACCAAATGCTATTAACTTGAAAAATTGGGTATGCAATTTCTTCCTTAATAGGTCTACCATCCTACAATGTATGTAGTACCTTTAAAATAGTCAAAACAACTAGTTTGTCTTTAAACATTTTGCGGTAATTAGTCTAGCTTCTAAATATAATAACTCATAAAATGTCATACATAATTTTCTGTTAACCAAATATCATATTTGTTACTAAGAATTTGATCACCAAATGAGGATGATAAAATCCCTATGAAAAATGTATGCAATTTTCTTAACCATTAAAAATTTGCTATGAGTTATATTAGAATTTAGACATATCTAATATTCCTATTATCCTTTCTCATTCATGAAAAGGAATAGGATTGTGTCTCACTCTTCCTTCATAGAAAGGAGACTTCTTTTGTCTTTCACGTAAATATTTCTTAATCAAACATTTGTTTGAAAACAGAACTAGATCAATTTACCAAAGCCCAAAGTGCGTTTACGGTTTGAACGTTGCATTAATACATTAAAACGAATTACAAAATTCAATTTCAGTATTTTCGATAATTAGATCTTTAAGAAAATAAAATACCCATTGGTAAATATTCATATAAACCATAGTATTTTCTTAAAGCTAGGATCCTAATTGACATAGTACCATTACATCAGTTGATCTGCTAGTAATGATAGTATTCAACAAGGTAATTGTCGTACAATAATTGCCAATATCATATTGCAATTCCTAGATTTATGGGATTTACAATCACAAAACTTTTGTAATGTAAGCATGTTTGATCCCCATCTTAATGCCTTGAGTCCAAGATCTCACTTCCTACTCAATTTAAGTCGTCTAACTTAAAAACTGCAAACTCATAAATGCATCACATCAGTTGATCTGCTAGCAATGAATTTATGAAATTTACCTCTCCATTGCAATCTCGTCAAGTTCTCACATGACGTAAATTACAACTTCAAGTGTTCTTAATTAGATGGCATTCGACTTAATTTTATAAGGGTATTAAATTTTGACGTGATCAAAATAATGTATGAAGAAGCATGCATACAACTTCATAACATTGGTTTTTCAAAACATTTTTATTACCAATTAGCTAAGAATAAAATAACAAAGTTTTGATTGAGGTATCGGGTTCACGAATTAAAGAATCACCATCAATTATCGTCCACTATATCGTACTTTTGCATAAGCCCGAAAGCTTAGTGTTTCGGATAATCATTGTGGAATTGTGGATAATTCACCCTTAAGATGACAGTGTACATGTAATGGTTGTTCGGTAAGTCTAATTTACACACAAACGAGCGTTAAGACCGAATGTTGTCTCTCTAATGCCACAATTTAATGCGAAGCCATCCTTATACCCATCTTATAGTGTGTAAACTTCGGTCGGGCCTAGTTAACCATTACGTACAAAAACATCAATCAACCAATTCTTTGAAATTTAAACTCTTAAAAGCCAAAACAATTTTGCCATTATTTAGTCCGTATTATTTTTCTATTCAAAATTACCCTTTTCGTTTATAAACATGTCTAACACAATTAATAAACAAAACAAGTAATGTACAATAAAAAATAAAACAACAAAATAAACAAATATACATAATCATAACAATTAAATATCAAATGACTTGTGGTCTAGTGGGTGGGGCTTAACTTGTTAAGCGAGCCATAAGTGGGAGTAGTACCGGGTGGGTGACCACCCGGGAAGTCCTCACTTGTGGTCCACTTGTAGACCATATTGTTCCGGAGATATATTGCAATGATAGATTTGAACCCTTGAAGCCACTCGTTGCGGAGGTTTGAATCTTGAGCATGGCCCGGTTTTCATCCGGCTGTTTCTCCAGCAAGGTAACTTGTGTGGAGGCAGTACGGTTTCCGGGGGAAACCCGTTACCACCTGAGATCAGCGTGGACCCGGTTCAGACAACATAGTCTGGCGGGGTGGCGATGGGGCCTTCGCTGTCCGCGAAGGTGGTCGATTCTAAGTTAAAATTCACCTTTCAAAAAAAAAATTAAATATGTATAAAACATGTAGCCACATGCAAATCTTATTCAATAGTCCTATTAATAATCAAATCTAGGTGTATAACGTATTAATTCAATTGAGACTTTCTTCTTCTAGGAAAAAGAGCCACATACATCGATAAATCGATTGCGTAAGCCAAAATTAAATAAATACCACATAGCACATAATTGATTACTTAATATTGGAGTCTTCCCCAATTCGACATCTATTAATAAATTTACATGATTCGATATAACTTAACCATTAATTCATATAAACAATTTAAACCATTTAAATTATAACACAATATAAAAATCCATGCAAATATGCACTTTTTCATGAATTTAGCTTAACAATTAACATATTGCACCAAGATCGTTTACTAAAACGCATAACAATTACATGACATCCTAGGGTTTCTAATCATATTAAAAAATTAAAAACCAAAACCCTAAAAACCCTTAAGGTCAATCGACCCAAAAAAAAATTAGGGTTAGGAATCTAACAAATAAACCCTAAAAACATGTAACTAAACGAATCAAGATCCAATTTTTATGCGTTTTGATAATTAATTACACATTATAACGGCTCTAGATGCCACTGTTGGAATTATGATATCATGACATTCATATATTATAAACCAAACACATCAAGTGAGCATAGCGGAAGCAATTATAATAAGATCATATAACATGTAATTAATTAATCAATATTAAATAGTAAACATATCTTTGTGATTCTAGCCCGAACAAGAATCAATTGCAATCTTCAAATTAAGAACCCTAATTAGGGTTTATGTGGATTATAAGAATTACCCCTTACCTCTTTTGTAATTCAATCCAAGATACAATCAATAGTGTGATTGTATCACGTTCTTGTACACACGTACTAAATCGTATTAAAGTTATGCTAGTAATTAAATCACAAAACTTAAACCAAAACAATTTTTGTTTTACAAAAATCGATCAACCCTTGGAGAGGGTATGAGTCGATCGGCCAAGACCAAAAGAAAAGAAGAAAAACACATTAGGGATATTATGTGTACAAGAGGTGAACCAATAATGACCCTATGTGTTTGTTTATATAGCATGAATAACTTGGAGGACAAGTTGAAGTAGGATTGGGCTTAGCCCACTCCCACCGATCGGCCAAAGGTTCCCCAAGGGGTTCCGGAAGCTTCTCGTCCCTCTTTTTCATCTATAGTCCTTGTTCTTTTAATTTAACGTCCATTAGTCATTTATCTTAAATACTAATAAACGTTTATTTGTTTTGTGATAATTAATAAATGAATACAACATTTATATTCAAGTATTAATCTTTAATACTCATACGTAAAGTGTGCAATCCCGTGATCTCAAGTTCGATCCTAACATACGACTACTAAAATAATGTCCATAATCTAACAAGCTGTAAACTATAAAGCTGTTAACATGAGCTACAAGTTGTATCTTTTTTTCAATAAAAGTTTTTGACAAATAGCTGTTAAATGTAATTATAAGATGTAAAATGACATAAAAAAACATATTTATAATTGTAAACAAATGTTTGGAGGGTATATCACTAATTTAAAGTTTTAACAGCTCCAAGATTTTTGAAAAGCTTCATGAATCAGCTTTTCATTTAAGAGCTATTTGTTTGAAATAAAAGCTTGAAGTTAATATATCCAAACGGAGCTACTTATTTTACATGAGATTATTTTTGTAACAAAAAACTAACTCCTCAAAAAGCTCATGCCAAACAGGCCCATAATATCTACCAGACACCCAAAAACTCCCAAGTGGGACAATCGATCGTTCCAATCGATCGCGATCGATTCCCTCTTATGTTGATCAATCGATCGATTGCAATTTACTTCAATTAAGGTCGCATAAGCGATCGACTCTTTTGTTCTTTTTTCTTTTCTTTTTTTTTTCATGCAAATATAACCGTTCATGCGAATATAGCAGTTGGGAGGGTTTGCAACAATATATATATATATATATATATATATATATATATATATATATATATATATATATATATATATATATATATATATATATATACGGATATATATATATATATATATATATATATATATATATATATATATATATATATAAGGGATCCAATAAGAAGAATAATTAAAATAAGAATGGTAAGAAGTAATTCTAGCCACACATTTCAAATTTGGAGGGAAAATTTGAAGGAAGATGCATCCACTTTTGTAGGTGCATCTGAAATGTGTGGTTGTGGTTACTTCCTATCCTTCTTATTTTAATTATTCTTCCTATTTGATCCTAACTCTCTCTCTATATATATATATATATATCCGTTGGGAGGGTTTGCAACAATATATATATATATATACACACACACACTAGCTTTTGAAGCCCGCCCGATGGGCGGGCATGAATTATAAAGTTCCTTGTAAGGTATTAGTTGAGTAAGACTTGTTTTTTAATGTGTTAAACATGAAAATTAGTTGACCGTTATTAATTATTAAACTATTTGACAAAAAGCAATTTCCAATTGCAATGTGTTTATGAATAATGTTGAAAAAAGTAAATTAATAAAAATAAACTATAAACATATTAAATTATATATTTGATGGATTAAGAACGAAAAGAAATATTATATCTTATCGAATATGAGAGAAAAAAGTTATAAAGTGGTCCGCAAGAAAAATGTATACTACCAAATAAACTCAAATTTGATAGAAAGCTTCTTTTTATACAATGTTTGTTGTTGATTTTGCGTAATTATCAACTTTATCACCACAAAGAATTTTCAATAATTTCCTGCTTTTCACTCTTGAGACAACCTATACATAATATGTCCTTTCTCAAAACACAATCTTCTTTCAATGGATGGGCTGGCTTTATTAGTACGCAATGGTCTGCTCCAAGTTCTGTTCTTGGTCATATAATTCAGCAATTTCCTGCACAGAGTAACGATAATTATGACCAATATACAATTAACGGTAAATATATTTTTAAAATTTAGACCCACAGTAACATACACATAAGCACTTAGCCAAAGCTATCTACATCCCATAACGTGTCACTCTAAAAATTTATATATTAGTAATATATGTCCTGTATTTAGATCATAAATCTATTATATATTTAAAAATCAGTTAATGTACTTCCTGTAGATACATGGGGCTTTTTAGCTTGTTACGTTTCTAAATAGTTTATCATTCCAACACGGTGGAGTTCAAATATTATTTCCGCTAACAACACAATTCTCATTTGTTCAAGTAAAAATATCCATTGACATTCAAAATTCATGATTGATATAATGCTTACTATTCAAATGTGTTTTTTTCTGGGATAGGCATGCTATTGTATAATGAGTAATTAGACATAGTAAATATAGTACCTATTGGCATCTGGATGAAGCTCACGTATCTCACCATCATCTGCATAAAACATATACCAAAATTTGCATACGGACCAAACAAAATTCTTTAGGTATCTCTACAGAACATCAAGCACACCTGTTACAAAAGGATCCAAATTGCAAATTAATGATCAAAATATTAATGAAAGATGTGATATCCTCTTATTAAACAAATAATACTATTTATGCTCATCTATACTAATAAAAGCACATATGCATAGATCATGACGCACACACATTATTGTCTTTAAATACAATTCTAAGATAAGCATATATGTATGCATACCATACATGAGAAAAATATGTTATACGAAACTTAATCCCTACAAGATCATTACGTAAAAAACCAACTTAACTTTAGTCAATTAACTAAAACAAAATTAGATGTAACAATAAACAACAAACAAACCGTAAATAATCATAGAACATGTTTGTGCAAATAATTTTCCATCTCGACATCAAACCTGGTGACTTCATGGTAGCGGTGGCGATAGACTTTTGTTTTGTTTTCGATAGCCTTTGGGACTGCATATTGGCGACTGTCTTTGGTTGAGAACAAAAACAACACAAATCACAAGCAGTTTTAAGAATATAAAAAATGATACCTCTTGTAGCCAAGAACAGTTCCATCCCTGGCGTTGAGTCTAAATGACATCAAAACAAAAAATACTATTTATGCTCATCTATACTAATAAAAGCACATATGCATAGATCATGACGCACACACATTATTGTCTTTAAATACAATTCTAAGATAAGCATATATGTATGCAGACCATACATGAGAAAAATATGTTATACAAAACTTAATCCCTACAAGATCATTACGTAAAAAACCAACTTAACTTTAGTCAACTAACTAAAACAAAATTAGATGTAACAATAAACAACAAACAACCCGTAAATAATCATAGAACATGTTTGTGCAAATAATTTTCCATCTCGACATCAAACCTGGTGACTTCATGGTAGCGGTGGCGATAGACTTTTGTTTTGTTTTCGATAGCCTTTGGGACTGCATATTGGTGACTGTCTTTGGTTGAGAACAAAAACAACACAAATCAAAAGCAGTTTTAAGAATATAAAAAATGATACGTCTTGTAGCCAAGAAGAGTTCCATCCCTGGCGTAGAGTCTAAATGACATCAAAACAAAAAATAATTAGCTTATATTTGTTAGAGTTTGACAATTAATAATCACATTATGCGGAAGCTAGGATCAAGTATAACACATATAAAGATTAACTAAAACATAAATAGTAACGTACCTGATGCACTTCAATAAACCTTGAACTTGTGTAAAATAGATCAATGATAAACCCCTTAGCGTTTTGTTTATCGATCTCTTGATAATTACTATAGTGAGTAATTACCTCGTTCTTGTACACACAAACTACCAACGAATAAAGGTTTATGCAAGTAAACGAAAAACACTTATTTTGGAATAACCAAAATCGACCCAAACCCTTTGTGGTTTGTGTGCCGATCAGCCAAGAAAGAAAGAGAAGAAGAAAAGGTTTTAGGGTTTTGTGTGTGTGCACAAAAGATGTGAAAGTCTAACCCTTGGCCTTGTATTTATACTAGAGTATCTTGTAGGACAAGTTTGTGTTGGATTGGGTTTCCCCTCCCCTTTGTCGACCGGCCTAGGACCCAAGAGGGTGTTCCAGAACCTTCTTGGCTCCTAGTTACACTCTAGTCCTCGTTCTTTCGTTACTAATGATAGTTTAATACTTACAGTTAATATTTAACGATCATTAAGTCCCTCAAGTGTTTATAAATACATATATACGATACATTTAACATATATATATTTATTATACTTTATTCTTGTTTGTAATGTGTGCAATCCCGAGGTCTCGGGTTCGATACTAGTCATTTACTTATTAATATTTATACGTAACTTTTAACAGCTCCCACTCGTATATCTATTAATAGTAAAATGACATTGGTTGGCGTCTTGCAACACTCCAATGCCCCCAGTTCGACTCGAGCTAGGTTTCCTGGAAAACCTTTAATGATTCATCATTATTATTATCCTTTCGTTTCTAATACTACATTAATAAAGTTGTGAGGTTCTTTATTAAATTCTGTTTCTCGTCTCTTTATGATTGAACAAAATTACCAAAACATCTGAACGTGTTCCAAATAGACTTTGGGCGTGGCCACGCAAACATTTTGCCAACCCTACGAGGAGCCCAGCAGTATTAAACTTCTGAACAAATCAGAAGGAACAAATTCTCTCTTGACTACAAGAATAACCTATGAACTTTGCAACACTTCTGAAAACAACCCTTATGACTTCCAATTACGGTAAGCGGTAGATTGTCTCACAAAAATGCACTACATCCATGACACTTATCTGGTATCTCAAGTCTGAGGATAACTTTAAATATGATTCTCACAATAAATTTTAAATCATATTGTTGGGATAAGTCCAATACTCAATTCATTGAATATCATGTGAAATTGGTATGACTACGCATCAATATACTGTCAAGTATATCCTTAACCAATACTCAAAATTGTCCTAGTTTAATGATATTCCTATATCATTAATCGACAACGGACAATTTAGAATAATAACTTATTCATGGATCTTAAACATGCAAATATAGGATATATTATTAAGACAATGAATAAATAAACATAAACAATACTTTATTTCATCAAAATAATAATTGTACATGGGCTGGGCATCGCTGCTGCCACATCAGATAAATTATCTGCAGTAACACACAAACCCACCCCCCGATGTTACTAAATGGTCCTTGAATGTTCATTTTACGACAAAAATGGCCCCCCCACGAAGCTGTGACAGCAGCTATTGATCACTGCTGTCACAGTAGTGATCATTTTCCCATTGTACATTACATCTCTTATCCAAATACTAATCACAAATGGGCATGAAACTTTCAACTAATTTAAGTCCTATTCCTTCAGCATACTTGTAAAGCTTGGTGCCAGGTAAAGGCTTCGTAAATTGATCGGCTAAGTTTTCATCTGTGTGAACTTTGAGCATTTCGATTTTACCTATTTCGACTTGTTCTCGAACATAGTGGTGCTTAATCGGGAAATGTCTGGTGCCTTTCATGATTCCAGGTTCATTGGCAAATGTAATTGCAGCTGAGTTGTCACAATACATTTTTATAGGTCGCTGAATCGAGGGCATAACCCCATGCCCTGACACAAACTTCCTAATCCAAACATCTTCCATTGTAGCTTCTGAAGCAGCTATATACTCACTTTCTGTAGCAGACATCGCTAGTACACCCTGCTTTCTGCTCCTCCAATCCACAGCTCCTCCATTAATGACAAAGACATAACCCGTCTGAGACTTCGTATCATCTTTATCACCTTTCCAAGAAGCATCGCAGTAACCTGTAACATCAAGTTCTGCAGATGGAGTACCCCCCTAAACTAAGAACATCTCTTCAGTAGCCCTAAGGTACTTAAGAATATTCTTAACAGCAGTCCAGTGTTTTTCACCTGGATTCTGCTGATATCGACTGGTTAAGTTCTGAGCAAACGCCACATCAGGCCTTGTGCTTTTCACCGCATACATAATAGATCCCACAGCCGAAGCATAAGGGACTCTCTCCATGCGTTGCACCTCTTCAGGTGTTGAAGCACAAACTTTCTCGCTCAAGCCATGTTGTTCTTGCATCGGCAAATATCCTTTCTTGGAATTTTGCATATTGAATCTCTTCAATATTTTATCGATGTAAGCACTTTGGCTTAATCCAATTAATCGCTGAGATCTATCTCTATATATCTTGATTCCCAGAATAAATGCAGCTTCCCCTAAATCTTTCATATAAAAACAACTTCCAAGATATGCCTTAACCTTTTGCAAACTTGGAATATCGTTTCCCATGATCAATATGTCATTGACATATAATATGAGGAAAATTACATTACTCCCACTAGCTTTGCGATATACACATGGATCATCAAGATTTTGAGTGAATCCATACTTCTTAATCTCACTATCAAATCTCTTATTCCATTGTCGTGATGCTTGCTTTAATCCATAAATGGATCTTTTAAGCTTGCATACACGATTTGGGAATTCTGGATTCACAAACCCCTCAGGCTTTTCCATATAGATGTCTTTATCTAGGTGACCATTTAAGAAGGCGGTTTTGACATCCATTTGCCAAATCTCATAGTCATAGTAAGCGGCTATGGCTATAAGAATCCTAATAGCCCTTATGTCAGCTACAGGAGAAAAGGTCTCCTGATAGTCGACACCAAAAGTTTGAGTATAGCCTTTAGCTGCCAAACGGGCCTTATAGGTGTGTACAATGCCATCCATATCAGTCTTTTTCTTGTAGAGCCATTTACTCCCAACTAACTTGGCACCCGGAGGTAGGTCTACTTCTTCCCAGACTTCATTGTCTTTCATGGATTGCATTTCCCCATTCATAGCTCCCTGCCATTTTTCCTTTCCAGGACTATTCATGGCAGGTTTATAACTTATAGGTTCATCAAGATCTCCTATCAAGTTGTCATCGCACTCCATGTTAAGACATAGACGTGTAGGAGCCTTCACAGGTCGAGATGACCTGCGAACGAGAACCACTTCAACTTCTGGTGGAGGACCCAAACTTTCAGGTTCTTCAGGAAGTTGGCTAGTATTTTCAGAAGGTGCTACATCTTCATGATCGTATTCCAGATCATATACTCTCCCACTGAATTCTTGAGATATGAGCTCCTTTTCTAAGAAGTTTCCATTCCTTGCAACAAAAACTTTGTTTTCAGTTGGGTAATAAAAGTAGTAACCCATAGTTTCCTTAGGGTATCCTACGAAGATGCACTTCACAGATCTTTGTTGGAGTTTGTCTGCTGAGTCACGTTTAACATACGCCTCACAACCCCAGACCTTAAGATAAGACAAGTTAGGAGCTTTTCCAGTCCATAACTCATATGGAGTCTTATCAACCTTCTTTGTTGGAACCATATTAAGAATGCGAACCGCAGATTCTAAGGCATAATCCCAAAACGAGTAAGGAAGAGTTGTTAGATTAAACATAGATCGTATCATATCTTGCAATGTACGATTCCTTCTCTCAGATACACCATTTTGTTGTGGAGTATATGGAGAAGTAAGGTGCTGGACAATTCCCTCCTTTGCTAAGTAATCTATAAACTCTTGACTCGGGTATTCACCACCTCTATCGGATCGAAGAGCTTTAATCTTCTTTCCAAGTTGCAACTCTACTTCTGCTTTAAACACTTTGAATGTTTCAAACACCTCATGTTTATGTTTAAGGAAATAAACATAACCATAACGGCTGTAATCATCCGTAAATGTTAAGAAGTAGCTAGCACCCCTCCTTAACACATGTCTAAGTGGTCCACACACATCTGTGTGAATAAGACCAAGTAGATCATTAGCCCTTTCAATCCTATTTTTAAAGGGTTTCTTTGTCATCTTCCCAGAAATGCAAGATTCGCACTTATCAAATGATTCATCATTGATCTTTTCCAAAAGCCCATCATGTTGCAGCTTTTTCATGCGATCTTTGCCAATGTGAGCAAGTCGACAATGCCAAAGATAAGAGGAATCCAGACCTTTCTTGATTCTCTTACTATTGATGCTATAAATTGAATTATTTTTGACAAAAGCATTATCATTATCATTCATATCAATTTCAAAGACACCATTCACAGCAATAGCATTAAAATAAAAAACACCATTTAAAGAAACTAAAATTCCATTGCTAGAAATAGTATGATGAAAACCAAGGTTCAACAATCATGAAAATGAAATTACACCTCTAACAATTGACGGTGCATAATGACAATTATTTAAAGATATTTGATGAGTGTGAAAATACTCATCATTTTTATCGTATTTTAACTGCCAAAACACGTGAAAACATTCAAGAATGCATCAAAATAATGAAAATTTACCAAAGATCGTGTTTTATATGTTTTAAATGCAAAACGATTGAAAACAAACGAAAAACAAACAAAGTTTGCATAATTGGCAGTTTCAGTCCCCCAACTTTCAAAAATTGTCAAAACTAGTCCCTGAGCGTTTATTTTGAAAAGAAAATTCAACACAAAGTTCTTTAAAGTCAAAAGATATCACAAATGATCTTTGGTAAATAAACTTTCAAAAATGTACAAGTTTAGTCCTCAGAATTTCACACTTGGCATGAATGATCCCTATACTTTCAAAGATTGTCAGAAATGGCCCCTGGAGAGTTTTTGTGGAGAAAAGTACGAAAAGTCCACCATGAATCATATGATGATACTTTTGGTCCCTGAATAAAGAGTTTGTCGATTTTGGTCCCTCAAGCCTCTAAGATGGTAATTTTGGTCCCCGGGAATTTTACTTTGGAGAAGAATGTTCAAAAGACCCTTGGGAATTTAAGACTTGTCAAGTTTGATCCTTGGTGATAGTTTGGAAAAATGGCGGTTTAAGTCCTTCAAGAAAATCAGATTATATACTTTTGGTGCTTGGGCTTTATTAAACCAATCGGACCCTTTCTCTTTTAAATCCACTAATCCTAAAATCCAACAAACCAAATCCACCTTTGGCCCAAAAACTCAGCCCAATACCCTACCAAAACCCTTATACGCTTAATAAAAATACGCCCACCCCCACTTTCTTCATCCCCTCCGTTTACCCAGAAAATATTATCACCTCTTCCCTTTTTCCAGTTACACGCCAAGAAATCACTATCACTCCTCTCCCCAATACCTCAAAAACCCCCCCTATCCTTTCACGTGGTACCAGAAGTCACGGGGTACCACAGCTAGGTCACCAATCCACAACACTTTTGGCGCCTAAATACAATCTAAAGGCTGTGATAAAGTGGGGAGCAATCCAATGGCTGGAAAGGAATCAGAGAAGTACAAGACAAGAAGTGACCAAGAAACCCTAGTGTTCAAATATAAATTGAGATGAATTATGCCATTGTTTGGCAGTCGTTGATAGTCAGTTAATTAGGTTTAGCTTTTTTTTTCAAGTCTTCAATGTTTTTTTTATGCTTCTCTGTATTAAACTTTCAAAGTAATGCAATTTAAGTTTCTCAAAAAAAATTCCTTCTAGCTTATTTCAACTGCTCATTTATTGTTTGTTTTAGCTTATTCAGTTAACTGTTAGTCTAATGTGTCATTTTCCTCTCAAGTTCTAGTTTCAAAAACAAAGAAAAAAAAAAGAAAATGTCATCTTTGTTTAGTGAATAAATTCAAGCAGTCATACTTTAACTAGTGTTTGGCTCAGGTAATATTTATGAGCTTATCCTTGAATTTGGTAGTCATTTGGTAGCTTAGTTAGGGCTGCAAACATCCTCATTGGACTGCTTTCCCATCTGACCTGTTGTCGCAAAACCATCACACAGCCACATTTTTTATCTACGGTTTAGTTAGGATAAAGTAGGTAATTAGAATGAGGTTTTAGTAGGTAGTATTAGAAGTAGGATTTGTGATTAATTTTCAGTAGTTTTAGTTTTTAGTGTCTTGTACTCTTCTCTCAATTCAATGAAAACTTAAAAATTTATTTTATCATTGCTTTTCTACTAATTAGTCCGTAATCCTGTTTCTTCTATTGCTTATTTAAGATTAGTCAAGCCATTTTATAGTCAATTATTAACTTTGCTTAACACCTTGGTCTTATTCTGAAAATCTCATCAGGTATCACATAAGGTAGTGTTTGGCATAACTAAGTCTTTGTAGTTTTTGGTAAATTTGGTAGCTTAAATTTGTCAGAGTATGATGCATTTAGCTGTTTAGGATCTTATTTAAGGTAGTTCAAGTAGTTTACAAGTATTTAGGTGAGTTGTCTAATTTTCCTTTTTGTTATCTGTTCTAATTAATTAGCTAGGATACATTTAGTTTTAGGCATTGTTAGTTGTTTCCTTAGCTCCACATTAGTGCCAAATAGGTTAGTGCATGTATTAAACATATGGTCTTTGACCTTTGTGGGTCAAAAGACCCACTTTTGACCCATTTTTAACCCTTTTTTTGCTGTTTGCTGTCAAAAAAACCACCCCACAGCCAATCTGTTTTTTATTTTTAATTTCTTCGATATTAGGCCCTTTGTCCTAAAAATTGGTATGTGGCTTATTTGGTAGTTTATCTAGTTAGTGTTATTTTTGGTTTATTTTTTGCAATTTTTCTTTACAGCTTTTTACAGCCCCCTTATTGCCCCCTCGTAGCCTCTTTAGTCTTAGCTCACTTGTGAACCGATTTGCATCAGCAGCCAATGACCCCTTTTTAGCTTATTTTTGTTGATTATTTGTTGAATTTAGAATGCTTATATAATCCTTATTGCTCGTTTAGTACCCATCTAGTATTCCATAGCTTCTACTCCCCCTTAGGATAGTTTATTAGCTTCTTTTTAGTCTTTTAAGCTTTTAGTATTTCTCTTTTTTTTTTGAAGCTTATACACAAACTGCTCTCTAGTTGTCACTTTAATCTGCTAATTGGTTGTGGTTTATAAAGTATTGTAGTTATAAAAAAAATGTTTGTTCTTATGTATTTTATACGTTTGTTGGAAAAAAGTTTGAAAAAAATAAAAATTGTTTCAAAAAAAGTCAAGAGCAAGATTCAAACACGTGACCTGAGACATAACAATCTCAACATAAACTCCACGACCATCTGTGATCCCTTGTCTTTCTTGTTAACCCTTGCTTTATTTTATATATAGCATGTAGTTGTTTGTTCTAGCTTATTAAATATTTTCAGCTTTTCTTTAGCTTATATACTGCTTATTTCATTAGCTGTTTCACCCTCTTTTTATTTTTTTTCTTAGGCTAGCTTTAAGGTCATTTAATTTCAAACAAAAATAAATAAATAAATAAATAAAAAATAAAAAATATAGAATTTTCAAATAAGTTTTAGTATTTTTTTTATTTAGTTTCTTTAGTAACTAATTCGTAATAAAAAAAATATGAAAGTCCAAAAAATATTTTTCTTTCTCCAAAAATTTCTTTCATCATTGGAATCGTAGAAAAGTAATTTTTACACCCGTAGGACTAGTGTAGCTTCAATTTCACGTTTTCTTTTGCGCACTTACGTTTTATTTTAGATAACTTTTACGTTTTTAAAATTAAATTATGTATTAGGATTCCTTAGCTCCCGATTATTGTTCCCGTAGACATTTAGGTAGTTTTTAAGTTTAATTTAGCATTCCTTGTTTGTAGTCATGTTTTAGTTACGTTTATTTTATTTTCGTTCTTTATTTATAATTTTTCGTAATTCAACAATACCAAATAAATCTCTCAATCATTCCTTACAAGCATTTTAATCTCGAATCTCACACGATATTGCTCATTCACACCTCGTTGGGACACGACCCGGGTAATCACTTACCCGGTATCACATATATATTGTATTCACGAGTTTTCGCAAGTTAATCTTTTTCTAAAGGTTAATTTACGAATTCCACTCACGTCTACTTTGTATATTAATTTGATACGCGCAAAAACGCAATGTCAAAATGGCGCCGCTGCCGGGGAGGTTGTGTTGCGACAATATCGTTTTGATTTCAACGATTAGTGACTTGTAGAACCTTCGTCAAGAAGTTATCGTTTTCAAAAACTTATAAAACACAAAAATATTTTCCTTTTCTTTTGTAAATATATTTATCATATAAAAAATACAAAAACATTTTCCGTTTTCTTGTTAAATAAAAAAAAATAATAAGCATAAAACACACCGCCGCGAACCAAGGCTGAACACCTACCAACTGGGGGTGTGGACATTAATAAGTTCCCAAACAAAAGATTAAAACTTACCTTTGTATCCTTGTGAGTGGTGTACCTTTTCTAAAGAAGCCATTCATTCGTGATTATTGGTTTAAGTTCACAATTGTCTTTTTGAGTTGGTCTCGTTTTAGTTGATGTGTTTTTCGAAAAGACCCGAAAATAATCTTCGTCTCCTATGCGTTTAATTCTTATCTTCTTGTCCTCTTTACCGTTTAATTCTTTCTTCTCATCCCTCGTTAATGTTTAATTCTTATGTCGTCACTCGACTACAATTGTTTTCATTGTAAAGGTCCAGTGGATGACAATCATCGTTGTTACAAGTGCTCGTGTAGGTGGTGCGGGAGTGATATTAGTGATGGATTTTGTAAATGGTGCAAAGCAAATCCGAATGCTTTCGATGATTCTCAAAGTCTTCCCGACCACCCTCCACAACCCCAACTATATTCGTTTGATCAACACTATTGTTATGTTTGTAGAGATCTCTTAGAAGATGGTTCACTTTGTAAACGATGTTTTTGCAAGGAATGTGGGTTTACCCATGGACTTTGTACTTGTTGCACTTTTGAAATAAAAAATACATTCACGTTTCCAAACTTTCAAAACGATTTCAGTTACCCTCCTCAGAATTCCTTTGAACAAGAACCATACTATTTCAATAATACATCATTTCAAAATGCACCGAATGTTTCTTGTGAGTATTGTGGAGGTCCTCATTTTAGCTCGGATTGTCAAACAGGGGATCCCTTTCCTTGTTACAATTATGATTATCCGTATCATGACCAACCTCCACAGTACCAAATGATTCACACAACTCCTCAAGAAACTCAGCAAGAACCTTGTATAAAGGCTATTGAAATATTAAAAGAACTTAAGGAGGAGTTGGCTACTACATCGTTTCAAGATTCTCGTGAGAAATCCATGGCAGAATTACTTGCTGAAGAACGAGATGCTAGAAACAAAATGAGCATGGAAGAATTACTTGCTAAGCAAAGAGCAGCTAAAATACGTGCCAATCTTCGCTATGCTGCTCTATATGATGACGATGATGACAGTGATGATGATGAAGATAACATTGTTATTATTCAAAAAGATTCATCAGATTCATCGGTTGTAATTCCTTCCATTGAAAATCAGGGAGAAAATAATGTGACGGAGAAATTACTAGCAGATGATCAAATGGAACTCGTACAATCCATGAATGCTAGCTCCTCTCAACTCCCTCAGTCTGTTGTTGTCACACCCGAAGTTCACACTCACTCTCTAAACATGGGGGATGAGCATCTTAGCACTGTTCCTGATAAGGAATCGGACGAATTCATAAAGTCTAGTGTTGAGAACCTTGTCCCAATCCCAGGAGAGTCACAGGGAACTTTTGATCATGTGTGTGATTTACCTTTCCCTCTTGAGTGTCCAGAAGATCAAATTGAGACTTTCTCCGATTGTAGCGAAGATTGTGCTTCTTATGGAGACATCGAGTATGTTGAGGCATCAGTTCCACATTCTGATGCTGATCATCTTCTTGAGGAGTTCGCCGATGAACTCACTCACATCAATCCACTTCCACTGGGAAGTGATGATGGTCTCTTTGATTTCGAAGCCGATTTTGGAGAAATTGAAAGTCTCCTATATCATGATCCGTCACTCACTTCTTATCTCAACAGTCCAATAGAGAATATTGATCATCGTGTTCCCGAAACATTTAATACAACTCTCACCAATCCTTTGTTTGAATTCGACTCTGAATTCACTTTGATTTATGATAATCCAATCTTTGGTACTCAGATTGAGGATTGTGATGAGTCTATTCCGGAACATGAGTTCACAAATTTACATCTTGTGAATAATTCTCTTCATGAGGAGTTCTCCGGTGAACTCACTCATCATATCATGACTCCTCCGGAGTTTGAAAACCCGGGGGGAGATGCACTCAATCATGAGGATTTACAAATTCCCACCCACCCTCCCGAGATGTTTTTGAGCTTAACCTTTGTAAACCAAATTCAGGCTACTGAGCCTGCTCTCGAGGAAGAAAATCTTATCATGATTTGCATCATGGTTTTCTTCCTTTTCTTCACCTATAAGGTGACTTCTCTTGTTCTTCACTCCTTCGGGAATGAAGATACCATCTTTGATCCCGGCATTTTCAGTTACAATTATCTTGAGCCGGGGTACTTATCTCATCGGTGTGGAACTTTCACGTGCTTCAAATGTTTGTCCAAACATCTTGAATGAAAGTCCGATGGAGATTGTTTTTTCCACATCATGCTTCCCCAAGGACAAATGAATTCGGGGTCGAGTCAAGCTAGCGACTCGGTAAACAAAAACAGTAGCATGCTTATAGGGTTTTCACCCTAAGTGTGGGGGTAACGATACTTATAAAGTGAAAATACAAAATGATGTTTCCACATTTAGCTTGTAATGTTGCCCTTTTACGTTTAAAGAGTCGGCATAATAGCCGGGACTTTGAATATTGAGGACAATATTCAATTCTAAGTGTGGGGGGGGGGGGGTATTTCGCTATTATAGCGTATTTTATCACATTTTACTATCTAATACCCCCGTTTTGGGCAAAAATTTTAAATTTTTTTTCACTTTATTTCAAAAAAAATTTTGTGGTTATCAATTCACCTTGTCTAAACGACAAAAGGGATTGGCTAATCTAGGAGCAAATGGCTCTTGGTAAAGATAACTCAAACCCGTTGATGGCTTGCAATTTGCCAAAAATTGTATGGTTCCTCAACTCCCCATCATCCTTAAAAGCTAATGAGTTGGCTAGCCCGCAAGATTATGGCTTGTGGTAAAGGCAGTGGAAAAACCATAATTGGTAATCAGCTCACCAAGATGTTGACTATTCCATCAAGAGCTGGCTAGTCCAGAAGCAAACGGCTTTTGGTAAAGACTAATCAAATCCGTTGACAGCTGGTGGTTTGCTCAAAATCACACGGTTATCAGGTATGCCACAGTTCTTACACCTGGCTACTCCAGAAGTGATGACTTTTGGTAAAGAGACTTCAAATCCATTAATTTTTCTCAAAAAGATTGCTAGGGACTAGCAATACTCAAGTGTGGGGGATTGATGAGTGTGTAAATACTCATCATTTTTACCGTATTTTAACTGCCAAAACACGTGAAAACATTCAAGAATGCATCAAAATAATGAAAATTTACCAAAGATCGTGTTTTATATGTTTTAAATGCAAAATGATTGAAAACAAACGAAAAACAAACAAAGTTTGCATAATTGGCAGTTTCAGTCCCCCAACTTTCAAAAATTGTCAAAACTAGTCCCTGAGCGTTTATTTTGAAAAGAAAATTCAACACAAAGTTCTTTAAAGTCAAAAGATATCACAAATGATCTTTGGGAAATAAACTTTCAAAAATGTACAAGTTTAGTCCTCAGAATTTCACACTTGGCATGAATGATCCCTATACTTTCAAAGATTGTCAGAAATGGCCCTTGGAGAGTTTTTGTGGAGAAAAGTACGAAAAGTCCACCATGAATCATATGATGATACTTTTGGTCCCTGAATAAAGAGTTTGTCGATTTTGGTCCCTCAAGCCTCTAAGATGGTAATTTTGGTCCCCGGGAATTTTACTTTGGAGAAGAATGTTCAAAAGACCCTTGGGAATTTAAGACTTGTCAAGTTTGATCATTGGTGATAGTTTGGAAAAATGACGGTTTAAGTCCTTCAAGAAAATCAGATTATATACTTTTGGTGCTTGGGCTTTATTAAACCAATCGGACCCTTTCTCTTTTAAATCCACTAATCCTAAAATCCAACAAACCAAATCCACCTTTGGCCCAAAAACTCAGCCCAATACCCTACCAAAACCCTTATACGCTTAATAAAAATACGCCCACCCCCACTTTCTTCATCCCCTCCGTTTACCCAGAAAATATTATCACCTCTTCCCTTTTTCCAGTTACACGCCAAGAAATCACTATCACTCCTCTCCCCGATACCTCAAAAACCCCCCTATCCTTTCACGTGGTACCAGAAGTCACGGGGTACCACAGCTAGGTCACCAATCCACAACACTTTTGGCGCCTAAATACAATCTAAAGGTTGTGATAAAGTGGGGAGCAATCCAATGGCTTGAAAGGAATCAGAGAAGTACAAGACAAGAAGTGATCAAGAAACCCTAGTGTTTAAATATAAATTGAGATGAATTATGCCATTGTTTGGCAGTAGTTGATAGTCAGTTAATTAGGTTTAGCTTTTTTTTTTCAAGTCTTCAATGTTTTTTTTATGCTTCTCTGTATTAAACTTTCAAAGTAATGCAATTTAAGTTTCTCAAAAAAATTTCCTTCTAGCTTATTTCAACTGCTCATTTATTGTTTGTTTTAGCTTATTCAGTTAACTGTTAGTCTAATGTGTCATTTTCCTCTCAAGTTCTAGTTTCAAAAACAAAGAAAAAAAATGTCATCTTTGTTTAGTGAATAAATTCAAGCAGTCATACTTTAACTAGTGTTTGGCTCAGGTAATATTTATGAGCTTATCCTTGAATTTGGTAGTCATTTGGTAGCTTAGTTAGGGCTGCAAACATCCTCATTGGACTGCTTTCCCATCTGACCTATTGTCGCAAAACCATCACACAACCACATTTTTTATCTACGGTTTAGTTATGATAAAGTAGGTAATTAGAATGAGGTTTTAGTAGGTAGTATTAGAAGTAGGATTTGTGATTAATTTTCAGTAGTTTTAGTTTTTAGTGTCTTGTACTCTTCTCTCAATTCAATGGAAACTTAAAATTTTATTTTATCATTGCTTTTCTACTAATTAGTCCGTAATCCTGTTTCTTCTATTGCTTATTTAAGATTAGTCAAGCCATTTTATAGTCAATTATTAACTTTGCTTAACACCTTGGTCTTATTCTGAAAATCTCATCAGGTATCACATAAGGTAGTGTTTGGCATAACTAAGTCTTTGTAGTTTTTGGTAAATTTGGTAGCTTAAATTTGTCAGAGTATGATGCATTTAGCTGTTTAGGATCTTATTTAAGGTAGTTCAAGTAATTTACAAGTATTTAGGTGAGTTGTCTAATTTTCCTTTTTGTTATCTGTTCTAATTAAGTAGCTAGGATATATTTAGTTTTAGGCATTGTTAGTTGTTTCCTTAGCTCCACACTAGTGCCAAATAGGTTAGTGCATGTATTAAACATATGGTCTTTGACCTTTGTGGGTCAGAAGACCCACTTTTGACCCATTTTTAACCCTTTTTTTTTCTGTTTGCTGTCAAAAAAACCACCCCACAGCCAATCTGTTTTTTATTTTTAATTTCTTCGATATTAGGCCTTTTGTCCTAAAAATTGGTATGTAGCTTATTTGGTAGTTTATCTAGTTAGTGTTATTTTTGGTTTATTTTTTTGCAATTTTTCTTTACAGCTTTTTACAGCCCCCTTATTGCCCCCTCGTAGCCTCTTTAGTCTTAGCTCACTTGTGAACCGATTTGCATCAGCAGCCCATGACCCCTTTTTAGCTTATTTTTGTTGATTATTTGTTGAATTTAGAATGCTTATATAATCTTTATTGCTCGTTTAGTACCCATCTAGTATTCCATAGCTTCTACTCCCCCTTAGGATAGTTTCTTAGCTTCTTTTTAGTCTTTTAAGCTTTTAGTATTTCTCTTTTTTTTTTAAGCTTATACACAAATTGCTCTCTAGTTGTCACTTTAATCTGCTAATTGGTTGTGGTTTATAAAGTATTGTAGTTATAAAAAAAAATGTTTGTTCTTATGTATTTTATACGTTTGTTGGAAAAAAGTTTGAAAAAAATAAAAATTGTTTCAAAAAAAGTCAAGAGCAAGATTCAAACACGTGACCTGAGACATAACAATCTCAACACAAACTCCACGACCATCTGTGATCCCTTGTCTTTCTTGTTAACCCTTGCTTTATTTTATATATAGCATGTAGTTGTTTGTTCTAGCTTATTAAATATTTTCAGCTTTTCTTTAGCTTATATACTGCTTATTTCATTAGTTGTTTCACCCTCTTTTTATTTTTTTTCTTAGGCTAGCTTTAAGGTCATTTAATTTCAAAAAAAAAAAAAAAAAAAAAAAAACATAGAATTTTCAAATAAGTTTTAGTATTTTTTTTATTTAGTTTCTTTAGTAACTAATTCGTAATAAAAAAAATATGAAAGTCCAAAAAATATTTTTCTTTCTCCAAAAATTTCTTTCATCATTGGAATCATAGAAAAGTAATTTTTACACCCGTAGGACTAGTGTAGCTTCAATTTCACGTTTTCTTTTGCGCACTTACATTTTATTTTAGATAACTTTTACGTTTTTAAAATTAAATTATGTATTAGGATTCCTTAGCTCCCGATTATTGTTCCCGTAGACATTTAGGTAGTTTTTAAGTTTAATTTAGCATTCCTTGTTTGTAGTCATGTTTTAGTTACGTTTATTTTATTTTCGTTCTTTATTTATAATTTCTCGTAATTCAACAATACCAAATAAATCTCTCAATCATTCCTTACAAGCATTTTAATCTCGCATCTCACACGATATTGCCCATTCACACCTCGTTGGGACACGACCCGGGTAATCACTTACCCGGTATCACATATATATTGTATTCACGAGTTTTCGCAAGTTAATCTTTTTCTAAAGGTTAATTTACGAATTCCACTCACGTCTACTTTGTATATTAATTTGATACGCGCAAAAACGCAATGTCAATAGTACTAAGCCCGAAGGCAACACTAAATCATACACTCCTATAGCTTCAACTCCTGCATGTGCTCCGTTACCAACGTGCAAGAATTGTTGTCCATAGGCCAGCTTTCTCTCAACTCTAAACCCCTGCAAGGTATTGCAAATATGAATGCCACATCCCGTATCATATACCCATGAATTCAATTTAGGAGTAAGAGTGAATAATTCAATCATAAAGAACACACATCTGATGAACTGGGGTTACCAGTTTCATTCCCCTGCTTCTTGAGTCGCAAGTCATGAATGTAGAGAGGGCAATTGCGCTTCCAATGACCATTTTCATGACAATGGTGACATGCCTGGTCCTTCTTGTTTGGCAGATTCACCTTGTTCTGCTTAGGCTGATGTTGCTTCATCTTGGGTTGAGGTTGATAGGCCATAACTTGCTTGCCTTTGTTACCTTTCCCTTTGCCTTTGTTCACATGCGATTTATTCTGGATTCTCCCCCCATGTATCGCTAAAACTTGCGGGGTAGGAGCCTTGACCTTGGCTGGTAGACTTTTCTCATAATCAACAAGCAATGCGAGTAATTCTGAGACTGTCTTCCCCGAGCAGTGCATGTTGAAATTCTGCACAAAACCAGCAAAGTCCTTGTTAAGGGCCCTGTTGATCAAGTGCACTTGCACATTTTCGGGGTAACCAAATCCAATTATGTGAAGCTGATCAAAAGATTCCTTCATCTCAGTCACATAATCTTCAACTGGTTTACCATCACCATGCTTGCAGTTATGTAGCTTGTCAAGTTCATCATACAATTCAACTGCAAGTGGTTTCTCATAAGACTGCTTAAGTACCTCAAGCATATCTTTAGGGAAAAAGTACTCAAACTTCTTTTGTAACTGAGCACTCATGCTAGTGAGCATTAAACAAGCAACCTCATTAAACTTAACATGTTTCTCCCTCCACTCAGCCTTAACTGCTTCTGTTGCATCAGCAGCAGGCTCAGCTGGACATTCTTCGGTCAAGAAATTGAGCTTACCGGTCGCCCTCAACACAATTCTAAGCGAACGGTGCCAATCATTGAAATTCTTTCCAGTCAATTTTTCTCTCTCAAGATGACTCTTGAAAGCAGAAATCACAGATGGGTTATCGGGTTGAGCCATATCTACATATAAAAGTTCAAACATTAGTATTTTCGATAATAAATATCTTCAAGAAAATAAAATACCCATAGCTATATTCATATAACCACCAAAATTTTATTGAAAACCTAGGATCTAACTTTACATAGTTCCACCACATCAGTTGATCTGCTAGTGATGAAAGTACAAAAGATAGTAATCTGTCGAACAATAATTGGCAAACAAGATTTCCAATTCCTAGATCATTATGGGATTTACATCAAATTGATTCATCAATTTGCCTTGTAAGCATGTTTCATCCCATCTCATGCCTTAAGTTTTAGGTCTCACGCACAACTTAATTAAGTCGTCTGCATTAGAAACTGTAAAATTACAATTATGGTCTCACGCGTTAAAAGAATTTTACCTTGTTATAGTAATTTAGCCTAGGTCTCACGTTTACTAAATTAAAATTCCAAGTGTTCCTTATAGATAGATGGCATGTAACTTAAATTATAAGGGTATTCAATTTTGATATGTAAATCAAAATATTTATAAAGATGCATGCACTCATCTTTATAGCATAAGTTTTTAAAACCTTTTTATTACCAATTCGTGAAATTAATACACAAAGTTTTACTTGAGGTTTAATAAACCCTAAGATGACTTTCTACAATTATGATTTTAAAAGTAATTCGTTTAAGATATATTCAAGATTGTGATAACCAAGGCAGACTCTAAGGCTCTTTTCTAAGCCTTCAAATCACGGTTATGAATATCGTCTTAAAGGATTTAATTTTAAAAGCATATTTGTACAAAACATCAATCAAGCAAAAGTTTATGGATTCAATCTCAAAATCATGTAATAAAGTATGAATCTTGCTAGTCTCGCCTTGGAGCGAATTACCGTGCGAAGCGAACCGTTGTTGGCATCTAAGACACCGCAAGATTCAATCTTTATCACTTAGTTTTTCACCATTATTAGTCCATATTATTTTCTTTTATGAAAATCACCCTTTTTATTGCTTACAACTAGTCCAACAATCAAGAAACAATAAAAAGACAAGTAATTTAAAGAAAAACATAACAACTAATAATAATTAAAGTGAAACAATTAGCCACATGCAAACCTTGTTAAAAAGATCCTAATAAAATCAATTTTAGGTATAATAACGCATGTAATCAACTAATGCCTTCTCCTCTTGATGGAGGAGAGCCACATACATTGACGAATCAATTGCGTAGGCCAAAGTTAATATACACACCACATAGCATATAAATTGATTTTAATATATATTAATTGGAGTCTTCCCCAATTTTAGATCTATATAAAACATGTGACAAATAAATCAAAACAACAAGATCCATGACTAACATGCATGTTTCGCCATGGATTAAACCTAACAATTAGCACATAGGTCACAAATACGTTCACATAACCGGTTAAAGACCTAGGGTTTCTAGTGATTACAATTTAATCAAGTAAACCACAAACCCTAATTAGGGTTTCGTCATGGATTAAACCTAACAATTAGCACATAGGTCACAAATACGTTCACATAACCGGTTAAAGACCTAGGGTTTCTAGTGATTACAATTTAATCAAGTAAACCACAAACCCTAATTAGGGTTTTATGTGGAAATCGACCCCCCCCCCCCAAATTAGGGTTAGGGTTTGAATTTTATAAAAAAATTTAAAGAAAAACCCTAAATAAAAAACATGTATCTAAAACAATTAAAGATCCTGTTTTTATTACGTTTTAGTAATCAATTACATGTTATACATGGCTCGTGATGCCACTGTTAGAGTTTGACAATTAATAATCACATTATGCGGAAGCTAGGATCAAGTATAACACATATAAAGATTAACTAAAACATAAATAGTAACGTACCTGATGCACTTCAATAAACCTTGAACTTGTGTAAAATAGATCAATGATAAACCCCTTACCGTTTTGTTTATCGATCTCTTGATAGTTACTATAGTGAGTAATTACCTCGTTCTTGTACACACAAACTACCAGCGAATAAAGGTTTATGCAAGTAAACGAAAAACACTTATTTTAGAATAACCAAAATCGACCCAAACCCTTTGTGGGTTGTGTGCCGATCGGCCAAGAAAGAAAGAGAAGAAGAAAAGGTTTTAGGGTTTTGTGTGTGTGCTCAAAAGATGTGAAAGTCTAACCCTTGGCCTTGTATTTATACTAGAGTATCTTGGAGGACAAGTTTGTGTTGGATTGGGTTTCCCCTCCCCTTTGTCGACCGGCCTAGGACCCAAGAGGGTGTTCCAGAACCTTCTTGGCTCCTAGTTACACTCTAGTCCTCGTTCTTTCGTTACTAATGATAGTTTAATACTTACAGTTAATATTTAACGATCATTAAGTCCCTCAAGTGTTTATAAATACATATATACGATACATTTAACATATATATATTTATTATACTTTATTCTTGTTTGTAATGTGTGCAATCTCGAGGTCTCGGGTTCGATACTAGTCATTTACTTATTAATATTTATACGTAACTTTTAACAATATTAACATTAACAATAATTTATTCTCAAATATATATGATACTCACGACAAAAACAAAGTGGTATTAACATATATAATTAGCTTATATTACCATCAGATGCTAATATACTCACGACATAAACAAAGTGGTATTAAAATAAATAATTAGCCTATTTTTGCATTTCTCAGTTATATTAGCTTGTGTCAGACTTTAGTCACTTGTGTCTCTTTGTTGCACTGAAAGCGGCTTGATATTTACGTGACCCTAAACACCACTTTGATTCAGCTATTTAAAAATCCCAAAACACCCTTTAATTCAGGTATAAAAGAAGTCCCAAACACCCCATTTTCTACAGTAAAAACAGTCCCAAACAACCCCCATTAAATTGACTATTAACAGTCCCTATCACCCCTTTAACTCGGCTATTAGAACAGTCCCAAACACCCGATTATTTAGTAGTAAAAATAGTCCCAAACACTCCTTTAATTCAGCTATTTAACACACTCCCAAACACCCATTTGATTCAACTAATTAGAAAGTCCAAAACACCCTTTAATTTAGGTATAAAAACACTCCCAAACACCCCATTTTTCAGCTTCTCAAAGGTTCACTACTACCTTGCCTTAATTTTCCTAATAAGAATTTTGTTTAAAGTCCTACAAAAGTTACCGGAATGAAATGAGCTTTATTGATGTAATATGTTTTGTGATATTAATATATGTAGACCATTTCACCAAAAAAAGTTACTGAAATGAGAAATCAATAACGTTACCTCAGATTCAAAGGTAATGGCATCGCATTGTTCAGTAATGCGTTCTTGTTTACAAAGGTTACCCACTTAATCCATTGTTTTAAGGCCCTTTGACCCTCAATTCACTGTCATTTAACATCACTTAAATTAATTACCATAATCTTCAGCTGCGTCAAGAAAAGATTGCAGCTTTAAGGCTTTCTGATACTACAACATCCCATGAACTGGTAAGAAAATAAACATATTTATCAGAGACATAAGATTCCTTAAATAGATAGTTCAGCAAAAATCTTTTTAGATATTTAATCTTAAAAACAGCTTAAAGTTCGTTAGCTAATTAATTTTATGTAATATTTAACCGTGTCGACATGTACTAGTGTCCACTCATTGGTAGTAGGGTTCCCCTTGCAAGAAGCATGATGGTCATTATCAGAATTAGGGCCTAAGTTGAAGGCCACCCCTTTTGTGTCATCTACTTTGGATGGTACTGCAATGCATTCATGACATCAAATGATAAGTTAGTAGTGATGCACGCGAAAATAAAGACAAAGAGCGAGTATGTATGGATGGTTTTTACTGGCCACTTACTGTCAGTCTTCTCACAATAATCCTCAAGCTCTGCCTGAAAGTCAAGGAGTCGAACATACAAATCAGAACTCCATTAGAACACATACCTGTTTAGAGCTCTGAACCTTTTAATAGAGACCCAAAATAGTGTGGCTGCAAAACACATAATTCATTTATGGTGGCAATTAGTAATATTGTGGCACAGGTTGTATCACCAACTTTGAATTACTAATCACCCCTATTAGGCCAATTAGTGGTTGGAGCTCCAGTTAGTAAGGCTGAGCGCCTGAGCTGAAATATCACTTAGATCATTGTCATCATGAAGAGTGACTATATCTTTATCTTCATCAATGTAAGCGAGTGTATAATCGACATCAAGTGTAAAACCAATAAGGTTGCTAACATGTTCTCTCAATGTGATAATGTCGTAGTTAAGCTCTTTTTTTTAGTATGTGCATTGAAGCGCCGAAGTGTGTCTCCAAAGTTAACCTGCAACCGATGTGATATATATTGCAAGATTAAAAAGAGAACATTAATCAATCCAACTTGTCTTAAAAGAATGCAATCCAACACATTTAATCTTCAATCCTAACTAATAAATTTCACCACACTCATATTCACCACTACGCAAGAAGTACTAATACACAAACTTTCTTTAAATAAAAAATATGACCTCCAATGGATGATTCGGTGGTGTCCCATACACCCATGGCGTTGAAGCACCTTATCAATCTAGAAAGTGTAAAGGTTATTTATATTTCGATAATTATGGATGGCAGTGACCCGTGATCTCGTCAACTTAGAAGGAAATCCAGGAATATATTGTAAACCCACCCTAATAATTGTTCTTTTATAGCAAACAACAACCGAACAACCCCATATTTAAATTCTAACAGCTAACAGCAGGTTCTGTACATATCATTCAAAACCATTTTAAGTCGGCTTCTATTTTACCTATTTGAGGATGAACCACTGAAAGGAAGCAACGCTCTTCTATCCCGAGCATGGACACCCGCTTGGAGCAACATAGATAAAGCAATAGCAGTGTATATTAACGGACCATGCAATTAGGCAATTTTTTATTGTTTCGGTATTGTCGTGGTCTCTTAGAATGGGTTTGTTTAGTGGGTTATTCCATTGTTTGGGTTCAAGCGGTGTGTTCATCTAGGTGTAATTACACAGAAAACTATAGAAATGAGTCGTCCATAGTCTTTAAAACGCATTTGAAATTGTATGAAAAACTGTGGGATGCAAACTCAAATTAAGGGAGTGTTTGGATTAGCTTATTTCTTAGCTTATTGGTTTTTTTGAATCCAGTCTTCTATTTCTTCGTGGCTGGCTCGGGTGAGTATTTTTCAGTACTTCCAAAGAGTTCTCTTCTAACGGAAGGCCATACTTTTTCAATATCGGTTTTAGCTGTTGGTGAAGAATCATGGGGCTGCGGCGGAGACGTTAAAAATTAAGTTCCTAGTTGATGAGGCGAAAAATGATCCGTTTTTAGGGGGTCATTTAAGCCCGAATCCGAATTTATTTGATCAAATATTGCCCTAAATCGTTCCTTTTGTGATTTTAGGTGTTTGGAGAGTGAATTCTGGAAAAGATGCTATTTTGGACGTTTTTGGAGCATAAAGTGAAAAAAACGACAAAGTACTAAAAATCCAAGCTGGAAATACAAGGTGACGGCGTCAAGGGTTTGCTCTTGACGGCGTCAGACATGAAGAATAATTTACCGTAGCTGGTG
Source organism: Artemisia argyi (assembly GCA_030686995.1). Taxonomy (NCBI): domain Eukaryota; kingdom Viridiplantae; phylum Streptophyta; class Magnoliopsida; order Asterales; family Asteraceae; genus Artemisia; species Artemisia argyi. Next base: position 32,257,574 of record CM060693.1, read on the forward strand.
ACGGCGTCAGATGGAGTTATGACGGCGTCAAAGTGGCCAAGATTAATTTACCGAAGGTGGTGACGGCGTCACATAGGCCGTCACGATTGGATCTAGGGCGTCCGAGGAAGTGTATGGCGGCGAGTTGACGGCGTCAGATTTTACTCTTGACGCCGTCAGGACGATTTTCCTATATATAGTTTTCTAGTTTTTTCATTAAAAGGAGAGAAGTTTTGGTGAAACCCTAAAGACGATTTTGGTGCCTCTTTTACAGGTTTTTCAAGGGTTCCAAACCCTTGAGACCTTGCATTGTGTCACAACTCGTAATTTCCGATCATTTTCCAAACCTCGACAATTTACTATTCACAAGTTACTATTCATCATTTACTATTCATCGATCACTATTCATCGTTTTTGAGGTCAATTTGACATTCCGAGACATATTCAGAAATTTTACTATTCACTTGACACTATTCATTTCCGAGAGAAAACCACTATTCACGTGCATTATTCATGTCATCGTAAATTTTGTTTACGAGTGTTCAAATTCGCGTAACCGTATTGGTTCAGGAGCGAATTCATGCATTATTGTCAGGGACATTTCATACGGACTAGAAATAGTCGACATATCATTATTACGGCACTTGCATACTATTCCACTCGTAGGATAATTAAATTTATACTTTTGGTACGATTAACGATTTACGTACGTTTATTTTAAATAAACGCTAATATGCGAACTATAAATGTGTCTAACATGTCCGACACTCCCGACTATGATCCCAATACATTTTTATACTCATTTCTATAATATAAAAACTATAATATTCATTTATCCGGTATTTTGGAAATTTAACCATTACGTATCGTACGTTTAACTTAATAACGCCGGTTTTCACCAAAATTAAACGATAATCACCCTAACTCTCCGTACTTGTACCCGACTTATTTTTACAACTTTTATAACTTTATTACGTCCCGAATAACTTCAACAAAACTTATTTTTAACAAACCCGGTACCCGATTAAACCTTAAACCTAAACCTAACCTAACTACACTTTACTACTAACACTAATTTTACTAATTAATCACCAAACATATCCCCCCATTTCCCTCCCTAAAACCGGCCAACCCCCCCCCCCCTAAAAGTCTTCAAGCTTTAATAACTCACCAACACTCTTAATGGTACACCTAACTTATGTCTCTAGTATATATTAAACTTTTTCTCACATTTATCACATAAAAATCACTTTTACTTACAACTAGCAACTTTTCTCTTCATTTTCTCTTGTGTTTGGTTCGATTTGGGGTAAACAAGGAGCAAGGAGGGTAAATTTTACAAGATCATATTACAAACTAGTTAGTATAATCATCCTTGTTAGAGTTTTGAAATAAAAACTCAAGGATTAGTAAGCTTTTCATCATCTAAACTCTCTAAACCACCAAGTAAGTATACAAACTCATTTTTATGATTTTTACAAGTTATTATTATGTTCATATAATTTTCTTACAAGATCTTATACATGTATCAACTTGTACCACTTCATTTTGTATATATTAACTTTGAAGCCCTAGAAATGGAAACATATGAAACTCTTGTTAGACCTAGTGGTTTGATGATATTTAAGGACCCATGACACCCTAAGAAGGTGTATGGTAGGATTAGATTAGTCTTGTGGTGTTTGAAAGTGGTTTGATGGAGGATGGAACTAGTTTAGAGACTTGAAAATGATTTTTGAAACTTTTGAAATACCTACTGTCCTTATTTTAAATCCGTGGGAAAATCAGTAGAGGGTGACTAAGTTTTGACCAAAGATTTGGAAAATACATTCAAAAACGAAACTTTAGGCGAAAGAACGGATTAAAACGAGTTTATAACGAAGGAGTTATGATTTTTGCAAACTTAACGACGAAAACTACTTTTCCAGAAAACTGCTTGCTGTTGGGCAGAATACGATGGGTATTTTGAAGCATTAAACGTAACTTAAAGGAGCCGAGTTATCTAAAATATACTAGTATACACAAAGACGAATCCGTGGACATAAAGAACAAGGAAAACGAGCTTAAAACGACAAAGTTATACCCATTCTAACATCGTCAAACTATATATATATATATAGTCCCAAATAAAAATAATAACGTACGTACTAAACGGTATATTTTCTAGAAAATATTACTAAGGACTATTTTCTTATCAAACGAATACGTATGATCCAAGGGAATACTTATACGACTTAACGACGTATTTCAAGGTTTTCAATACAAGGAATTTAACGCTAACACTTTTTAACGAGATAGTACGACAAGTTATATACTCCTATATAAGGACTTATTTTCCTAAGTATGGAATCTATTTTACTACGATGATAACTAGTATTTTCAAATTACGAGTGGTATGAGTATCATGTGCATGTGCATTCATTTCAATTCGGCTTGATCTAAATTAGATCGCGATTATTCATTTAGGTTGCGGCTAGTGTTCGCGCCTCATTGTCCCGACTACTTTTACAGCATTGTACCATCGTTGTACCATCCTTTCGAGGTGAGTTCTCATAGCCCCGTTTTTAGTACTTATTTGATTTTAAATCCCACGGGGGAGAATACATTGCACAATTATTTTTGTACATGCCCAAGTATTAAATTTCATACATTGCTTAAGTTGGTAGTACTATCACTTCAAGTCCCCTTTATTATCATGGACCGTTAATTATATTGCCAAGCGAGAGTGAGTGGATAGATCTATCGAGGGTGACTCCTCCATTCGTGTTTGGGTTGCTCCATAAGGAAAACGAATGCATTTCATGTCTGATTATAGTACGAGTGCCTGATAAACACTCCTTTGGGGCCAATTTTAGTACGTCGAGCTTCGGTGCCATGAGCTTAAGAGACAATGTAACTTTTTGACATTTTAGTACTTACTTTATACTTGTGGCTTATTGTACATACGATTTAACTTATAAACCTATGATTATTCACCAACTTTATGTTGACCGTTTTCGCAATGTATTTCTCAGGTTATTAAGGTAGCTCATGTTGCATACATTTGGACCTTCATGGAGTCGCGGAGTCGACGCGTCTCACTATATTTTCTGCACTTATGAAACGTTTGATCTTGTTGAACTTATTTTAACTATTTTGGCAAACTCTTTTGGGACCTAAGCTTTGTAAACTCTGAATGATTTGATGATCAAACGCTGTATTTTCTAAACGACACTTTAGGTCGTTCAATATAACGGTAAACTATGGTGCTATGACAGCCACCCCCAGGTATTCCATTCCGCTGCCATTCAGGTAAATTGGGGGTGTGACAGATTGGCATCAGAGCTAAGGTTATAGCGAACTAGGATGTATCTTGGACCCTAGACTATAACCACATCATCATAGCATCTCATCTTTTCATCATAGGTGCATATTCACTATACATGTTGCTTTACGCACACACTGTGCAAGTTATTCATACCCATACTCATATATATATATGATTATATTGACCTGGTTCACAAGTGACATGTCTTCAGATACCCACGCCGTTATCCTTTCGTCGGATTCCGACGTTGAAGATGCCTTGTCATCTTCCACTACCATTATACCACCAGCTGTACTCACACCACCGTTAGCACTATTGAATTGTCATAAGAGCGAGGTTCTCATTCAGCCTATACATAGAGTGCCGTTTGGTAGAGTATTCAGACTTAATTTTAATGGACTTATTTGGATGCTTATTACAAGGGAGATAGCATGTCTTATTTCCTTCACTAGTAGGACGCTTACTACTTAGGTACTACCACCACCGTTGGTTACTTATTACACTATTGGTCGTCCCATAGTGCGTACTTCAACTTTACCTCTTAGATATCGCGAGAGAGCGCGAAAGAGGGTAGTACCCCATTCACTATTATCACCATTATCTCCTAACTCATCACTAGGATCTCATTGTCATCAATGTTATCCTCATCCTTTAGAATACCACCATTGTCAGTTTCCTTTTCCATTTTCACTTGCCATGAATTAGATAACACCTTGTGGATAATACCAAGATTACGGACTCAACAGGAACATCCGCAGGTTCCTCAAGAATGGTTTAGAACCTACGCTATCTAGAACTTGATCGATGCACAACTACAGACACTACTTCAGGACTATCTCGACCTTATGATGCCGTAAAACCTGATTTCACCTAGAAGGACTACAGGAAGTCTTTAGACTAGACTTATATCTTTACTAGCTGTTACTATTTTCCTAGCCACGAGAGGTGTGGCATAGTTCGAAGAAATTTGTAGTATTTTGATTGGTGAACAAACGGAATCACCAAGTATTGACTCTACTATAAGGGAATGGTTGTGCTATCTATGAGATTGGTCCATATTGACCAAAACCTTCATGTATTATATTCATGTGTTATGAATATGATGATTGTTATTACCGATAAATTCTCATGGACTCTCATGATTTGATGGAAATAGATTTAAGCAAACCACTCCAAGCATGACGCAAGCCGCTGTTGGACAATTCATTGCCAGGAACGCAACTACCGCCCTCACCAAGGAACTTACTCACGTGGAATTTATGGGTTGTAATCCCCCCTTCTTTAGCGGAAGTGTAGACACAAAAGAATTTCTCAAATGGTTCGAAGAATTAGAAACAATCTTTCAAAGTGGTGACTGTCGTAAGGAAGACAAGGTTAAGTTCGCCACTTGCACTTTTCAGAAGCATGCCCAGAAATGGTGGACTAAGTATGTCCAGGTAGTAGGAGTTGATGCTGCTTACTCACACTCTTGGGAGAAACTAAAAAGGATGATGAGTTTGAAGTTCTGTGTGAAAAGCGAATTACAAGCAATTGAACAAGAAACACTAAACCTTACCATGGAAGGAGATGATGTTGTCAAGTATACTGCTTATTTTTATGATTTTGCTCGACTAGGCTCTGCAATGGATGAACCGGAAAGCAAGAAACTCGAAAGGTACATCGGAGGACTTTCTCCTGAAATTCGTAGGATGGTCATCGCATGTGAACCCAATACCATGTCTGAAGCTATCCAGATGGCAATCGAAACAAAGGAACTCATAGTTCGCGACAAGACATCGGGAGACAATAATAACAACAAGAGAAAATGGGTCGGTAATCAGGATGCTAATGCTACTCAACGACCATTTAAGATACAACAAGTGGTGGAGACCTTTACTGCTGGGTCAAGCCAAAAGAAAGGATATGTAGGTAAATTACCCGAGTGCAACAGGTGTCAGTTTCATCACAAAGGACGTTGCCCGGAACCATGTGGCAACTGTAAGAAGATCGGACACAAAGCCAAGGATTGCAAGACTCCCACCCTCACAAAGCATCAAGAACTCACGGTAATCTGCCGTGAATGTGGAGTAGTGGGACACTTCAAGAGTGAATGCCCGGTGTTGAGAGACCGGAACTGGAGGAGGCAGTTCATGTTTTAAAACCATAGTTCGAGCCCTCTAGGGTTGTACTTTCTTTTGGTACTTTCCATAAGTACGTTGATGTAACCTAGTTGTATTAAGCACTTTCCTATCCAATGTAATGACTATCTTTTGTTACCTCTATGATAACCATAACCTTCGTTTACTCCGCTTTCTATCCCAATCGTTCAATTTTCAATCGTTTCGTAACATTATGCCATTGTTTTATTAAGGATTTGACCGATTTCGTAATTGACGGATTAGTAGATTATTACCAATCCATAGGATTTACCCATGTATCCGATAAACCATTCAACGAGTTTTATTTCAAACTATTTTACTACCTTATGGGGAAATTGTTTTTACCGAATTTCTAAAATAAGTCGTTTTGTTACCATACTATAAACTGATTTTCCAATATGACGCCAAATATTTACTATTATTACGCGAAACAATTTTTATATTACTTTGGAAGGAAATAATTAGTATACCATTTTTAATAACAACGCGTTGAACACCATCTAAAGCTTTTGAGAAAAATAATATTATTTTGATTAAATCAAGCATCGCATCATTAGTCCTCAACTATACATAGCCTGATCACCTATGTATACTTCAGGAAAGATTATGCCATGAAGGAAATAGTTACTTTATAAAGTATTGTTAATAACAATCTTCATCCAAAAACGTTTTAAACAAATAAACTCTTTTATAAATGTCTCTTTCTGACAAACTCTCCCTGGATACTTACCCCACCTGTCACCCACTTAGCCATTAAGTTGGATTGTTCCATTGACTTCTTTAGGAGAGACTTACCATATCAAGTACTAGGAGGATGCCTTGATACAAGAAAAACAATAAAAGGATTACGGAACTATTATACCTAGACTGAGAAAAATTTATAACTCAACAACAATCTTAAGATACCAAGCGACCATCCGACCCACCATCTCTGACCTAGTTGTCCAATTTATTATTCAAGGGTACTAGCTAGACTGAGCTACGGGATCAAACACATTGTGAAGGTACGCTAAGCATCACCATGGGAATAAACCAAGCCTCCTAACCGATACTGTAAAGTGTTTTGAGTTAACATGGTCTCATCCATACGCAAACTTCCCTGCAGTGAATTTACGACAAGAATGATTGATTCGAATTATGGATATCGATATAGATTCCCCTAAAGCATTATGTTCTTTAAAACTTCTGGATAACCTCACCTATACATCGAGAAAGGCATCAGACTCAAGAATATCTCCCCAGCTACATGTGAAGACAATACGGAAATTCATCGACATGGTATCAATTGAAACCCTCATATTGCCAACATGATAACAATTTCAACGATAAACCATCTCAGGACTTAAGTTGGTTGGATACCTAGACTTGTAGTTTTGTCGAATAATCGCCAATAGGCATTTTCTAATGTCAGGAACCGAAGGTTAGACACCTATGCATTTATGCGAATATTTCCGATCCTACCATTTTATCCTTGCTAGTATTTTTACTTTTAAATGAAGTGGATTTCAAAATTTTGTCCATACAAATCACATATCTCGTGGAAAATAATTTTGAATTGCCTATTTTGAATAAATACGACCCTTTTTAGCCAGTATTTACTTGAACCATTATACAATGAGAAATGTTTAAACATCAAACTTTGGTAAATAGTTCTATTCACAACATGTTTGAAAACCGCGTCACATTTCATAACTATTAAATTTTGAATCATCAATAAAGCTAATATTGAGTATACCATTTGTTCCATTTTCTAAAATTGTTTATTCAGAAAAAGATTTCGACCAAAAAAACTCGAAAATCGCGAGATAAATTTGGAAACAAATCACCATGCTATATCGCTTGTGCATTTAGGGCTTTGTGACTTGACAATAAGGAATATTGGAATAGGTGATGAAGGAAATTAGGAGGAACATCATAGAACGATTACAAACGTCAGTAATGGAGACCAAGCACAGTAGGCAAAGAATGACACATGTCTTAGCAATCCATTAGACCAAAACCCAAAGAATCAAATGTTGTTAGCCGTATTTTATCTTCTTCGTATAACGCCGTGTTCGAGAGACGTAACGTTGTGGAATTAGTCACAAGATTTATCGTACAGTTTCAATTATTTCTGATAAAGGTGATCGAATCACCTTGGACTTCTAGCAATCATTTTAAGATTTCCTTCGGAACCTCATAAAGATGTGAACACCGCCTATCATCCTCAGATCGATGGTCATAACGGGAGAACGATTCAAACATAGGAAAGCTATACTCAGAATATGAGTGATTGACTCTAGAAATGGTTGGACTAACCATTTACCATAAATTGGATTCTTTTACAACCATAGTTATCGCGCGAGCATAGAGACTACACCATTTGAGGCACTTTATGGTCGAAGTACCAATTACCTGTTTACAAACTGAAATCGGAAAGTTAAAAATTCACTGGTCTAGAACCAAACCATGGAACAACAAAGGAAATTTCACAAGACAAGAATCGGTTACAAGCAACGAGAAACGGGTAGGAGTTATGTTGGTACATGACGCACATCATACGGATTGGGTATCCTTGAACAAGCAAATTTACTAGATTCACGTGAAAGAACGAACTAAATTGAAAGCTTTGCCTTGAAGAGGCATGATACGATTTTGGTAACACGAGAGATTGAACTTTTAAGTATATTGGACCATTTCAGATTCATGATGGAATCGACCAGCTGACATATAAGATTTGAGTTCTGACAGAGTTCAGCAACATATATTATCCATATTACATTATAAACCTGAAGAAGCACTGATCATCTATTGACGAACCGAACTCGGAAAAAGCCAAGCTCACTATTCCAATAGGCATTCATGAAATAACCAGAAATTTCCTACAAGTCAAGGATCAATTACAAATTCTATAAGTTGTAAACCACTAAAACTTCAAGTTGGTAGCCAGATTTCGTTGAAAGTTCTGCCTAGGAAAGGCATGATATTATTCGGGAATATTTGAAAAGTTAAAGCCGATATACACTGGAACACTTAATAGTTCGGACAGAGTAGGCCTAGTGGCCGTCAGACTTGAGCCTTGTTAAGGAACAGCCGGATTACACAACTATGTTTCACCTAATCAAATCCAGGAAATGACTTTCAGATTAGTCAATTATAATCCCATTTAGAAGGGAATCCAACCTTGAGACAAACGTAAACTTGGTAATAGAACCATTAGAATGCATGGACTGTGAGGTCGAACGGTCGAAGCAAAGTCGAATTCCTATCGTGAAAGTTCGCTGGAATTCTTGAAAAGGACCCGAATTTACTTGGGAACGAGAGGACCGAATGCAACTCAAGTATCCACGTCTTTTGACCAAATATACTTCAGAAACCAACCAAAACTGAACTTCGGGACGAAGTCCCTGTTAGTGGGGAAGACTGTCACAACTCGTAATTTCCGATCATTTTCCAAACCTCGACAATTTACTATTCACAAGTTACTATTCATCATTTACTATTCATCGATCACTATTCATCGTTTTTGAGGTCAATTTGACATTCCGAGACATATTCAGAAATTTTACTATTCACTTGACACTATTCATTTCCGAGAGAAAACCACTATTCACGTGCATTATTCATGTCATCGTAAATTTTGTTTACGAGTGTTCAAATTCGCGTAACCGTATTGGTTCAGGAGCGAATTCATGCATTATTGTCAGGGACATTTCATACGGACTAGAAATAGTCGACATATCATTATTACGGCACTTGCATACTATTCCACTCGTAGGATAATTAAATTTATACTTTTGGTACGATTAACGATTTACGTACGTTTATTTTAAATAAACGCTAATATACGAACTATAAATGTGTCTAACATGTCCGACACTCCCGACTATGATCCCAATACATTTTTATACTCATTTCTATAATATAAAAACTATAATATTCATTTATCCGGTATTTTGGAAATTTAACCATTACGTATCGTACGTTTAACTTAATAACGCCGGTTTTCACCAAAATTAAACGATAATCACCCTAACTCTCCGTACTTGTACCCGACTTATTTTTACAACTTTTATAACTTTATTACGTCCCGAATAACTTCAACAAAACTTATTTTTAACAAACCCGGTACCCGATTAAACCTTAAACCTAAACCTAACCTAACTACACTTTACTACTAACACTAATTTTACTAATTAATCACCAAACATATCCCCCCATTTCCCTCCCTAAAACCGGCCAACCCCCCCCCTAAAAGTCTTCAAGCTTTAATAACTCACCAACACTCTTAATGGTACACCTAACTTATGTCTCTAGTATATATTAAACTTTTTCTCACATTTATCACATAAAAATCACTTTTACTTACAACTAGCAACTTTTCTCTTCATTTTCTCTTGTGTTTGGTTCGATTTGGGGTAAACAAGGAGCAAGGAGGGTAAATTTTACAAGATCATATTACAAACTAGTTAGTATAATCATCCTTGTTAGAGTTTTGAAATAAAAACTCAAGGATTAGTAAGCTTTTCATCATCTAAACTCTCTAAACCACCAAGTAAGTATACAAACTCATTTTTATGATTTTTACAAGTTATTATTATGTTCATATAATTTTCTTACAAGATCTTATACATGTATCAACTTGTACCACTTCATTTTGTATATATTAACTTTGAAGCCCTAGAAATGGAAACATATGAAACTCTTGTTAGACCTAGTGGTTTGATGATATTTAAGGACCCATGACACCCTAAGAAGGTGTATGGTAGGATTAGATTAGTCTTGTGGTGTTTGAAAGTGGTTTGATGGAGGATGGAACTAGTTTAGAGACTTGAAAATGATTTTTGAAACTTTTGAAATACCTACTGTCCTTATTTTAAATCCGTGGGAAAATCAGTAGAGGGTGACTAAGTTTTGACCAAAGATTTGGAAAATACATTCAAAAACGAAACTTTAGGCGAAAGAACGGATTAAAACGAGTTTATAACGAAGGAGTTATGATTTTTGCAAACTTAACGACGAAAACTACTTTTCCAGAAAACTGCTTGCTGTTGGGCAGAATACGATGGGTATTTTGAAGCATTAAACGTAACTTAAAGGAGCCGAGTTATCTAAAATATACTAGTATACACAAAGACGAATCCGTGGACATAAAGAACAAGGAAAACGAGCTTAAAACGACAAAGTTATACCCATTCTAACATCGTCAAACTATATATATATATATAGTCCCAAATAAAAATAATAACGTACGTACTAAACGGTATATTTTCTAGAAAATATTACTAAGGACTATTTTCTTATCAAACGAATACGTATGATCCAAGGGAATACTTATACGACTTAACGACGTATTTCAAGGTTTTCAATACAAGGAATTTAACGCTAACACTTTTTAACGAGATAGTACGACAAGTTATATACTCCTATATAAGGACTTATTTTCCTAAGTATGGAATCTATTTTACTACGATGATAACTAGTATTTTCAAATTACGAGTGGTATGAGTATCATGTGCATGTGCATTCATTTCAATTCGGCTTGATCTAAATTAGATCGCGATTATTCATTTAGGTTGCGGCTAGTGTTCGCGCCTCATTGTCCCGACTACTTTTACAGCATTGTACCATCGTTGTACCATCCTTTCGAGGTGAGTTCTCATAGCCCCGTTTTTAGTACTTATTTGATTTTAAATCCCACGGGGGAGAATACATTGCACAATTATTTTTGTACATGCCCAAGTATTAAATTTCATACATTGCTTAAGTTGGTAGTACTATCACTTCAAGTCCCCTTTATTATCATGGACCGTTAATTATATTGCCAAGCGAGAGTGAGTGGATAGATCTATCGAGGGTGACTCCTCCATTCGTGTTTGGGTTGCTCCATAAGGAAAACGAATGCATTTCATGTCTGATTATAGTACGAGTGCCTGATAAACACTCCTTTGGGGCCAATTTTAGTACGTCGAGCTTCGGTGCCATGAGCTTAAGAGACAATGTAACTTTTTGACATTTTAGTACTTACTTTATACTTGTGGCTTATTGTACATACGATTTAACTTATAAACCTATGATTATTCACCAACTTTATGTTGACCGTTTTCGCAATGTATTTCTCAGGTTATTAAGGTAGCTCATGTTGCATACATTTGGACCTTCATGGAGTCGCGGAGTCGACGCGTCTCACTATATTTTCTGCACTTATGAAACGTTTGATCTTGTTGAACTTATTTTAACTATTTTGGCAAACTCTTTTGGGACCTAAGCTTTGTAAACTCTGAATGATTTGATGATCAAACGCTGTATTTTCTAAACGACACTTTAGGTCGTTCAATATAACGGTAAACTATGGTGCTATGACAGCCACCCCCAGGTATTCCATTCCGCTGCCATTCAGGTAAATTGGGGGTGTGACACATTGTAATTGAGATAAGTATACTCTTAATTCAATCAATATGTCTATGTGTTGGTTGTTTATCTTTTGTTCTTATCTTAATTCTACTATGCTAGGCTAGATCTCTCTTATGTTTGCTTAGATCTAATGAAACCTAGATGTTGATTATGTGTTGATTACTTGTCTATTCTTGTTTTGAATGAATGATTTTATATGTTAGGCTTAAGAAAACTGGCAGATCTCCAAATGGTAACATGCTTGAACGTCTTAAGAAACATGAACCGAGGCGTACTAGGTCTTTATTGGTTGTATTTAATGCATGAGCCACTGTTTACAATCCCTATAGTTGTGCTGGGTCATGGTGTAGGAGGAGATAAGAGCTCATAGAGTTGGGGAGTTATGTATGCCACTCCACGAATGGTATTAAGGAATACAACCCGTCATTCATACAAGTGTAACAAGTAATTGACATGTAAAAGATATCTAGGGAGTAATGAAGTCTAAGTAAACACAATTTCTCTAATTACTGCTCACAACCTTAGTTTAATTAGTTTAATTTTATTTTTATTGTTTTATTTTGATTGCATCTTAGCTTTGGGTTAGTTGATTAGCAACTAATTCCGCCCACTCTTTCAAAACCCGAGATTTTAATTGCTTTCATAAAATATAAAAACACAAAAATAATCATCTCTCACCTCTAGAACTATTAATTAGGTTTTCTAATCCTAGCGACACTATTCCTAAGCTGAACGATCAATCCCCCGGTACTTGTCACTATACTATACTACAACGATCAGGTACACTGCCTGGTGGGGGTTGTAAGCCTCGCGAGATCCCTCGAGAGGTAAAGCAAGGTGCGATTCCCACGCATCAAGTTTTTGGCGCCGCTGCCGGGGAATAGTTATTGTCTAGGTTAGAATTTCTTTTTATTAGGTCTACTTGCTAGATTCCTTTCTAGTAAGATTTTTTATTTTTATTTTTAGGTCTTCTTTAGTCTATCTTATTTCTTCGTGCTTTTGTTCGTAACTCTTTACCATCCGACATCATGGAAGGTGGTAACATCTTTGAACCCATCATCCCACCACAACAAAACCCACCATTAGAACCCCTTAGGCCCCGAACCTTAGGAGAGTATTCCCGACCTAGCCACCAAGGCTACCGAAACACCATTGAGCTCACCGGAGCCAATGTGACCCCCTTGCGATCCGACACCATCCGGTTGGTGCAATGCGGATGTGCATTCCATGGACTTCGTTCCGAAGATCCAAACCAACACCTTAAGGACTTCCTCAAAATCGTAGATTCCATAGACCTAGGTGTTGAAACTAGAGAGACTACCCGTTTACGCCTATTCCAATTCTCTCTACGGGATCAAGCTAGTCAATGGCTTGAGCGTTTACCCGCGGGATCCATCACCACATGGGATGATCTCACCACTCGTTTCCTTGCTCAATTTTTCCCACCGGGGAGAACTACTAAACTTAGGAATGACATCTTGATGTTCCAACAACGTCAAAATGAATCTCTTTATGAAGCATGGACTCGTTTCAAGGACTTACTCCAAAAAGTCCCTCATCATGGCATAGATTTGTGGCTCCAAGTCCAAATTTTTTATGACCATATCGATATCCCCACGAGGCGAACCATTGACCAATCGGCCGGTGGTAAGCTACGTGATCTTAGTGCGGAACAATCATGGGAACTCATAGAAGATCTTGCTCTCTATGACAACGAAAGTTGGAATGATCCCCGTGATTTGAACAAAACGGTCAAGGCAATATCTTTGCCTTCGAATAATTCAAGCACTCCCGACCGTAGGATCATGGAACTTGAGGACCAAGTCAAGTATCTCATGAAATCTTACGAAGCTCCGAAGCATTCAAGCCAAGTGAACAAAATCACTTCTTCATGCGAATTATGTAGTGGTCCCCATGACACTCGTGATTGTATGGAACTCCCCGGAACAGCTTTTGCGGACTACGCATCCACGCGTACCGACGAAGCGGGAGATAAGTGGTACACTTTCAAGCCCGAGCCGAACACATACGGTGATTCATATAACCCCTCATGGAAAAATCACCCAAACCTTAGGTGGAAACAAAATCAACCAAATTCTTCCAATCCGCCTAATCGTTACCAATCAAACGGTCCACCATCCAACCGTACCTTCAACAACAATCCTTCTAACAACTATGGTAGTACCAACAATATTGAAGGATTGATGTCAAAGTTCATGGCATCTCAAGAAGCCCGCATAGCTAAGTTTGAAGCCGATTTCAAACAAAATCAAAGCGAGATGACCAATAGAATCGATGCATTGTTGAAAGTTCTCAATGACCGAGAAATGGGAGCACTCCCAAGCGACACCATCAAGAATCCGAAACTAAACGTTAATGCCATATCTTCAGTTTCGTCACCCACTTCGTGTCCACAATATTACTCGGTTAAATCAACGAGCACGTGTTTCAAACAACACCAAGTTCCCCAAAAGGACCAATCAACTAAAACACCCACTATAGAGCCGGTCAAAAGCATAGTTGAAACACCTCTTACGCAAGACCTTGACGATGAATTCAAAGAACTTCACCTCGAACGCCCCGTCATTGATGTCTTAGCGCGTGCTCCTTACTATAGTGCCCTCCTAGAAAAATATGAGAAGTATAAGCTAGGTAAAAATGGGACCGCCTTCATTCAAAACAAGTTGCCTAAAAAGCTTGATGATCCGGGTATATTTGTTTTGCCTTGTAAGATAGGAAGATCCGAAGCTTTCGACACACTAGCCGATTTAGGGTCAAGCCTCAACTTGATTCCCTTATCCTTATTCACCGCTCTTAAGCTAGGAAAGTTAGAGGAAACGGAGGTATTGATAGGGCTAGCGGATGGAAGTATTGCCCACCCTGTTGGAATGATTAAGGATGTAGTTGTTCACGTAGGAAGGTTAACTATATTAGCGGATTTTCACGTTCTAGACATGGTTAGTGACACTACATGCCCATTATTGGTAGGAAGAGGATTTTTAGCAACCGCTAGTGCCATGATAGATTGCAAGGAATCCAAGATAGCGGTAGGAGAAGGCGATACTTGGTCGGTGTATGATGTTAAGAAGCATAGTTATGATTGTGATGATGAACCAACACCGCATTGGGTAGAGATGAATAGGAGACCATCTAGATATGGACCTTGGATAGAAAGGAACTTCATAGGACCTCAATGCCCATTTTATCTAGAAAAGGATTTCGTTGAGAAGACACATTCGGTGGAACAACTCATAGCTAGGGATGAGGAGCTAGATCCCTTTGAGGACCCCTTAGTCTTTAGAAAGATGATTGAGTTTTTGAGCGTAATGCCTATTAATATAGAGTTGAATAAATGGAAAAGAGATGGAGATAAGTATAAATGGAGGTGGGACAAGCCACCTAGAGAAGGTAACGGGTCATGGCATATTAGAATGACCTTGTATGATCCGGATGGAGAAAAGTTTGAAAGGTCATACCACACTAAGGGAACCAATAGAAAGTTGAAACCTAAGTTCGATCCCAAAGATGTCCTCAATGAGGAACTCACCCGAATTACGTAGTAACCCACGACTTTGAGTCTAGCTACAAGACTCGTAAATAAAGAAAAGCGCTTCTTAGGAGGCAACCCATGTTTTGTGTGATTTTAATTGTTTGATTGTTATTTGCTTCCGTATGCATGTTTTATTTTTATTGTTGGTTGATCATGTTTCTCAATTAAAATGTGAAATACTTTATTATGTTGTTTAGCCTAGTCTTAACTTCAACCTAAAGGTATTTTTGCAAAAGATAAGTGTAAGGGGAAACCCCAAATATGTTTTTAAGAAACAAACCGATCATGATTATCCACAATATTTAATGAACATGTATATTCGTATTTGTTAGAGTCAAATGCTTGTATTGAGTCATAATGAAGTTTTGCAGGATTTTCCAGGAAGTAGGACAAAGTTTTTCCAGAAATTTTCCGGAAACTTAACATAAGGATTTCTGCAGGTCCATTCTGACGGCGTCAGGCAATTGCTCTTGACGGCGTCAGGAGTTAAAAATCTGGAAATTTTACCAGTTTTGTTTTTCTAACGGAGTCTTATGGTTTTTGTGAATTATTAAGTTTTATAATCTCCAGGAAATCTGCAAACTTCATTCCACAAGCATTATATCTTACTTTGTTTTCTAGGATTTAGTAACTTATATAGGATGCCGCCGATTTTACGCGAGGTTGCCTTGTCTACTTTTGTCAGGATTTACAGGTTATTTGTGACAAGAAGATGATTTATATTCTGGAAGGGAAGCTTTGATTGTTCATTTTCTTGGAGGAAGATTTAACCTGGCCAACCTAAAATCCATACCGAGCGAATCAGGGGAGTATTTGATTTCATTCTCTTTACTTTTTCACTTTTACATTCTTTACTTGAACATTGGGGACAATGTTCATCTTAAGTGTAAGGGGAGGGTAAAAAGATGATACCTTACATATGCAATTTCGCTTGAGTTTGTTTTGTTTGATAGTAGATGAGTAATAAAACTATGAGAAATACTTGTTAGTGTAATTTTAGCGCCAAATTTAAAATTTTTTACAACATTTAGGAGTGAAACTTTAGCCATAGCAAGCGTCTCATGGATAGGAGATTGTATGACTAGCACATAACCGTATATTCAGAAAAATTTTCCACCCGAAAATGTGAGGTTCGCCTTTAGATTTGATAGGAAAAGCATTCATTATTAGTGCTTATGAGTGTACCGGTAGCATTTAGATTCTAGAACTTGCGTTAGTGATGCATCCCGAGACCGCTAGTGAGACTACATTCGTGTGGTAGGATTTACTACATGATAAGAGGCATTAGGATCACCCTTGTGTTAAACCCGTATTATAATTACTTGACCATTTAAGTCATATTACTTGGCTAGTTAAGTCAACTAATTTTTCCCACACCCTTTGCGTTGTACTCATTTTTAGTACACGATACCCCTAGTACACCCCTCCGAGCCTATCTTTTCGTTTCTAACTTTAAGCATTTTACTTAAAGGAAGAATTTGTTACACCCCACTTAAATGTACAACCAAATCGCCTTAGCCTTCCGTGTATGCGCTCATCTTTAGTGCATTATTGTTATTTGTTAAACCCTAAGTTAACTTTCTAATTGATTACATGGTTGCTAAGTCGAGTCATATCCTTGTACATATTGTTTTGGGACGATTGGGACTCATGGGTAAGTACTTATTTTATGGAGTAATGGGGAAGAACATAATATTATTACCCCCATATGTGCGTTAATCTTAAAAGTGCTCCAAGTGTTTTGATTTTCTTAATTCGAGTCATTAGAATAGTTAAATGTAAAGTATGTAAAGATTCAAGTGTAAGGGGAATTCTCATCCCCTATGATGTATTATTTTGGATGGTAGGGTAAGAGTGTATGCAAAAAAAAAAAAAAAAAAAAAAAAAAAAAAAAAAAAAAAGATAAAATATATATATATATATATATATATATATATATATATATATATATATATATATATATATATATATATATATATATATATATATATATATATATATATATATATATATATAGAAAAGAAGAAGAGAAAAAACATACGGACTACCATCCCGTTTTTATTCTATGTTCATTTTATGTTTTTGTTATTTTTCATTTATTAGCTTAAGTCGAGTCTAGTCTTGGCTTAGCAACGCCATCTTGTACATGTAATTTACTAAGATTGTTAACTCGCCACCAGTAAAATTCCCTTTATCCAACAAAACCGTGTGATTCATATCCCTACACCTAACGATATAACCCTTTAAAAAGACCTCTTTGATAGTTTATCCTAGGTGCTTACGCCATGTGGCGGAGGTTTGATCCTTTCCCAAGCCTATGGTAATCTATTTTGCTATGACAGGTAGTGAGAGATATCTTCCATTTCCATAATGTTATATTACTTTATTACACCCGAGAGATGTGAGTATCTAAACACTATTTGTGAGGTGCTTGTGTATGACCTCCGTGCGTCACATAGGCCGTCACGATTGGATCTAGGGCGTCCGAGGAAGTGTATGGCGGCGAGTTGACGGCGTCAGATTTTACTCTTGACGCCGTCAGGACGATTTTCCTATATATAGTTTTCTAGTTTTTTCATTAAAAGGAGAGAAGTTTTGGTGAAACCCTAAAGACGATTTTGGTGCCTCTTTTACAGGTTTTTCAAGGGTTCCAAACCCTTGAGACCTTGCATTGTAATTGAGATAAGTATACTCTTAATTCAATCAATATGTCTATGTGTTGGTTGTTTATCTTTTGTTCTTATCTTAATTCTACTATGCTAGGCTAGATCTCTCTTGTGTTTGCTTAGATCTAATGAAACCTAGATGTTGATTATGTGTTGATTACTTGTCTATTCTTGTTTTGAATGAATGATTTTATATGTTAGGCTTAAGAAAACTGGCAGATCTCCAAATGGTAACATGCTTGAACGTCTTAAGAAACATGAACCGAGGCGTACTAGGTCTTTATTGGTTGTATTTAATGCATGAGCCACTGTTTACAATCCCTATAGTTATGCTGGGTCATGGTGTAGGAGGAGATAAGAGCTCATAGAGTTGGGGAGTTATGTATGCCACTCCACGAATGGTATTAAGGAATACAACCCGTCATTCATACAAGTGTAACAAGTAATTGACATGTAAAAGATATCTAGGGAGTAATGAAGTCTAAGTAAACACAATTTCTCCAATTACTGCTCACAACCTTAGTTTAATTAGTTTAATTTTATTTTTATTGTTTTATTTTGATTGCATCTTAGCTTTGGGTTAGTTGATTAGCAACTAATTCCGCCCACTCTTTCAAAACCCGAGATTTTAATTGCTTTCATAAAATATAAAAACACAAAAATAATCATCTCTCACCTCTAGAACTATTAATTAGGTTTTCTAATCCTAGCGACACTATTCCTAAGCTGAACGATCAATCCCCCGGTACTTGTCACTATACTATACTACAATGATCAGGTACACTGCCTGGTGGGGGTTGTAAGCCTCGCGAGATCCCTCGAGAGGTAAAGCAAGGTGCGATTCCCACGCATCACTAGTTCTGGCACATGTCTCTTCCATAGCCTCTGTTACAGTAGATGAAGACCCCACATCTGGTACGGTGGTAGGGGCTGGTAGGATTTTATTTGAGTTTTTAAATTTTGCTTTATTTTCTTTATAGTACTCACGGTTATTTTCAAGTTTCAGGTGTTTATGGCAGCAATTGACATTGACAACCTCACGCTTGAAGAATACTTAGCTCTTACACGAGAAGAGCAAGGGCCTGGTTTGGTTAGGCCAGCTATTGAGGATGATGTGCAGTTCGAAATTAAAAATCAATTCATAAGGGAACTGCGTAAAGACCCATTTTCAGGAAGCAAGATGGAAGATGCTCACGAGCACATTGACAATGTTCTCTACATTGTCAGTTTGTTCAACATTCCGAGAGTGTCTCATGATGCGATAATGCTCAGGGTATTCCCGATGACGTTGACTGGAGCTGCAAAAAGATGGATCGATAGATTACCAGTAGAGACAGTGAACACTTGGGCTCTTTTGAAGAAGCATTTCATCCAAAGATATTGCCCTCCTTCAAGGACGGTGATGAGGCAAAAAATGAACCGTTTTTAGGGGGTCATTTAAGCCCGGATTTGAATTTATTTTATCAAATATTGCCCTAAATCGTTCCTTTTGTCATTTTAGGTACTTTTGGAGTGACTTCTGGAAAAGGAAGCATTTTGGACGTTTTTGGAGCATAAAAGTGAAGAAAACGGCAAAGTCTTAATTTTCCTTGCTGGGAACAGTACCTGACGGCGTCAAGAGTAAAACAAGAGTTGGAAGTGGTGACGGTCTAGAGAAAACGTGACGGCATCACGTATGGCCGTCAAGGTTCAAGATATGGTGACGGCCCAGAGTAATATTACACATGACGGCGTCAAATCTGGATCTAGGCAATCCGATTTTATTATGGGCGGCGAGTTGACGGCGTCAGAAATTCCTTCTTGACACCGTCACCCTGTAAAATCTATATATAGTTTTGCAATTTTCATTCATTAAAGAGGAACAAGTAGGGTATAACTTTGGAGAAACCCTAGCACGAATTTTACTGCTCTTTCAAGGGTTTTTACCCTTGGAAACCTTTCATGTTCAATTGAGATAAGTACTCTTCCAATTCAATCAATATGTCTATGTGTTGTTTGAATATATCTTACGCTTGTCTTGAATTTAACATGCTAGGCTAGATTTCTTGTGTGTTTGCTTAGATGTAGTGAAACCTAGATATTGATTATGGGTTGATTGTTTGTTTATAGTTGTTACGGATGAATGATTTCGATGTTAGGCTTAAGAAAACTGGCAGACTTCCATAGGTAACATGCTTGAACGTCTTAAGAAACATGAACCAATGCGTACTAGGTTATTATGGTTGTATTTAATGCATGAGCGAATTCTAATGATCCCATGTTAGGAGCTTCTAGCAGGCTCGACATAGGAGTGAAGTAGGAGCTTATAGAGTTGGGGAAGTACGTACGCCACCCCACGAATGGTATTAAGGAATATAACCCGTCATCCATGCAATTGTAACAAACTATCAACCTGTAAAAGATATCTAGGGAGTAATGAAACCTAAGTAAACACAATTCTCCCCATTATTGTTCACACCACTAGTTTAATTAGCTTTATTTTCATTTCTGTTATTTTATTTTGATTGCATCTTAGTTATTGGGTTTGTTGATTAGCAACTAATTCCGCCCACTCTTCCAAAAACTGAGATTTTTAATTGCTTTCATAAAATATAAAAAATACAAAAAGAATCATCCCTCACCTCTAGATCTAGTTTTTAGGCTTTCTAATCCTAGCGACACTATTCCTGAGTTGAACGATCAATCCTCCGGTACTTGTCACTATACTATACTACAACGATCAGGTACACTGCCTGGTGGAGGTTGTAAGCTTCTCGAGATCCCTCGAGAGGTAAAGCCTGGTGTGATTCCCACGTATCAGACGGCAAAACAGCTTGAAGATATTCACAACTTCAAGAAAGATGGGGATGAAACATTGTACCAAGCTTGGGTAGTTTGTAAACTTTAGAACTTGGCTTTTACATCATTTTAAAACCATGTACGAGTAGTGTATTGAGATTTCTTAATACATTTGGAAGAAACTTTTTAAGAAGGCAATATTTTAGGATTATCACCCAAATAACCTTTATGTGTGTGTTTATCGATTAGTCACATCGACTATTCGACCCCCATGTTAAAACTCTTTGTTGCACTCACCTTTAGTGCAAGATACCCCTAGATACACCCTTTTGAGCCTATCCTTTCGTTTCTTACCCATATTATTGTTTCGATACACCTATACACCTTAGCCTACCGTGTAGTCTTTGTTTATGATTGGTAAGTTGCCACTTGTTCTAATTTGAGGTCCAAGTCAAGAGGTTCAAGAATCACACCTACGTTGAAGACTCATCATTGAAGATCATGAGAAAACCCACTATTGTACATGTATTGTTCATCCCAAGTGGGGGGATATGTTATTGATATTGAAAAAAAAAATGTGAATTTCCGTATGTAGATATGTTAACTTTGGTGCACCCTTGTATAGCACCGTAATAAGAGCTTTGAAAGATTTAGCATCGAAGAGGCCACTTCGGTCATATTTGAAGAATGAAGCTGTTGGTTCTTAATCACCAACATGAAAACCAAGTGTGGTGCCCCATCATGACGTCCTCTAATGGCACACACTTGTTACATGATCCTATTCTCGCATTTTGAAACTTGGACTTTGGATGAACGGCAAGTGGTAGCAACTCGGTTATAGGTTAAGACTATTTGTTTTCTTTTTCATTTTACACCATTATTGTGCATCCCATGTCTTATCCTACCCTTTAGTTGTGAATCATGCTTAGGTGAGGGACTTGAATAGTCATTGGTGTCTTGCCCGGCGTTCCGGTCATGTACCATTGCCTTTGTCGCCCTTGCCGTAGTATGTTAGTAACAACGCTACACCCAAATAGCCTTATATGTGTTCACCCAATATTGCCTTTAAGAATTGTTTTGACCTTAGCTCTAGTGGTAGAGAGTTGTGTAACTGCCAAGCCTATGATATAATACATTCTATGACTGTGCGTTGAATGATCACCCCATTTGTGTAACTGCCAAGCCTATGATATAATACATTCTATGACTGTGCGTTGAGTGATCACCCCAAAATTAACACTTAGATTAGGAGAGAGATGTGAGTGTTTGTTCCAATTTTGTGAGGTGTTCGGCTTTGATAAATTCTAGCATAGGGAGTTTTTAATTCATATTCTCCAGTTTCTTGGGGGATATTTTTTTGAAAATCATTCTTATAAGGTTTACTTGAGGGCAAGTAGAGTTCAAGTGGGGGGATATTTGATAACATCAAATTTACCCCCAATCTAAGTGTTAATTTCCCCCTTAAAATACTCATCTTTTCTACTTTTATGAAGAATATATACTCTTATTTCTTCCTATTTTGGTTTCAGGGTAAAGATGAGTAAAAGAACGAACTTACGCGGAAATGGAAGGACTTTGGAGCAAATATGTGGAAATTATGGTTTCTGCACTAACTACGGCGTAGAGGTTCATCTACCTACGCCGTAGCAAGGCTTCACGAAGACTACGTCGTAGAAGCTCTCCTACCTACGGCGTAATGAAGAATTTATGAAGACTACGGCGTAGCCCAGCAACAGGCTATGGCATAGACGTCCACTAAAGAACACTACGGAGTAGGCAACTTTCTAAGCTACGACGTAGGATCTCATTTGAGGCAGTAAAGAACTAACTAGGCCAAGGAAGAAGCTACAGCGTAGCAACTTTATCTACTAAGCCGTATGATGCTTATCATCAAGACTTTATGCCCGTAACACTTGATCAAGTTACGGTGTAACACAATTTGCAAAGGTTACGACGTAGCAACTCTAATACGCTATGTCGTAACATAGTCGGGGCCTATAAATACCAACCCTAATTCCGAGTTTTTCATATCACTTCCCATCTCTTCACCGCAACAACGTTGGGAAAAACTCATGAAGGAGGGAGAACAAAGTTCTAGCCACATCCAAGGGAGGAATCACACACCGATCATAAGTGTTTTCATTCCTTTACTTTGTATTCGATTCATGCTTAGATTTGTATTAACTCAACATTGTTTTACTGCAATTATGAACATGAGTGGCTAAACACCTTTTGGTGTTAGCCTAGTTATGAAATTTTTATGTTATTGATTTAGTTTTCCACGCATCTATTATCTATTGTTTGTTTACTTTCATGGCGAGGCTTGGGACACTCTAGTTCCAGTAGTGATTAGCGTTGGTTGTTCTCTAGATACTTGTGGAATTAACCCTAGGAAGCAAGTCGCTAGGGATGTGACTTGGTGATAGCAATATCACCATACATGTGCGAATTAACCCTATGACCACCTACCAATGCTAGACACTTAACGGAGTTAGAGGGGTGTAAGATCTGACCATGCCGCATTTGTTAGCCTTGTCTATGTTAGTAGAGGCACTTAATGGCTCTTATGTCTTCGTACCGATGAACCCAAGGCTTTACAATATCTTTGGATAGGACAAGGTATAAGATAGATCTAGGCGAATTTGACCATCTGACCCGAAATGAATATCGAATCCCCGAACGATATGATAGGATGCACATATAGGAAAGCTAGTCATGATCATAACAAGAGTAGTAATTAGGTTAACACTACTTCTCTTTACTGATTTTCTTCTATTTACTTTATTGTCTTGTTATTACTTTTAATTAGTTTAATTAATCTTTCAACTCAAAACCCCCTTTTAAACGTGACACGACTTAGATAATTTCCGCACCTTAGCTCTTGGGACGACCTCGGCTTTACCATTTTACTATACCATACACGACCGGATACACTGTCCGTTAGTGCGTAAAAGGTAGACCTTAGGTAAACGAGACTTTATAAATATTAAAACCTGGTCAGTAAAACCTGCATCATAAACAAGGGTGTATGATCGTGGCTTATGCTGGTTAAACTAGGGCTTGGACGGGGGTTTGTCTTTGTGTAAAGGTGGTTCATGCGTATGGGTTTATATGTTGCTGTTCGAAAGCTTTGTTTCCGTTCGGCTGGTTTGGTGTTCGACCTGGTGTTTGATCATTAATGTTCTCTTCTTGATTGTCACGACTACAAGGGTATAGTGTTTCCCTCATTGTTCAATTCCTTCTTGAATTATGTTCGATCATAAGTTTTCTGTTTTCACAATAGAATATAATACTATCACATAAAATCATAAGAAGGATCACATAATATAACGACTTGAAAAACCCTAATCTAATCGGTCTAGAATCTGTTTTGTTTTCGAGTCATGTTGTCTATTGTTTTGACCGACATAAGGATGTTCTCATCTTATCATGATCGGGCTTGAAAATGAGTAAAATACATGTCGCTTTTAATTGTTTTGAATCAACTGTTGTTGTCCAGTTTTTGGGTCGGATTGAATGGGGTTGATAATGATGATGCCAATGTGTTTTTGGGCGATTCTTGAGTCTAAACATGAGTACTTTATGTCTACTTTTCGAATATGTAAGTTACATTGGAGGTTAGGAGTATGGCCTTTTTATTTTTACAAGATTAAATGTCAAATCTGTGTTTCGGATGTCTGGAAATCAGTAGGAGTTTTTGATTTTTAGTTTCCAAACCATAAGGAGTTATAAGGTCTCCTTTTACAGGGGTTAAATATAGGTTATTTTTAACTTCCTGGAATTTTTGTGGATTTTTTTGAAATGTCGAAATGGGTTTGTTAAAGGAAAACTTTTTGTGTCTTTCTACAGTTAATTTTATGGGTAGGTTTGGGAAAACGATTTTTGAAAAGATACTTGTCCTTTGAAATAAAATCTAGGAAAATTACAATAACTACCTGACATGTATAAGTATCTATGATAATTATTTGAGCACCTCAGTAGGTATATAAGTATGGTTTTAAATTCATAAACCAAGGGGACCTGAAGGTGAAAAAATCTTAAATATGTTATAAGTTACGGTTATGGTGTAACCTAATCTCATTAAATATGTTTTGACCCTAATTTCATTTGAAGCATTAATCCGGATACTATTGAACATATGTTAACCTAATTTCACATATGAAACCCTAATCACATTAATGAATGGTAATGAGTAATTAAGAATCCGTTATGGTAATAAATGAGCTAATAAGTATAATATGAACCCTAATCCGTGTAGATTCGTTGAAGAAGGCGTGATGTTGCTTCCTTGTGTTCATTTCCATTGCTTTCATTTCATTTTGCTAAGGTACAGATATTCTACCCTTTCTCCGTAAGGGTTCTGATCTCATGACTTTTCGATCCTTGATTTGATTCATTTGCTTTGATATGCTTCGTTGATATGATCCGATGATATGATTCATTTGATATACCTCGTTGATATGATCCTATAATATGATTCGTTTGATATGATTCATTGATATGATCTTTGATATGATACTTGGATTTGGATATGATATGATGATTGTGATATGATATGTTTCGTTTTGTTTCATTCTTATTCCCGAGTTTACTAATTAGTCATGGAGGTACCATGGCCATGTCATTGAAGCACCAATGGCATGACACTTTCTGTGGAGGTGTGATTGATCCATGTCGTCCCCTTTTCGTTTCGATATGATATGAGAGCTCTTTTGATGTATGTGTATACCTGTCGTGTGAGCAGGGTGCATATATGATTTTGTTTTACAGGGGGCGTATGGATGCATCCTAGGCTTTGTTTCGTTTCAGAAGATTTTGTAGTGTGATGGTTATACGTGCTCTGTACCCTATATACTTTTGGGAGCTAGATACTCCATGTGGTACCGAGAGGTATCCCATCTCCGTATCCTTTGATGTGACAGATATATGATTATGTGATTTCGAGATCTATCGAGTACCTCGGTAGGTCGGCTCGTGGCTTTCTTATGTTTCTATGTGTCTATTCAAGTACCTTGTTTAGACAATCCTTTGTTGATACGTGATCTTTACTTCCCTTATGATTTGATTATGCTTGATATATCTATGATGCTTTATTTGACTTATGATACATTATGCTAACTCTTATGATCCTCTCACTTCGTTTGATTATTACCATTCGATTCCTCATGTTCTTCATTCTGATGACTTATGATATTGGTTCAGTTGATCATTAACCTCTTATGCATTTGACAGATGATGTTCTTTTCAGCAGGAGCTTATGATTTCCTTTTTCTTATACTCATACACGTTTCGATTATCCGTTTGTTATATATATATGTTCACTGGGCTTTTTAAGCTCAGCCGCATTTCTTTTCCTGCGGCACGTTTTAGGTTGGAAGCTGGGTTTGAGTGAAAAGTGCATAGGAGCGTTAGTGGACTACCCGATGATTAGAAGCCCAATTTCATTGGACTTAGATTTTGATCCAGTTAGATTTTGTTTGGACTTGTAATTCATTTGAATAGAGTTTGTATCTCTTTTGTAACTTTAGAATGCCTTTGTAATATTATGTTTATAAGTCTTCCGCTTGCGTTTGTATGTTCTGATTTGGTACCATAATGTGACATTTTGACCCTTGTCGGGTTGGGGTGTTACACCTATACTTGCACCGCATTTTCTAAGACGTTTAAACACTTTTACATTTTTGAAAAAGTCAACACATTTCCCTCCCCCTTTGACCATAAAATCAACCTTTGTTTATTAAATACCACAAAATATCTCCAACACCTAACTAATTAAGTTTAGCCATTCTAGTCCATATTGTCAAGCTACCAAAGTCCAACACTCCTCCTCATTAGTCTATTATGTCAAGCCTAAAAATATCTAGATAATTACTTTACCCGGTTTTAGATTTTGTGATTAAATTACTAAACGTTAACAATTACCGGGAACAAATTATACATTAAACATCAACACTTAACCATTATGACATCAAAATATCAACCCAACACCTCATCATATGAGGTGTTCATGTTTGAATTCATCACCATGACACGTGTCTTGGTGATATGTGCTTCACATAGGATGAGAACATATGTCTCATGACTCAAAAGTCAAAAACCTATTTCAATGTAAATATCTATCAACTTATGGTCTTTGACAGTGTCTTTCAAAAACTCAAGATTCACAAGCTCACATAAGCTATAGAAACCATCATCCAGTGTACTACCAGGCTTAATAAAGTAGTAGTAATTGGTTTGTCCTTCATCATAACCAATTTGGACCATAAGAGCATCTATTTAATCAGCAGAGACCTCATTCATATCAACATAATCAACAATACATTCCTTACCTCCTTCGTATATTCTACCTGGCCAATTTCTAAAAATACCATTGTGATGAACCCTCATGTTAAACCGACCTAGTCGACCAACTATTGAGACCAAGAACAAAATACTGTTAAGATTATGTTACCTAAACGGAAAATACCTTAAAAAAAATCGTACAAACATATCATTGAAAACGATTATAAAAAAAAAAAAAAAAAAAAAAAAAAAAAAAAAAAAAAAAAAAACTTACCATATCTCCTCATTGCAGAGTTTTGTTCTTTCACAGGGTCATCAATAAAAGGTTGTACTCTAACTTGCCATAATGTAAACCAATGTACGGGCTTGTTACTTTGTCACTTAGAAAACTTGATTCAGGGCTTGTAAGGAATTATTGAAGATACTGCTGACAGGTTCCTGCGGAAGGCTTAGTGACTTTCTGCTGACAATTGGTTCCTGCGGACGAATATTGATTCTACGGATAGAGTTTAACCGTGGATATAACTTATGTATTTTAGGACAAGATATGTAGAATATCTTTTATTGATTTAGTATTATTCGTTTCTTGTAAGAAAGGTTAGGGTTTCCACTAGTATATAAGGAACCCTAGGTCATTGTAATTAAAACAAGTTTTTAGTACGAAGTTTTATAAAAGATCCATAGAGGATCAAGTTTAGTATACGTTTGTTTTTATATTCCGCATAATTGCAAACTCACAGAGATTATCTAACTTAGTCTAGCTAGTGATTACATTAGTTGGCTAACGATCTATTGGCTCGTGATCTATCAAGGAATAGATCCCAACAATTGGTATCAGAGCCACTAGATACTCTCTGTAAACACAACACAATCACATAACTATTCATTCAGTACCAATGGGAGATAAACCAGGAGGTGATGTTGTTCTCTCTGAAGCAGGCTCTCTTACTCAACAACTACAACAAGTGGCCTTCTCCAACAGCAATGCAAAACTTCCTTTTCTTAGGAAGGATGAGTATGAGATCTGGGCCATGAAGATGCAGAACTGGATTTCAAGTGTTGACTATAACCTGTGGAATGTTATACTCAATGGCTGTCGTCCTAAAAAGCAAAGTGTTGATGCTGCTGGTAAAGTTACTATTTTGGAACCTGTTTCTGCTGAAGAAATTCTTGCCGTTCAAAGGGAGAACAAAGCTAGAACCATATTGCTGCAGGCAATCCCTGATGACCACATGGGAGATTTTCATTCCATGACTGATCCAAGAGAAATCTGGTGGGCTATAAAAGCCAGATTTGGTGGGAATGAAGAATCAAAAAGGATGAGGAAAAGTATGCTGAAGTTGGAGTTTCAAGAGTTCAAGATCACTGAAGAGGAAGGTATACACAAAGGTTATGACAGGTTTCAGAAGATTCTGAGTCACTTGAACCAACTTCTAGCCAGACCTGATAATGAAGAAGTGAACTCTAGATTTTTAAGAGCCTTACCTCCCTCATGGTCTCAAGTGAGTATATCACTAAAAACCAAAGGTGGCTTGGACTACCTCAGCTTTGATGACTTGTACAACAAACTCAGAGCTTTGGAAGGTGACATAAAGGGTTTCTCTCCATATGCAGCTACTCCTTCACAATCTGCATTTGTAAGTTCTAATTCAAACTACATGCCACATACCTATGCAAGCCCATCCCCAACACCACAGGTTTACTCAAGTCCATCCACTCCAAGCCAAAATCTTCCAATGACTACATTGTCTTTTTCAAGTGCTAATCCAATAACTCATCCAAAGATTAGCAATGTGATGGAAGATGTACTTCATTCATTTGTTGCTGAAGTTGATAAACAGCAACAAATAGCTTATGAAGACTTTGAGCAAATTGATGAACTTGCTTTGGAAGAATTGGACTTAAAATGGCAAATGGCTATGCTCTCTCTCAAGGTCAGAAGATTTGAGCAAAAGGTTGGTAAAAAGCTCAATGTTGAAGGAAGAGATGCAGCTAGGTTTGATAGAAGGAAGGTGAAGTGTTATGCTTGTGGAGAAATTGGTCACTTTGCAAGAGAATGCTCAGCCAAAAAGGGTGAAGCCAGTACCAGGTATTCAGCATACAAGAAGAAAGAAGTAGAAGCTGGAGAATCAAAGGCCTTGATTACTTCTATTGATACTAGTGTGGACTGGAATGAGCATGATGATGATAGAAGCTCTCCTCAAATCTCATGCATGGCTAGTTGTGATGATAGTTTTGGTCTCATGGGACTCTCTCCTCAGGTATCTACTTGTACATGTGATTGTGATTCTGAATATATTACTCTAAAAAAGGCTTATGATGATTTGGAACCAAAATATAATGCTTGTTTTATTGAAGCAGCAACTTATAAAGAAGCTTTTAAAACTTTAGAACAACAAAAGATGTGGTTTCAACAGAATCAGTTAGTCTATGATGAAAAGATTAGAGTTTTAAGCAGAGATTTAGAATGTGCTAGCAATGAATTAAAGTTTTCTGAAAAAGAAAAAGCTAGAATTGAGTCTGAGAAAAATGTTTTGCAAGAAAAACTGGATAAAGAAGTAGCTAGGCATAAAGAGTGGCTAGTTTCAGGAGATAAATTATCTAAGCTACTCTACAGCAGTAAGTCTGTTACTTCTGAGATAGGTCTAGGGTTTGAAAAATATGTAGGTCCAGAAGCTAATCATCATTTAGATAAGAAGAATCTTAATCATTCTATCCCTATAAATTATCTAAAAAAGGATGAGATGCATGCTGTACCAGGACCTATCAGGGGTGTATTTATGCCTACTACCAAAACTTCTGACTTTGATGGTTCACACCATCTCTTTGGCAAAAAGTCTAAAGACTTGCCACATAAGTCTGAAGTCTCTTCACACATAGGAACCCCTAAGCCCACAACCCATAAGGTTGACTTACAAGAATCAAAGGACACCACTGGCATTAGGATCAATGACTCCCCTGACACTAGAAGTATATCTAGTAATGATTCTAACAATTATGTCTCTTGTTCTTCCAGGGACAAAATCTCAGAGACCTCTAGTTATGCCAGTTGTGATTCCAAGACCAAGTCAGACTCACCCAAGTCCTCAATAAAGATTTCTGACAAGACATCTTACAAGTCTGTGGACTCTGAAGTTGCTGCTGATGAAGTTTCTTCTCAACCAGCCTCTTTTGAAGACTTGTTATTTACTTCTTATGAAAACAATTCTTTTCAGTGTTTACAAAACAATTCTGTTCCTGATGTTTGTTTGAATAATTCAATATTTAATAAGACATCTTTTGGATTTAATAAGTCTTATAAGAAAAAGAAGTGTTTTGTTTGTGGTAGCAAGTTGCATTTAATTAAGGATTGTGACTTTCATGAAAAGAGGATGGGTGTTTCTGTTGTTAACAATAGACCTAGACAAAAGTGGACTAATACATGTATCAAACCCTCAGTAGTTCCACAGGCTAAGTATTATGTCAGCAGAATGTGTTCCAATCCTGCTGATTGGCCTGTTTCTCCTAATAGGTCTGTTTTTAATAATAGATATATGCATACCAATAGCAATAGGAATAGATCTCAACCGTTTAATGGTGTTCATCATTGGTATGAATATTCTGACCAAATGTGTATGGGAAGGAGTAATTGGGATTCTGCTACAAAGTCCTCAGCAGATTGTTCTTGGGTATGTCAAAGACCAATTAACTACAGGGAATCCAGGAACAATTGTGGATCTAACTCATCATCTTGGGTTCAGCAGAATGATCCACATGGCAGGCTCAAGTCTTTCATGACTTAAGTCTCTTAATTCTTGTTGTTGTTGTATATTAACTTTTTTTGTTGTAGGAACATCCTCTTCTTAATAAAGACTTAGGTATTGTTGATAGTGGCTGTTCAAGAAACATGTCTGGTAATGAAGAGAAGCTGCATGACTTTGTGCTAATTAATGGAGGCATAGTGAGATTTGGAAGTGGAGTAGGAAGGATCACAGGCAAAGGAACCATTAAAACTCCAAAGGTGGATTTTGAGAATGTCTACTATGTGAAGGAGCTTCAAGGATTCAATTTGTTCTCAGTTTCACAAATTTGTGACAAAAAGCTTCCTGTGCTTTTCACTGAAGATGGTTGTTTCATTCTTTCACCTGATTTCCAAATGCCTGATGACAATCTTGTATTACTCAAGGCTCCAAGAAACCATAATCTTTATACCTTTGACTTGAATGATGTCAAACCTGAAGGTGATCTAACATGCTTGGTGGCTAAAGCATCCTTGGATGAATCTACAAAATGGCATAGAAGGATGGCACATGTTAACTTTAAAGTCATCAATAAACTGGCTAAAGATGGACTTGTTCATGGACTTCCTTCCAAAATCTTCACCAATGAGCATAATTGTGTAGCTTGTAACAAGGGAAAGCAACACAAAGCTTCTTATAAAGCCATTACAACTGTGAGCACTATCTCAGAACCATTGCAGCTGCTTCACATGGATCTCTTTGGTCCTACATCCATCAGGAGTATTGATCATAAGTATTTCTGTTTGGTGATCACTGATGCTTTCAGCAGATTCAGTTGGACATTTTTCTTAGTGACTAAAGATCAAACCTTTCAGGCACTCAAAGAATTTATGGCTCTAGCTGAAAATCAACTTAATAAGAAGATTAAAAGTATTAGGTGTGACAATGGGACAGAGTTCAAAAATACCAATCTAATTGAACTTTGTGGTTTAAAGGGTATTAAAAGAGGTTATAGCACTCCTAGAACTCCACAACAAAATGGAGTTGCTGAAAGAAAGAATAGAACCCTTATAGAGGCTGCAAGATCAATGCTTGCTGACTCTAAACTTCCCACCATGTTTTGGACTGAGGCAGTAGGAACTGCTTGTTATGTTTTGAATAGGGTGTTGATCACTAGACCTCACAACAAGACACCTTATGAACTATTGACAGGGAAGAAGCCTACCATTGAACACTTGAAACCTTTTGGTTGTCAGGTGACCATACTGAATACAAGTGATCACCTAGGTAAATTTGAAGCTAAAGCTGCTGAAGGATATATAGTTGGTTACTCAGCTCATAGCAAAGCTTACAGGGTCTATAATTTGGCTGCAAAGAAGATAGAAGAGACTCTGAACCTGAAATTTCTGGAGGATAATGTAAATGTTCAGGGAAAGGGTCATGAATGGTATTTTGACCTTGATTACCTGACTGATTATTTGGGTTATGCAAGATACACATCTAACCCATCTGCAGGTATACAAGTGTCCTCTTCTAACAATGCAGGTACCTCACAGGATGATTCAGACAGTGATTCAGAAGGTGATGAACCAACAATTGTTGTAACTACTCTACCAATCAAAATAGCAGATCCTCCCACCAAAGAAGCCTCTGATGCCAAATCTGCTGATGATGTGGAAAATTCAACATATGCAGAAGATCTTGCTAGACTGAAAAAGCAAGAACATGCAGCTGCTGAGGAAGCTAAAAGACTTGGTCTGGAATTTGCTCAAGATACTGAAGCTCTCCTAAAACAAGCTGCTCTTGAAGCAAGCAGAAAACACAGTTCTACTGATACATCAGCAGATACAACTAGAGATTCTGCTGATAGAGATTCTGCTGAACCAGCTGCACCTCCTGTTTCAGCAAGTTTAGATGAACCTTTTGGCAGGTTTCCCACTCCCTCAGATCTTGCTAATGTTGAGCAAAGTGATGGTATGTTTCAATCAGCTTCTTATGATGAAGACTTTGCTCCTACCTTAACCAATCTTGATACCTCCATTGATGTGAGTCCTGTTTCAACTAAAAGGATCAACATCATACATCCACAAGATAATATACTTGGTGATCCAAATGCTATGGTACTCACCAGGAGTGCCATTAAAAATACCAAGTTTGGGCAATGTGCATTTTTGACCTATGTATCCACTCAGAAGAGAGACAACCACATAGATCAGAAGCATTGTTTATTTGCTTGTTTCTTATCTCAAGTTGAACCCACAAGCATTAAACAAGCTTTGAGTGAACCTAGTTGGGTTGAAGCTATGCAGGAAGAGATGCAACAATTCAAGAATCAAGATGTTTGGATACTAGTTGATCTACCTGCAGGAAAATTTGCAATTGGGACAAAGTGGATCTTAAAATGCAAGAGGGATGCTAGAGGTATTGTGGTAAGAAATAAAGCAAGATTAGTGACTCAAGGTTTCAGACAAGAAGAAGGTATTGACTATACTGAGGTCTTTGCACCAGTGGCTAAGGTTGAGGCTATTAGACTGTTTTTGGCCTTTGCCTCTTATATGGGTTTTAAGGTCTATCAGATGGATGTCAAGAGTGCTTTTCTCTATGGCAAAATAGAAGAGGAGGTGTATGTTACTCAACCACAAGGCTTTGAAGACCCCCATCATCCTAAAAAGGTTTACAAAGTTGTCAAGGCACTTTATGGACTTCATCAAGCACCAAGAGCATGGTATGCTAGATTGTCTACATTTCTTTTGGAGCATGGATATAGAAGAGGTGCTATTGATAAGACTCTCTTTATCAAGAAAAACTCCAGGGACATCATTCTAGTACAAGTTTATGTGGATGACATCATATTTGGATCCACAAAGGAAGCCTGGTGCAGGGAATTTGAAGATTTGATGAAAGGTGAATTTCAAATGAGTGCAATGGGGGAGTTAACCTTTTTCTTAGGGCTGCAAGTCAAACAACAACCTGAAGGGATCTTTATTCATCAGGAGAAATATGTTAAAGATATTTTGAAAAAGTTTGACTTTGAACTTTTGAGGACTGCTACCACTCCATATGAACCACCCAAGCTTAAAAATCCAAATGAGCAAGATGAGGCTGTGAATGTTCATCTCTATAGGTCCATGATTGGCTCACTCATGTATCTCACAGCTTCTAGGCCTGATATTACCTTTGCTGTCAGTGCTTGTTCAAGGCATCAAGTCACTCCACTGACTTCACATCTCAATGCAGTGAAGAAAATATTCAAGTACATAAAGGGCCAACCCAAACTAGGCCTTTGGTACCCAAGGGAATCACCATTTGTGTTGGAAGCCTATAGTGACAGTGACTATGCTGGAGCTAATTTGGATAGGAAATCCACAACAGGAGGTTGTCAATTTCTTGGAAGAAGACTCATCTCTTGGCAGTGCAAGAAACAAACCATTGTGGCTACTTCTACTACTGAAGCAGAATATGTGGCTGCTGCCAATTGCTGTGGTCAGGTACTTTGGATTCAAAATCAGATGTTGGATTATGGGTTTAACTTTATGAACACTAAAATCTACATTGATAATCAGAGTACTATTTCCATTGTTAAAAATCCTGTTTTTCATCAGAGAACCAAACACATAGAAATTAGGCACCACTTTATAAGAGATGCAAATGAGAAGCATCTAATTCAAGTGCTTAAAATCCATACTGATGATAATGTGGCTGATTTGTTAACAAAAGCTTTTGATGGACCTAGGTTTAATCACCTAGTTGTTAACATTGGGATGGTCAACCCTTGAATGCAATGTTTGAGGGGAGGCATAAGCCTCAGGGGAGGCATATGCCTCGGGGGAGGATTATACATGTTGTATTAATGTAGATTATTATGTTTACTAACTTTCTTTTGCAGGTTTATACTAATATTGTAACATTTTATGGTTGTTCTTTTGTGCTTTTGTGTTTTGTGTGAATCCTGTGGTCAGGTCATGTTCCTGCTGATGATCTATGGTCTACATTCAGTGGAATAGGATGTCAAGACTTAAAAGTAAATTTTATTTATTCATGACAAGCTTGGTACATCATGATCAGTCATTAGAAGAAACACAAATTACATAAACAGTTATAAGACAAACATCCACCATCCTACCACCACATCCCTTAACTAGAATCAACCACCAACACAACCTCAACAAACAGCCTAATCCATTTTTCGTTTCCCTTTACCCATGTCCTTTGGGTCTGGCATCTTCTTGTGGATTCCTCTGGATTGCATGTCCTTGTTCCAGAGTTTGGGAGCTGCAAGACCAAGAACCACCTTCATTGGACCCTTTCTTTTGCCTGAGGACTGTGGCTCTTCAGGGACAGAGATCTTTCCCATCTCTGCACAAACTCTTTCCATTTCACTTGTCAAGAATGCAGTGACAGGGGTGAAGTCAGGGACAATCATAGCTAGAGGAGCTGGTGCTTCCTCAGCTTCAGTGGTTTCCTCTGATGAGGTTGGTGATGGACATAAGTCTGAAGGACCTTCATTCAAATAGTAGTATGATCTTTGTATTTGAGGTATGTCAAAAGTAGAGTCTGATGAGTCAGAAGAAATCTCAATGACATTGGGGACTGGCTTCATGGTGTATATGTGTGAAATAAAAGGATATGTTATTTGTGGAATGGTGAGTTGATTATGACTTGAAGACTTCTTTTAAAGAACTGATTTGGGTTTATTACTAGTTAATGTAAGTTAATGGAAGGTAGTTGAGTCAGCTGCAATTACTAAGTGTGCAAGTTGTCCACTTGACTGGATACTTCGGATGAAAGTCAATGGTTTGACCCTCATGCTGCTGATACTATTTATCTTATTGTTCAAGTGTGTTCCTGCTGATGGATTAGACAAATTTAACTTATTTAGGGGAATACTACTCAGAAGAATTCAAACAAGTAATCATAAAACAAAGCAAATCTTATTGATTCTTCAGAAGGACAATACAAGATAATGAAAGTAAAAGACATACAACCAAATCCCTATTCTATTTTATTCTTGCCCTTGTCTTCCACAGTCTTCTTTTTGCCTTTGTTGTTGATGTTGAAAAGTCCATGCCACTGAGGACAGGGTAAACCTAATACAACCTTTCTTGTCTTTGGTAATGGGGAGTTCCTTTTTCTCTTCTTTGGACGTGATGATTGAGGCTTATCAGAAGTTGTAGGAACGTACAGTTCATCATTCACATCATTCTCTTCATCAGAAGATGTAAAGAAGATGAGAGACTCATCAGGATTGGGAACTTGATTTGCACTCTCTAATTCATTCCACTTTCTCTCCAACTCTCTCTGATAATTAGGATCATCAATCTCAGAGGGATATGGTGGAAGATCTTCAGATGATGATGAACTTGGTGGAGGCACATCATGTTTCCTCTTCTTAGCCTGTTCCTTTGTTAGACCACGAGGACGGGTTGGCATATTCCATGGTGGTGGAAATGTGAATGAGTTAGAAGTGTCTGATGATTCTGATGTAAGGTTGATGATGGGTTGATTGGAAGCCATGAATATATTTTTGGTTGCCGATATGATTATTAGGGATTTGATTTGAAGTTGAGAAATTTGGGGATAATTAGTCTTTATTTATAAGACTCCCCAACCGTGTGTCTTTATTACCATTAATGCGAGGTAGTTTGGAGATTATTAAGGGTGATTAGAAGTTTCAATTAAAAGATCTTTGTAAAAGATATGTGGTTTCCACTGAAGGGTAGATTCTGCTGAATGATGCTGCGGATGGATCAGTTGACCATAGTCAACGTTTGACTATTTTCTGCGGATTGACCATTTGTTTTCAGCCGTTTGATTTGGTTGCTACGGATGAGTCAGTTAATTGGGATTTGTTTTAATTGATGATTGGTCAAAGATTTCTTTCCAATTATTCATATCAGTTTCACTCCACGTTTGGTAACTTCCATAATAAACCACAACGTGCATATCCCACTCCCGAATTAACTGATTCCCTCTCACTATATAATTTTCAAACCATTTCAATATCTCTTAGAACTTCTAACCCTAAATTCTAATTCTCAATCGATGGCTGCACTATACTTCAAAGCAGATCATAACAAACATGCCTTTCTTGGTCGTGGAAAGGGTGATGCTGATTACTTGGGCATGATGGACTTTCTTCAAAGGTCCAAGATTAAGTATGTTCTGCTTCAATACCCAAGTGTTATTCATGAGTCACTTGTGGTACAATTTTGGAATACGGCACAAACAAGGACTGTTGAAGATGGAACACCAGAGATTGTTGCTGTCATTGATGAGGAAGAATATGTGGTTACTGAGTCGTTGGTCAGAACTAAGTTGCAGTTGGATGATGAAGGCGGAGTGATTGATCTGTCAAAAAGTGAGATCCTTCGAGGGCTTCAAAATGCTGGATATAGTGGTGATGGGAAAACATGGTATAAGAATTTGTTTTGTCCAAAATGGAGGTTCTTGACACACACATTGCTTCAGTGCATGGGTTCTAAGTCTGGTGGATGGGATCAGTTCTCCACAGACATTGCTCTTGCTATTGTTTGTCTCTCTCAAGGAAGAACATTTAACTTTTCTAGGTATATCTTTAATGCTATGCTTGAAAATGTTAAGGATACCAAACTTAAATATCTAATGTATCCTAGGTTTCTTCAAATCATTTTAGACATTGAGACCAATGACCCCACTCACTTGCCTGTTAAGGGTTTATCTAAAAAGATGTTTTCCCAAATGAAAATTAATTTTAGTGGTGAACATAGACCCTTACTTCCAGATATGTTGCCTGGTGGCAATGCTCCTGATGGAGCAGCTATTGATGAAGCTGCTGATGTAGCTTCTGATGCCCCGGTGGGCAATCCTCCTGATGGAGGTGCAGCTGATGTAGCTGCTGGTGGTCAGGATTCCCCTGATGCTCAAGCACCAGAGGATTCTCCTGATAGAACTGAAGATGCTTCAGTTGCTTCTGATGTTCAGCCTCCACTCTCTCCTAGGCTACCCACACCTGTACATTCACCAATGGATATCAATTCTCCTGAGCATGAGCTCAATGAGAATTTAGGCTTTGACCAACCTGTAAACTCACCACAATTTACAAGACTTCCTTCACTCAGTCCTTTGAGACCTCAATTTGAGGATCATATAGATGTAGATGTAAATTTAGGTACTTTTTCTTATAGGACCAATGATGCTCCCAATACCACAGATATTCCTGTTGGTGGAGCTGAAGGTCCTGTTACTCTAACTTCTGTATCAGATTTGTTAAACAGGTATGTCTTAAAGGTGGACAAATTGGAGAATGATCTGAACCTCACTAAAAAGAATCTTAGCAGTGCTGTTTTGACTTTAGTTGGAAGAGTTAAGAAATTGGAGGGTAAGCTGAAGCAAAGAAAAAGACAAGGTGTGGTGTATGACTCAGATGAAGATTCTTCTAAAGCATCTGATAATATTGACTTAGAAGGCCTTGAACTTCTTGCTGCTACTACTTTGGGGAGTGTTCAGCAGAATGCTGATATTAGACCTGAACCATCTGTTGCTCCAACTGCTGATGTTGCTCATGATGCTGATGCAAGGGTTATCCAGGATTCCATTGCCAAGCATTCTACTGGTGTTGCTCATTATGTCCGAAGGAAACATTCTGCTGATAAGAAGTTTGCTGAATCTCTTGTCAAGAAGACATCTGCTGATAAGTCAGGAAAGGAATCATTTTCTACTTCATTGCCAGAAGTGGGCATTCCTGGTCCATCAGTAGATATTCCAGCTGATCTTCAACATGATGCTCCTGATCCGACTTTTGTTCATCCTCAGAAGCAAGATAAAGGAAAGTCTATTTTGGTTGATCAAGACATTCCTTCTAGAGTCAAATCTAAGAAGGAACTTGCTTATGAGAAAATTAGTGAGAATGTTGCTGCACATATGCAAGCTAAAGAGGATGCTGCAGTTACTAAAGAGGAATTAGATTTGAAAGCATCAGAAGCATTGGCTCAGAAAATTCAAGATGATTTGGACAAGATGGGACCTCAATACACTACAATCTTGCCTGCTGAAAGAAGGAAGGAGCTTGATGAAATAGCTAGGAATCTTACTGCTGAACAGTGGGAGAATTTGGCTGAACAGGCTGCTTTCAAGCCCAATTTGGGTCAATCTGAGCTTGGTGTTGATAATCCAGATTTTGCTCAGCTGATGGCTGAAAGACGAAGATTGCTGAGACAACAGGAGGCAGAGATTAAAGCTAAATATCAAAAAGAAAGACCTTGGACAAAGAATGAAATCAAGAAATATATGAGGACATTTGTAAAAAACCAGGGCTGTTCCATGTTTGGGTCAGGTTGGAATCAAAAGAAGGTCTGGGGATTTTCAGATCAGCAGTTGACCTATTACTATGACAAGATTATTTCCAATCATCATTCTTCTGGTATAATGGTTCCAGATGTGTTGGAGTTTAGAGGAAGACTTTTGGATGAACCTTCAGCTAAGAAAGCAAAGATTCATGATTCTCCTGCTCAACCTGCTGAGTCTATTGGATCTTTTCATGGTGGTCAGGAGAATGTCCACTTTTCTTCTGTCTTACCTCAGAAAGTTGATACTCCTGATGCTCCTATGGATGAGATTCCTACTGGTTCTCATCATGATAATACTGAATCTCATCCTGATACCACTGAAGCTCCACCTGTTACCAATGATGCTTCAGCAGATACTCCAATTGATGTACCTGATGATGATGATGATTCTGCAGATGTTCCTGCTGATGTTTCCAATCAAGTACCTAAACAAGAACCTGATGATGGTCCTTCTATTCCTGTTACTGGTACTAGGAGAAAGACTAGAGCTATCAAGAGAAAGGCTCCAAAAGATATTCCTTTGGAAGATAGTACAACTTTTCTTGATTATGCTTCTGATGATGGTCAAGATACTGTTGTATGGGAGAAAATTGTGAAGTGGGAAGTTGTTGACTCTGAGCTTGGTCAAGTGAATGTCATATCTAGACAAGATGGATCTACCAAGACATTCTTATTTCTGAGTCAAATTTTATATATGGTGGACAAACAAGATCTTCTCTCACTTTATGATTGGGTTACCAAGTATTATCAAACTCATTCTCCTGATGATATTGGGGTATATTTGATGGGTGATTTGCAGATTCTATGTGATTCTTATAAAGGTCATTCTGGTATAAGGTTTGAAGCATGGAAAGGTCAAAGTACATGGGTAGTTGACTATTGGAAGTTCTTTCCCTTACCTAATGTTCACATGATTGTTACAACCACTGGAAAGACTTTATATTGCTGGGCTGATGTTCTCTATCCAATCACAAAGGAAGTTATGAATCTCATGCTGGAAGCAAAGCTATCTGTTCCTTTAGATATGACTGCCAATGATCTTCATCTTGCTGAACAATTGGTCAGGTTCATCAGAAGAAGTATTTTGACTAAGAAGGAGTTAGCAACCAAGCATGGTATTCAGATGGATTCATATCTGCAATGAGTTGATTTTGGTATTGTATTTTATTGTATATTGTTTATTTTTAATAATAAAAAAAAACTAACATTTTGTTGTATAGCATTGTATCTATTGTATGCAGGTTTGTGTTTCTGGTTATCAACTTGCCTGATGTTGACTATTCCATCATAAAGTTGGCTAGTCCAAAGGGTACAGCTTTGGTAAAGACTCATCAAATCTGTTGATAGCTGTAATGGTTTGCTCAAAATCATAGGGTTTTCAACTCACCCATACTTCATTGTTGAGTAGTTGAAATGGTTGTCAATTGACCATGGATTTTTCCTTTCTGGATTCCAAATAATTGGCTAGCCCACATGTATATGGCTTGTGGTAAAGGCAGTGGAAAACCATATTTGGTATTCAATTGACCAAGATGATAATTCATCAATAATTGACTAGTCCTGAGCAAACGGCTACAGGTAAAGACATATCAAATCCGTTTATAGCTGATGATTTGCTAAAAATCATGTGGTTATCAGTGTACCTTTGAACACTTGGCTACTCCAGTAGTGATGGCTATTGGTAAAGAGACATCAAATCCATTAATTTTCAATGATTCACCTCTCACAGGAGTTAACACACCTGGATGTGATGAGAATAGTATGAAACTTCTATGTTTTGATGTACATTTAGTCTTGTGTTGCTGCAAAGAATGGTGCTTTTCAATTGTTTGCTGATCATAGAGATTCTACTTATGAAGATTCTTTGCTGCTGATGTTCTTTTTCAATCCTCTGGTTTATATTATTGGCGTTCTATCATGAAATCTTGAACTTAACTGTGTCAAATTCAAGATTAGGGGAGGATTGTAAGGAATTATTGAAGATACTGCTGACAGATACTGCTGACAGGTTCCTGGGGAAGGCTTAGTGACTTTCTGCTGACAACTGGTTCCTGCGGACGAATATTGATTCTACGGATAGAGTTTAACCGTGGATATAACTTATGTATTTTAGGACAAGATATGTAGAATATCTTTTATTGATTTAGTATTATTCGTTTCTTGTAAGAAAGGTTAGGGTTTCCACTAGTATATAAGGAACCCTAGGTCATTGTAATTAAAACAAGTTTTTAGTACGAAGTTTTATAAAAGATCCATAGAGGATCAAGTTTAGTATACGTTTGTTTTTATATTCCGCATAATTGCAAACTCACAGAGATTATCTAACTTAGTCTAGCTAGTGATTACATTAGTTGGCTAACGATCTATTGGCTCGTGATCTATCAAGGAATAGATCCCAACAGGGCTGATATTGCATTAGGATTTTTTGGGTAACCTTCCAAGATAAGTTTGGGGATGAGCAATGAGTACATGACTTAGTTATATTAGAGCTCATGGCGGAAAAATGGATGGGATGTCTGCTGCATAGTACAACGATAAAGAGAAAATTTTGTCACGCTAAAAAGACGCTTATGCCCTCAAACCAAAACGGATAACGAGATTTGACAACAAATAATGGGATTTGACCGAAAAAATAACAATCAAATGGACTCAATATGATAAAAAAAAATGGAATAGCGACTCACGGTGAATAAATAGCCAAGGTACGACTCAACATGATGTACTTTACTCTTAATTAAATAAATAAAAAATAAAAAATGTGAGGTCAAAGAGGGCAAGATGTTACCCTAAGGTCCGTGGTGAGTGAGGGCGTGAGTGACTCCCAAACCACATATAACAACTCACGATGCAAAATGGAAATTGTGATGAGTGAGACTGAGTTAAAGTAAAAGGAGAGAGAAAACTGAGGTGACGATGAAATGACAGTGATTTATCAGAAAATGTGCCTACATTTTTCCAATGTTTTAAAAACCGGGTTCGAATCGA
Source organism: Artemisia argyi (assembly GCA_030686995.1). Classification (NCBI taxonomy): domain Eukaryota; kingdom Viridiplantae; phylum Streptophyta; class Magnoliopsida; order Asterales; family Asteraceae; genus Artemisia; species Artemisia argyi. The sequence goes on from CM060693.1 coordinate 32,299,695, forward strand.
CCCGGTCGAGTCACCGGGCACCGGGTCAACCGGTTCGATCGCCGGGTCAACCTGGTTTTCAGTTTATTATTTTTTTACCGGGACAACGGGTTCAACCGCCGGATCAACCCGGGTTTTTATTAAAAAATTTGAAAAAACGAAGCTCGGCCGAGTTTTGAGAACCGGGTTAACTCGGGTCACTCAAAACCCGACGGGTCTAACCGGTTAACACGGTTTTAGAAACCCAAGTTTTTTTTACCAGTTTTTTTGCCGAACCGGTTAACCCGGCCGGGTCGACCCGGTTTCAAAACACTCTTTTTCTTATTACTTTTTTATGTCGACAATTACAGCATTATTTTATTTTGTTGCCACAAACACAAACACGATAGTCAAATCAATCGATCACAAAATTCACCTTCTCTCTCACACACCTTCAAAAAAAAAAAAACACCCATCTCCGACTAACGAACAATGTCTCCATCATCATCATCAAACGGAACAGAAGGCGACGATGAACGAGAAGAACAACAAGAACAAGAAGAAGACGAAACAGAAGATGAACAAGAACAACAACAACAAGAGGAGGAAGAAGAAGATGAACCGAGGTTAAAGTACCAACGAATGGGCGCCACGGTGCCCACGTTGTTGTCGAGTGACGCTGCTTCGTGTGTCGCCGTTGCGGAGAGGATGATTGGGTTAGGGACTCATGGTGGGTCTGTTCATATTCTTGATTTTCTTGGCAATCAGGTGAATAATTCTCATTTTTTGGGATTTAATTCATTATATGATTTGTTCTTGGTTTCATTTTTTAGATCTGTTCCGACTTTTTGGCCAACTAGAACGGTACCCGCGCAATGCGGCGGCGGGTACTTGTGACTATATTTTGCGTTATTCGGTTACACATTTACTTGTTTTTATGCTTTATAAGTAGAGATGGTTAAGCCAAATAATTTTAGTTTGAACTACCAACCGCTTCTTAACAAACTTCCTAACCAACTTGCTTCCTAACCAATTAATTTTGAAATCTTTCCATAATCAGCAAGAAAAAAGTATGAATTTTAAGCCTTTCTAATTATAGAATAGTCCCAAATGCATTATATACTAGTATAGATATAGAAGTATAGACTAGTATAGATAGATAGTCACAAGCCTTTTTGCCACTAGTAGAAACACGCATTGATTCGATACATATATTTGTGGATATGGAAAGTAATAGGGGGGTGTTTCGGTAAGCTTATTAGAGAAATGATTGCAGCTAAGGGATCCACTTCTTCAGAATGCAATAAAAGATAGAAGTGACACGCAGGTTTAGACATAAAATTAGTCATAGGTTTAGGACTCCCAATCATATCTCGTTTGGAAAAGCTATTGAGCATTTTGATAGTGAGTTAAGCTTATTTCAAATAGGTCATAGTGTTTTTACGGAGGAAATAAGCTAATAAGTGCAATCCTTTAGGCAAAAGCTTACCAAACACCCCTTTAGATGAATTATTTGTAGCTTGTTTTGAGATCTGTAGTACTGTTGTTTCCGACCTTTTGGCCGACTAATCGACGGGGTTTAAACCCACCGCCACATAGACACAAAGGTTGGCGTGGCCACATCAGGTTTGTTTGCCCCTTGCCAAGCAGTAAACTATGCTGATTTATAGATTTATTTACGGGACCATGTCACTGTCCATGAGTTTAGGAATTAGGATTGGCTCTGAATGGCTGGTATGGTATATATTTGGGGATATGGAGAGTAGTTTTAACTTCTACGTATAATGAATCCAGCCATTTTTATGGAAGCTTTCTAGATGATTTGATTTTGTTAGTGGGTTAAGGCAAGAGGGCATGATTACCTTGCGCATACGTACGAGGTTGATTTGATATAAAAAAAAGTAGATTTACCCACAAGAGTTGTAGCAATCCGTTTTACATTGATAGAAAGAAATAAGTTTGAGCCTCTTATAAGGCTTAAACTGTGACCTGCTGTGTGGGTTCATGGTTGAATCATTAGAGGTTTTGATGGCTTAGCTGTATTCTATTGCTGTGCATTGCGGGGAAGGTGTTATTGCATATTGTGAATTACACACATACTAATGCCATTTGAAAAAAAAAAAAAAAAAAAAAAAGATTTTTGGTACGTTTCCAGTAATGGCTGTTTTATTGCTATTTATTTGCTTTGTTTTATCTGATTAGCTGGCGTCCTTAGGATGAATGGTAGTATTGAATTATGAAGTTGTATCTGTAGTCATTTATAAGTCATCTCAAACTGAGATACTTAAGAGTAAGAGCCACATACTGTATTAATTTTTATAGCACTCACATAAATAAGTGTGGATGATTATGTCCCCCAAGTGTAGGCAGCTAAATTTTGACCAAGGTTCATCTCTTGTCTCTTACAGACATGGCCACGCTAGACTTTGAGATAGAGTGAACTTTAGGATGGCTTGACTGACATTGATGTATTGGTGGCTTTTTATCTAAGTTGGAATAGGCCTGCAATAAACAGTGTTCATTTCAGATTCTCCTGTACAGAAACATAATATGTTTGCAAAACTAAGTAGTGTATATCAAGATTATTGGGAACATGATAGGTATGTTAATGAAGTTAGGTAATGCGTGATAATACTGTTAGTGACTTTAGGTCACAAATAACTCCAGTGATCAAGTAATTGTTGCATTTTACTGTCTAATAGTTGCATGTCTTTCTAACAGCAAAACTTATGTATATTGCCCACCTCTCACAAGAAACTAACATATAATTTTGTGTAATTAACTTATGCCAATCTTTTACCCTTCTTCCTAGGAGTTTCCTCTTTTAATGCTAATGAATGTTCACATTTATATTATTTTCTCTTTTCATAAATCTCATTTAGTTACTTAGACGGCTTTTTTCAGTGAGTGTAACAATATTGAAGTTTTAAGGAGTAGGTGGCAGATCAAGGAATTTCATGCCCCGAAAGAGGAATTATAGCACCTAATTTATAGCGTTTTTGCCCCTATAGCTCATTATAGCTGCATTGGCTTCCCGCTTTATAGGCGCATCGCCATCCGGATAATGAGTGTTATGAGCATTTTTGTTTTATTGTTTTTGAGTGTAAAAGTGGAGTGAGTGGGGTTTTTTTGGTTGTGTGTTATATGAATGCTATTCGGGAGGGGGGTTTTCTGGTTTTGTGTTATAGGAATGTAAAAGTTGACATGACGTCGCCTATAACCCGCGCCTATAACTATCTGTACATAGCACTCTAAGGAGGGTATGTGGAAGACAAGTGTCCACCCGCTTTGGGGAACATGGATATTGTCTTGCAACTTAACCAACTGAGCTACGCACCTGAAGGCTTTTGAAGGTTTTACTACAACTACACGTTGATTAAGTGAGTTTGTTATATTCACGAATACATGAGTAGTAGTTGACTTAATATGTGGTACTTTGGAAATGAAAATGACCTGCTTCTTTGGAACGTAGTTTTGCAAACACGTTATCTGTTTTGAAAACGCAATCCCAAACACCCCAAATAGTGATTAGAAATTATTAACGTTTAGGGCCTTAGATCACATAAGGAGAAAAGAGAGTATGATATATACCGGAGATGTATACCCTTGGGATGTGTGGGGTTATGATTTGCTTATAGTTATTGGGTTGCCAAGCTGTGCTGTATATTGGGAATGCTGAAAATGTTTTGTCAGTCAAATCGGTTCTTTTTGATTCCTATGTAGTAATTTTTGCTACTACGTATTTGTTTGCTTAAGCCATTAGTAATTATTAAAGCAGTCAGGTAGATGAGTTTGGATGATAATATTTACAGGATTATTAAACCCATAAGTTTAATTAGTCGATTGTGGACCAAGGTTCATTTATTGTCTTCTATCACACGGCCTTCAGATTTTGAAAGAGAGTAAAAGATACGATGGATTAAATGATATTGGTTATTTGGCGACTCTTCATCTTAGTTGTATTAGGTCTGCAAGCAACAGTACTCATTGCATTTATTCCCATATTACAATAACCATTATCTTCTATAGAAAGCTTGTATATGCAAACCTTATTCATATAAATCAAGATAATTGGGAAGATATGTAGCTTTCTTTGACAAAAGGTTAAGCTCATCCTAGGAATTCCTGCTGTAACCAACTAACCATCCTTCGTAATGTATGATAAAGTACCTCGTGGCATTACTATGTTAGGTTGCCAATAACTCTACTGATCTAGTAATTTGTTGCAATTGACTGTCTAATAGTTGCCCGTATCTCGGAAGAAAGTAACATATTGTTATATGTAGTTAATAAGTTGTGCATATTTCCATCTCCCTGTAGGAGCTCCCTTTTCTTGTAAGCTAATAAACGATCACATTTTATTAATTACCTCATCTTAAATCTCCATAAACTACGTAGACAGCCTTTATCAGTAAAAGCAACGGTTTTAAGGATGATGTATCTAATGATTTGACAGGTTAAGGAATTTCGGGCTCATACTGCTGCTGTCAATGATCTCTGCTTTGACTTAGATGGTGAATACATTGCAAGTTGTTCAGATGATGGGTCTGTTGTTATTATCAGTCTTTTCACAGACGAGAAACTGAAATTTGAATATCATCGACCTATGAAAGCCATTGCAATAGATCCCGATTATGCCAGGAAATCATCTAGGAGATTTGTTGCTGGTGGTTTGGCTGGAAATTTATACTTCAATACAAAAAAGTGGTTAGGCTACCGTGATCAGGTATTTTGCTATCCATATTGTCATTTGTTACTTTATCCTACTTGAGTTAGAAAAGGCCAAAGATTAAAATACAGCATTTTGGATAGGTTTTACATTCTGGTGAAGGTCCTATACATGCAGTGAAATGGAGAACAAGTTTGATTGCCTGGGCTAATGACGCGGGAGTTAAAGTTTATGATGCTGCTAATGATCAACGTGTCACTTTTATTGAGAGGCCAAGGGGAAGCCCAAGACCCGAGCTTCTTCTTCCTCACTTAGTTTGGCAGGTAAGCCAGACCCGCACACGTTGACATAAGGGACAATAAGCTAGTTGTAGAATATTTGCGACACATAAAGTTTTAAATCATGTTCTATGGCATTCAGGATGATGCTCTTCTTGTTATTGGGTGGGGAACAACTATAAAAATTGCTTCGATAAAAACCAATCAGGCGAGAGGTGTCAATGGCTCATATAGGCAACTGACAGCTTCCAACATGAACCAAGTTGATATCGTGGCATCTTTCCAAACCAGCTATTTCATATCAGGAGTTGCTCCATTTGGTGACTCTTTGGTTGTTCTAGCTTATATACCGGGGGAAGAAGACGGAGAAAAGGAATTTAGCAGCAGCGTTCCATCACGGCAGGTATTTCATTTGCTCTCATGCTGCAATTATTTCAAAATTCGTTCCTTATATACATTCTTGTTGAGATGAAAATAACTAAGATGTCTGCATCTACTTTAAGCAGGGGAATGCACAAAGACCAGAAGTGCATGTAGTAACATGGAATAACGACGAGCTTGCAACAGATGCATTACCTGTACTTGGCTTTGAGCACTACAAGGCGAAAGATTATTCTTTAGCTCATGTTCCTTTTACAGGTACATGCTCATACTCATTTCTGGTTATTCTCTTGTATCATAAGATACTTACAAATTAGGATGTAGGTAGCAGCTATGCAGGGGGTCAATGGGCGGCTGGTGATGAACCATTGTACTATGTTGTATCTCCAAAAGACGTAGTTATTGCCAAACCTAGGTAAGTTACATTTATTTGATTTGGAAATTGAGTTCACATATGTACAAAAGAAAGTAGTACATTTTTTTTTTTTTTTTTTTTTTTTTTTTTCATGGCGTTTGGGATTTATGCCACGAATGGATGGGTTCATGAACAGTCTCCCTTGCTATTGAATTATGATTATTATTATTTGCATCTATCATCTCATGATAATGTGCTTGTCATTTACTACGTATTAATATGAACCCCTGTTTCAGCCTGAAAGTTTATGCCATTATTTTGTCAGATATGAAGTAATGAAGTATACATGCTATATTTTACATCTAAAATGACAATATGTTTCTGATTGCCAGGGATGCGGAAGATCATATTAATTGGCTTCTTCAACACGGGTGGCATGAGAAAGCTTTAGCAGCAGTTGAAGCTGGGCAGGGGCGTAGTGAGCTCCTTGATGAGGTACACTGTTTTGCATCCAAAAAAGAATTGAACTTCAAAATGTGGCCTTGTGGAGGATTAATATCTGCTTAGATCACTAAGTGTGATAAAGAATCTGTCTGTGGAACAATGACAAATATTTTGCGATTAGTTATATATACAATTATTTTGAAAATCCCTCATTTGTTATCATCTAATGGCACTTTGTAAACTATATTATTAGGTGGGATCAAGGTATCTAGATCATTTGATTGTAGAAAGGAAATATGCTGAGGCAGCTTCTTTATGTCCTAAAGTGTTGCGAGGTTCTGCTTCAGCATGGGAAAGGTAGGAAATCCCCTATAAATTGTATTAGAACTCAGAAGTTACATGTTTGTCATAGTATGTCAGTAAGTGAGCTTATGAAAAAATAATAAGTTAAAATGGTTATTTCTCACAGATGGGTTTTCCACTTTGCTCATCTACGCCAGCTCCCCGTATTGGTTCCATACATCCCAACAGAGAGCCCAGTACTACGTGATACTGCTTATGAGGTATGTGATATGTATGATTAGCATTAGCTTAACACAGGTCATATCTGTGGATTACTCTGATGCTTTATTCTGCTTAAAAAATCAGGTTGCTCTGGTAGCTCTGGCAACAATTCCGTCATCTCATAAGGATCTCCTATCTGCTGTGAAATCTTGGCCTCCTGCAATATACTCTGCTCTTCCTGTCATTGCAGCTATAGTGCCCCAACTTAACACGTCATCCATGACTGACCAACTCAAAGAGGTGAGAGCAAGTAAATGCAGTCTCCATCTGTATGCATCTGAGCTATATATTAAACATGTTAAAACTCTCAGCTTGTTTGCTGTATCAGGCACTGGCAGTGTTGTATGAAATTGATGGGCAATGCGAGAAAGCTTTTGCACTTTATGCTGATGTAAGTGCTCACTTATAAAGTTATAATCATTGTACCAGTTAAATTTAGGAATTTTTCTTCTATCATTGTTCCATGGCAATAATGCGTTTGCTTTTTATTCAATTCTATTTTTCAGCTTATGAAACCAGATATTTTCGAGTTCATCGAGAAGCATAACTTGCATGATTCCATTCGTGAGAAGGTGAAAATTGTCAATTCTTAAAAGCAGATTGTTCTTGATGTTTCTCTATCTTGTATAAAGTAGAAAGGGGCACCTTTTATTGTAGTTTATAAAGTAGAAACTGGCATACTTTACATATTTGCTGTCTTTTTGTTTTGTAAATCTCTCATATGTTGTTTACAGGTCGCGCAGCTAATGGTGATTGATCATAAGCGCGCAGTTTCACTGTTAATCCAGTACAAAGACTTGATTACTCCTGCTGAAGTAGTGTCTCAACTTCTGGCTGCAAAAAAAGAATGTGATTCGAGATACTTTCTGTATGAGTATTTGCGTGCGCTATTTGAAGTTAACCCTCATGCTGGCAGAGATTTTCATGACATGCAGGTACATTGAAAGAGTTCAGATCAATATTCTTTTTTGTTACATAAGAAACTTGGTCTGTCCATTGTGGTGATAACATAAAATTTAGTGTGTGTATTAACCACATTGCTTCTGTCCTACGAAAACAGGTCGAGCTGTATGCAGAGTATGATAAAAAAATGCTGCTTCCTTTTCTTCGGAGTAGCCAGCATTACATGCTTGAAAAGGTATGGAAAATCAATGATCGCGAAGCTCTGATATTCCATGATATCTTTGTTGTTACTGACATCATCGTCTCCAAATTGTTGCATTAGGCCTATGAAGTCTGTTTAAAAAAAGATCTACTTAGTGAGCAAGTTTTCATCCTCGGAAGAATGGGGAATCCAAAGCAAGCTCTCGCTGTTATTATAGACAAACAGGGGGATATAAAAGAGGTACCCTTTTTCTTCTTCTTCCTTTTGGGCTTATATATTTTGGCTGTCTTTCTAAATTTTGATTACATGACATTTTACAGGCTGTAGAATTTGTCAGTATGCAGCATGATGACGATCTGTGGGAAGAACTTATTAGACAATGTCTTAATAAACCTGAAATGGTGAATATTCACTCCTTTCACTGTCAAGTACACGTTTATTACAATAGATAGCTTTTGAGTATTTGCACATAACTAGAGGTGGCACTTCTGATCCGACTATTCGGGTTATGTTTTGTCTCTGCGTGTCAAAAGTTGCCCAAAGTGTATATATATTTTATGCATAAAATCTTTATATTTTTAATCCAAAACTCATAAATAACAAACTTTGTAATAATACTTTACATTAATAATCTGTAAAAAAATCGATTTTTGTGGACTGAAGTGTTTGGGTTAACTCAAATCGCACATAATGCTACCTGTTTTGACCTACTACCCAACCCGCCCGACTCAATCATTTTGCCACCTCTGCCAATAGTTGTTTTGATTTTTTTTTGCATAAAGTCATTTTTTCTTTGCTTGGCAGGTTGGTGTTTTGTTAGAGCATACCGTCGGCAATCTTGATCCTTTATATATTGTCAGTATTGTACCCAATGGCTTGGAGATCCCTCGGTTAGTATAACCATTCTCCCTCTGCCATCTTTATTAGTTCATTGGCTCTTTTCATGAAAGAAAATAAATTTATCACTTATGATCGATTAATTTCAGGCTGAGGGACCGTTTAGTCAAGATTATTACGGATTACAGGACTGAAACATCTCTGAGACATGGTTGTAATGATATACTCAAGGTACTTTCCACTTTCGCAATACTACTAATAGCAATCTATTTTAGTATGATAATCTCCAAAATGAATATTGCCAGGCGGATATTGTTAATCTTTTAGTCAAATATTACAAAGAAGCAAGACGTGCAATATACTTAAGCAATGAAGAAAAAGGAACACGTTCTAACATGGACAATGAGGGCAGTAACCCAATGGATAGAGCCCCGGTCCTAAAATCCATGGAAGCAAAGTCAAAAACCCGAGCAGGTGGGAGATGCTGCATATGTTTTGATCCATTATCAATACAAAATGCATCAGTGATTGTATTCTTTTGCTGTCACGCATACCACTTGCATTGCCTCATGGATTCCACTAATTCTATAACAACCAAAAAAGGATCAGGAGTCACATCTGCTAACTCCTACTCTAATGGCGATTACATTGAGGACGATGAAGATGAAGATGAGGATGATACCCCTACAAGTGCCTCTCGGATGCGATGCATTATGTGTACCACAGCTGCGGGTTGATATGTGCATGTGATTATTTATTTTTTACTTTTTTCCTCGATTGTTGTTTGATGAGGCTTTTGTATATCGTGTATTTGTTTTAATTTAATGGTGGTCAAGTGTAAGTTGTTGGTGAGAAAATGAGGTTTTTTGTAGTTTAAGAGAGATCGACTCCTGAGAGGTTGTTTGTGTTTATGGACATATACTATGCTAATATCCATTGAATTCCTAACAGGAAAAAAGTGCTATACAAGTACAATTCATGTGTTTGTACACTTTGTTGTAACTGCAATGTTCATACTGTTCAATATACTATAGCTTATTGAACGACTCTTATTTGTCTGTTTCTTCTCGTCTTGCAATTCAACAGATTTTTGAGATGTAAGTAGGTTTTTCGTATTCCTTGGAAACGACATAATCTTGTTTGCAACTACAAAACATACTGTACTGCAATCACTTGTTGATCTTATACTCTTAATAGTATCTTTTTAGCCACTTTTACACTAGTTTATTGCTTTCTGCATTGTACAGGAAAAGAAAAACTTTTAGGATTGAGATTCTTTAATATTTGTCATTCAAGTTGTGTCATGTTGAAGGAATAACATAAAATTAAATTAGATAGTGGGGGTCATTATTAGATAAAATATATGACTCACCAATTTATATTCTCTCGCAATATGTTAACATGAGAAGAACATTAGAGAGTTAAACATGAGAGGATCATAATCCAAACTTTTAATACGCTACAAAGAAAAAATGGCTAGATACATTTACCAACAATTAACCCATTAAAAATATATATGGTCGCTGCTAGTAAAATATATGGCCTGTTTTAATATTTTAGGTTTCGGATAAAAACTAGATGAAGAGGGATGTTTCTGGTTCTAAAGTCAAGAAGAGATGCATGTTAAAATTTAGTGAATGTGATTTTTAAAAGTTAAAGAAAATATTACATGTTTCGTCCTTGTGGTTTACCTGAAATCACACCCACCGTCTTTATATTTTAATTTTTTTTGAACGGCTAAATTTTTATTGATAAAACTAGCAAGAAGCAAGAAAATACAATCCATACAAAAACACCAAACTTAAAAATATAGCACCTAAAACACCTCCTCTAACGATAAAACACACAAAGACATACCTAGAAAATAAAATAAACAACACCTCTTATACGCCTATCAGCCTATGCTAACACCTTAATTTTTACACCATCGATACTTAATTTTCAAACCGATTGCATCGGTGGCCCCTCTTTTAGGCTGTGTTTGGCACACAAGATTGTTGAGAGATTATGCTTATTTTTTCAAAAAATAATCTTTATTTGGCAGACATAACTTATAAGAGATTATAAAAAAAAAAAAAAAAAAAAAAAAAAAAAAAAAAAAAAAGTCTTCCATAATCTCTTAAAACCAAAGGTTACTTCATGTAGCTTATAAAAATAATCTCTTTTTATAATCTACACCAGTTCCAGCAACAGTTACTTTCGCCTAACATACCCTTAGAAAATAAAGATCAAACTATGAAATAATCTATAGCTTTTTATTACACGGATAATCTTTATTTTCAAAAATAGAGACTATCAATGAAAATAGTTTGAAAAATACGGATTACCTAGTAATTAAAATCGAATAAGGATGATCAGTGTGATTTTAGGTAAACTACAGGGACTAAACATGTATGTGGAAAACTAGAAGGGGGGTTGAATAGTTTACCGATTAAAATCTTTTTGACTTGTTAAGTTAGCTCTGAAACTTTCCGTTTGATCAAAGATATATGCACAAACACAATATATAACATGCAAGTAAATGAAAGAAACGATCAAACCACAACACGAGTATTTATCGTGGTTCGGCTACAAGGACTCTTTTTCCTTGCCCTACGTCCACGCCCCGAGTATCCAACTCGAGAGTTTCTTTCACTAGTCAACAAGCTCCTTTCACCGGCGGAGAAAACCTTACACGTCGCTTATACTTATACCGACACAAAGCTAAATGTCGAGTTCTTTTACAAGGGCACAACCACTCCCGTTAGTTCTTTTACTAGGGTACAACAACTCCCAACACTCTTTGTATTTTGAGGACTAAAATACTAACCGATCACTACTGAAAATACACAATCAAATGAAGTGTAAACTACACAAGTCTACACAATGCTAAGCTAACAAGTCTTGCAACGTTGTGTTGAATACTTGTTACTTTTAGTAAGCTCGTGAATCTCTTTGCTACAAAAAGAAACTTCACATATGAAATGTTAAGAGGTTAGATGAAAGAATGAATGTGTGTGTAAAATGTAATGTCAAGTGATGAGCCAAAATTCAACTTGTGGCTCAATATTTATAGCCAAACCTTCTGCAGGTCTGGCGGATCAGGCGGACCCCTCAAAAGGGTTCCACCCGTGTACCTCCAGGGTACCGCCGGGCTTGCAGTTGGTTTTGCAATAAATCTTGCAAACCAAACAAGGTCACATCTCATTACTCTTGCAAACCAAACAATGTCACATCACATAATATCAAGTCAAACACTAAACTTGCAGGCAACATCAAAGTAAGTCAAACACATTTCTTTCCATAAATGTATAATCACAAAACTTGCCATAAATGTGATGTGACAATTCTATTTTTAGAAAATAAAAGATGTTGTGTTTTATGAAATGTAAAATGTAGCATAAGTCTAGTTTATGCAAGTCTTTAAAACTAAGATTATGTTTTACTTAGAAGCTAAAGTTTACATTTGTCATTAACAAAACTTAGCGAAGATCGTAAAATATAAATAACGTTTTTAGGCGATATTTGTATTAACAATGTAATTTCTTCAAATTTAAAGCATTTTATTAAATAAAAGTTAAAACATATTGTGCACTCTCTTAGGGTTTTTAATGGAAGACGTTGTTCCTGACATCCTTGAGAGTATACTCAAAAGATTGAATGTGAAGGATCTCATCCGATGCAAAATCTTTCTTTCATATCCAGCAACCGCTTCGTTAACGCTCATCTGAAACATAGGTACAACAGTGACCGCGATAATAGTAAATTCCAACATAGGAGGATCGTTATGGTTCAGCTTTCATGTTACACCGGCATGCCAAGTTTTGGGTATTATCTTAATAACTTGAATCACGCAGGCAGTCGATGTAACATTGTTGGTTCTTCTAAAGGTCTTGTATGCATCACTTCTTCCTGTGGTCGAATTTTAGTAGCCAATCCTTCTACTAGACAGTTCAGAATACTGCCGAAACCACTCCTTGGATACAAATCAGGAGGCGAATATCCAGGACCTGTCGGTTTTGGTTATGATTCATTTTCAGATGACCACAAGGTTGTTCTAGGATCTAGAGGGGATTGTTGCACCAGGTTCAGCATTTTAAGTTTGAAAACAAATGCATGGAAATACGCTGAACAGGTATCCTGTACCTACCAGCTCAGTTTTAAGTTTGTTGGTGCCTTGTGCAATGGGGCGATTCACCGAGTAATAAAGGCTGATAAGTCCAAGTATGTGATTATTGCTTTTGATTTATCCAAAGAGGAATTCAAAGAAATCCCTCAACCTGATGAAGGACTTACTTTATTTTCCTGGCTTGGGATTATCGATGGATGTCTATGCGTATGGCATCCAACCGGTTGTAGTGGTATTCCTAGCTGGGTCATGAAAAGTTACAACGTAAAATCGTCTTGGACTCTCTTGCCGCCTTATGACGACCATGTTCCCCACAAGGTTAATGATGCTATACACACCTTAAAATCTCTCGAGGGTGGTAATTACATTCCACACACGAGTTTCTTTACTGTTGATAATGAGCAGATCGAGTTAAGATACAAGGAACAAGATATGTGTGCCCTTATATTTGTGCATAGCCTTGTATCTCCTCCTGTCTACGGGAGACTCAATAGAAAGAGGGAGCCAACGAACAACCATAAGGTGATTTCTAATTACATATCATTATCATGTATTCCTTTCTTTCAAACGTCACATAGTATAGTATAGATAATATATGTAATATATCAGCTTTGTTAAGCATGTGGCAATCAAGCTTTTGATTAGCCTATATGATCTTCTATAGGTTATATATAAAGGCTTTCTAGTGTTTTAGTTAGACGTACTCCCATCTTGCCCTGTATTTGATTTATGTAGTTTGGATTAGATCCGAAGCTAAAACACACCTAATATATACCTTTTTATAAGTAACTTACTAACTTGCTATGAGTAGCTATAGTCTGGAGTCTTATCATTATTTATTTGTATGAAAGCTGCATTGTGCAACTGTTTACGTACTAGTGGAAAGCTTGTTACACATGCGAGCACATAAATGAGAAACTCGGAAAGTAGTAATGTGCATTAGTTGAAACACACACTTGTCCTCAAAAGTAGTAACTTGAAGCTTATTAGTTGTCTAAAGCGCAATTTTGCTCATATTTTTGTTCGAGATATTCGATGCTCTTCCCACTTTGCTTGCTATGCCTTTTCTTGTTAACTATATGTTTTTACTCACTGCAAGTGCATTTTAATTTTTAAGTTATTTAAGGGATGTCCGAGCTGAGGTCGATGTTGTTGGAGTGAAGATGACATCACATCCATACACTAATTTGCTTGTTCTTCAAGATTTTAAAGATCTGTGCTTATCGATCAGTTGTCTTCTTTCTTTACAGTATCTTGTGTTTGATGGTTTTGAATCAATAATGTCACACCCCCAAAATCGGGTCCAGCGGAAGCATACATGTAGCTGGGGTGTAACTCAACTGGTATTACAACACAAGTTCAAAACTGGTTTTCACTTAAATCATTTAGAATAAAATCATTTAACCAAAAGTATTGAATTTACATCGTTAAAATATAGTGCGGAAGTAGGCCCGTAAAATAGTTTAAAATGGTCCCCAAGTGAATATCAGAGTCTTCTATGACCATGCCATGCCCTGCCAAAACCTCCAGTAGCGTGCCATTGCTTAAAACCTGAAAATACATGCTAAAGAGTGTCAACACGAGGTTGGTGAGTTCATAAGTTTGTATTAAAACATTAGTGTTGTGAGTACAATAGAGAGTTTTGTGACCATTGTGTAACTCACAATGTCATAAAAATAAAGTTTACCTTACAGTAAAATCAGGATTTTGGACCATGAGTAGAGTGTGTGATCATTACAACAAATATAATATCACATAGAAAAATAGTCTATTACGCTAGCGCTAAGTTCATGCAACCGAAGCTATAACAGTGTGCATGCTCTAGAAGCATGTTAAATATAAAGGCCCGGCAAGTGTTTATCCCATTACACTTGTAATTCGACATGTTATACGCTCGCGTTTGCCTATCCGGTCAAACCGAACGGGGGAGTCACCACCAATAGATCTATTTATAACATTCGCGCTTCCCAGCAGGAATTGACGGTTCATGAGTTTGGGCATAGTGGGATTCAAGGGCTTAGGCTAATCCGCGTAATAGTTTAGATAAAACATAAGTTTCAGTATGGTCCATAAACGTGTTTGCATAAAAGCAATAGTTCATTAAGTGTGTTGCATAAAAGCAATAGTTCATTAAGTGTGTTGCATAAAAGCAAGAGTTCACAAAGTGTGTTGCATAAAAGCAAGAGTTCACAAAGTGTGTTGCATAAAAGCAAGAGTTCATAAAGTGTGCTGCATGTTTATAAAGCATTTGTGTATGTGAGGAAATAATCAAGTATGCAACCAATATACACATAGGTGCATTTGAATAATCAATCAAGTATTCAAAGAAATAGTAATGTTTAACTAAACAATTGCGCATTCAAGCATTGAGTTTAGTCAAAAACGAGCATGTATTCTCCCCCAAAACAGTTATAAAAACAGGAAAAAGTAGGGGGGGTATGAACTCACCTGGTGCGATAGCTATGATGACAAAAGTGGATACACTGAAATGAGGCACGATCTCTAATTGCAACCTAATATGAATGATAGTTTCTCATGTAAGAAACGAAATGATGCTACACATGCAAGTACGTATGCTATCGATACCACTCGTTAGTTTTGGAAATAACGCTTATCGTAAAAAAAATACATTTTTGACGTCTCGTTAAGTTAATAACCACTTTTCATGTAGTTGTGTCGAAAAGGTACTCCACGATCCTCGTTTGGTGTTTTATCGGTAAATATAAGGTTTTCGCCGCAAAATAACATTTTCATTACTTGAAAATATGATCAAAATGGCCTCGCAAAACTAGTCGCGAAATATTGTACGTTAAGTGTTAATGGTCAAGCTCGGCGTTTTTGAAAACCTTGTAACAATATCTTGAAGTCGTGTTATTTAACCTTTGGCTATACGGGTCTCGATCGATGAGAGAATCGACTCTTATTGTTGCTATTTGAAATTATTATGCTCAATACTTAGAAAATTTCATTATAGCAAAAGCTGTCAAAATATATATAGTTTATCGGGTATATAGATGAGGTCGTAGTTTATTCGTTACGTGTCCAATGATCAAACGGCCAATTGATTTGAAAAACTTGTTGGAAGATCTTGATTTCATAAAACTACGGCTCGGACTCAAACTGATCTGATTATAAAGAAAAACAGCCGAGAAAATGGTGTCTCGCAAAGACAGTTTTGCGGCAAAAGTAATAATAGAAAAGCTGATGGAAATATATATATATCGTCAGATTTCAAACACTTGTATCTTTTTCGTTATAAGCCCGTTTTCTATGTTCTTTATATCCCCGCGAAGGTAATCAAGTATACTTTAGGTTTCTCAAGGTCTCGGCTAGTCAAGATATCATTAAATCTCAGTTTTCCTAGCTAGAAAATCGGGACAGATTCAATATTTCAGAAAGTATAGTTTTCGTCGTTAATCTTGAAAATAGCATATCTTTTTCGTCGTAACTCGGATTTTATCCCCGTTTTCGGCCATAGTTTCGTCTCGGAATGTATTTTCTAAATCTTTGGTCCAAAGTTACACCCTAGACCCTGAGTTTCCCACGTTTTACAGAAATGGACAGCAGCTTTGAAAGTTTGTCAAAATCAACTTTTCTAGTTCAAGGGTTGTTCAAAGCTTAACCAAACTATCTCAAATCAACTCCACAAGTACCCAATCCTACCATACACCTTCTTAGGGTGTCATGGGTTCCTAGTCTTCACCAAAAATGGTGGATCTCATGAGATTGTTAATAAAAATTATAGATCTATGTTTATAAAAACAAAATGATTAATAAGTGGTATGGATCTTACATACTTGCATGTTTTACCAATATATCTTGAAAATACATAAAAATATAAAGTAAATGAAAGTATGAAAAGATCAAAAGTATTTTTGAAGCTTACTTGAATGTTTGAGGTGATTTGACGAGAAATTGATTAATAACCTAGGGTTTTTACCACAAAACCCCAACTAGATCATGATTAGAACTTGATAAACACTTGGATCTTGAAAAGTTAATGGTTTCTTCTTGGTTCTTTGCCTTGGCCGATCCACCCCAAGAGAGAAAGAAAGGGAATTGTTGCTAGTTTGTTTAGTGTAAAATGAAAATGTGGTGGAAAAAGGAGTATATATATATATGGTCTAGCATTAATGGTGGTCAAAAAGTTGGTCCAAGGGGGGGGGGGGGGCATATGGGCGGCAAAAGGAGGGAAACAAGGGGGAGTGTTGGTGGCTCATTAAATGTAGTTGTCTAGTAACACATGTGCAAGTATTAGTTGGTTTTGTGTATTAGGTGTTATCGGGTACCGAGTTATCTAAAAATAAATGTTACCGAGGTGAAATAAAATACGACGAAGTTGTAAAAGTTGTAAAATAATATTCCTGATGAGAATCGGGTGTTAGAATAATTATTGAATTGAAATAACGCAACCCGACGGAGTAATGAGCTCCGACCGTAAAATGTAGCAATTGATTTCAAAGCACCGGGTAAAATAATAATATAATTTTTTATATTATTATAATGAGTATAAAAATATGTTAGGATCGTAGTCGGGAGTATCGGGTATACGTTCATAGTAAAAACTGAGTGGTAACGTTAATTACAAATTAAGCATACGTAAATTAAAATAATGCATATCCGTGTAGTAACTAATGTGATGATGACTATGTGTAGACTATTCCAGTCTATATGAAGTATCATTAATGAATGATGCATGAATTCGCAGCTAAACCTAACTGGTTACGCGAATTGAATACCTGTAAACTCAGTTTACGATGGAATGAACGGCAATCGTGAATAGTGATTCCCTCCGGGAATGAATAGTGTCACATGAATAGTAAAATTTTTGAACGTTTCTCGGAATCACAAACTGATTCCGAAAATGATGAATAGTGACCGGTGAATAGTAATCGATGAATAGTAACTGATGAATAGTGAATAGGAGAAATGTCCCGAAAATGCGGGTTGTTACAGTCTCACCCCCTTAAAAGGAACTTCGTCCCGAAGTTCAGTTTGTGTTGGTCTTTAGAGTGGTATTGGTGAAAAGATGATGATTTTTATCGTGCATACTACTGAGCTCTGACAAGGTTCAAGTCTGACGGCCACTAGGCCTACTCTGTCAGAAATAGTAAATGGTTCAGTGTGTATTGGGTTTAACCTTCTGAAGTTTTCTGAATGGTATCATGCCTTTCCTAGGCAGAACTTTCAACATAATCATGCCACGAACTTGAAATTCTAGTGGTTTACCGCTTATCGAACTTGTAATTGATTCTTGATTTGTAGAAAATTTCCTGGTTATTTCATGAATGGTTACGAGACTAGTGAGTTGGGCTTTTCCAAGTTTTGATCCGTCAATGGATGTTGACACATCGACCATAGAGTGCTTCAAATGGTGTAGTCCCTAAGCTCTTGTGGTAACTATGGTTATAAAGGAATCTGATTTATGGAAAATGGTTAATCCAACCATTTCTAGAGTCAATCACTCATGCTATGAGCATATCTTCCTATGTTTGAATCGATCTCAAATTCTGACCATTGATCTGCAGATGATAGGTGGTGTAGTTCCAAAAGAATCTTAATGAAATCGCTAAGAGTTTGAGGTGAATAAAATTCCTCTATTAGGGATAATTGAAATGGGTATCATGAATCTTGTTTTGAAAGACTTACAAGGTTAAGTCCGTCAAAGGGTGTTGTTAAAAATAATAGATTACGATAAGGTTGTGATCCTCCGCAGGATGTCATGAATTGAGTCTCTCTCCACCTACGATGCTTAGTCTCCATATATGTCATCAAATCACAAACTCCTAAATGTATAAGAGATGTAATATAGTGATTGATTTTCAAAGTTTGTTTTGGAGATTGGGTGTTTTGTTCATAAACCTTCCCTGAGTAAATAAATTTACAACTTCAAGCAAACGGCTTTCCAAGTAACATTTTTCTCGATGTTTCAAAATTTAGTAGTTATGCAAGATAGGACTATTTTCATCATAAAGTGGATAGTATGGTTTACCAAAGATTGATGTTTAAAATTTCCTAACATTCAATAGTTTTGTGAAAGGTTAACCAAAAGGAATTTGCTTGTCAAAATAAGTGCCTCAGAAGGTATTTCTTTCAAGATATATGTTTTGTATAATGGTAGTTTGGAGAAAAATCCACTTAAAAGTAAAAGTATTAAGAGGATAAAATAGTCGGGTAGGTATGTCTGCACAAATGCATAGATGTCTAACATGTTTCAGTAAAGTCTATTGGTGAGGACATGTTCAATTTATAGTCTTGGGTAAGAGGTTGGATGTATCTCTATAGTGTTGCTTTGTGAGCATTCGCATAGAAACTAATCTTGTAATTCAATCAAGTCAATACTTTCCAGATGGTGGAATTGTGGCAATCATGCCAGTGATAGTGGTTCGAATGGTTTTGTGGTATCCTGAGATTTCTGTTGAGTTTTGAAGGGTTTCAATGTACCGAGAGATCCTCCTTATAGATGGTATGGAAAGTCTTTCCTAGGGAGGTCATTGATAATATCCACTTATCAATATAGGGAGTAGTGAGGGATGAGTGACATCGGAGTGTATAGAGTGTTAGCTAATCCCTTATATATGGGGATGGGGAAAGGAAATGATAATGAGGGTGAGAAGGGATAAGATTGTGACAACTGCGACAAAATGAGATTGTGATAAAAGAAAATACTGTGATATAAGTGTATCGTGCATAGACGTAAATGTCCATGAGATGAAATGACCAGTTGGCGTGCTTCCAATCGGTGGTTAACGAGATGGTGAAAAGTATGAATGTTCTGCCAACGAGTGTTTTCACACATGTAAATAAAACATTTGGAAATTGAGTAGAGAATTCAATCCAGACAGAATTTTATTATAACCATTCTCAGTATTGCAAAATTCATTTCCGAGTCAGACATAGGTGGTCAGCCTATATCTCACTATCCCAGGTTGAATATAGATGACCAGTCTATATTCCACCAAGGTTCCATGAATTTTGAAATACTCAGCTCAGTTATACTAAGACTATGTCCTTCCCAAATACCAAGACGTTCTGAACGACAAAAGCAAGTGACCAAACTCGAGGTCAAGTTATGAAACTATGCCAGGAGAAACATAATGTGGTGACATATATGATACGTGAACATGCTTATATGAAATACAATTATAGTAATCAACTATAATAAATGAATATAGTATATCAGATAATGGGACACAAATCTCATCACCTAAGTCAGCAACTAACCACAAATGAGGCTTCAGCTTGGCAGGCAGGCACGTGACGGTCATAGGGTTAAGTTTTCGTAAAAGTAGCTATAGTCTAGGTTTTAAAAACACTTAGTTCGCTATAGCCAAAGCTCTGATACCAATCTGTCACACCCCCAAAATCGGGTCCAGCGGAAGCATACATGTAGCTGGGGTGTAACTCAATTGGTATTACAACACAAGTTCAAAACTGGTTTTCACTTAAATCATTTAGAATAAAATCATTTAACCAAAAGTATTGAATTTACATCGTTAAAATATAGTGCGGAAGTAGGCCCGTAAAATAGTTTAAAATGGTCCCCAAGTGAATATCAGAGTCTTCTATGACCATGCCATGCCATGCCAAAACCTCCAGTAGCGAGCCATTGCTTAAAACCTGAAAATACATGCTAAAGAGTGTCAACACGAGGTTGGTGAGTTCATAAGTTTGTATTAAAACATTAGTGTTGTGAGTACAATAGAGAGTTTTGTGACCATTGTGTAACTCACAATGTCATAAAAATAAAGTTTACCTTACAGTAAAATCAGGATTTTGGACCATGAGTAGAGTGTGTGATCATTACAACAAATATAATATCACATAGAAAAATAGTCTATTACGCTAGCGCTAAGTTCATGCAACCGAAGCTATAACAGTGTGCATGCTCTAGAAGCATGTTAAATATAAAGGCCCGGCAAGTGTTTATCCCATTACACTTGTAATTCGACATGTTATACGCTCGCGTTTGCCTATCCGGTCAAACCGAACGGGGGAGTCACCACCAATAGATCTATTTATAACATTCGCGCTTCCCAGCAGGAATTGACGGTTCATGAGTTTGGGCATAGTGGGATTCAAGGGCTTAGGCTAATCCGCGTAATAGTTTAGATAAAACATAAGTTTCAGTATGGTCCATAAACGTGTTTGCATAAAAGCAATAGTTCATTAAGTGTGTTGCATAAAAGCAAGAGTTCATAAAGTGTGTTGCATAAAAGCAAGAGTTCACAAAGTGTGTTGCATAAAAGCAAGAGTTCACAAAGTGTGTTGCATAAAAGCAAGAGTTCATAAAGTGTGCTGCATGTTTATAAAGCATTTGTGTATGTGAGGAAATAATCAAGTATGCAACCAATATACACATAGGTGCATTTGAATAATCAATCAAGTATTCAAAGAAATAGTAATGTTTAAGTAAACAATTGTGCATTCAAGCATTGAGTTTAGTCAAAAACGAGCATGTATTCTCCCCCAAAACAGTTATAAAAACAGGAAAAAGTAGGGGGGTATGAACTCACCTGGTGCGATAGCTATGATGACAAAAGTGGATACACTGAAATGAGGCACGATCTCTAATCGCAACCTAATATGAATGATAGTTTCTCATGTAAGAAACGAAATGATGCTACACATGCAAGTACGTATGCTATCGATACCACTCGTTAGTTTTGGAAATAACGCTTATCGTCAAAAAAATACATTTTTGACGTCTCGTTAAGTTAATAACCACTTTTCATGTAGTTGTGTTGAAAAGGTACTCCACGATCCTCGTTTGGTGTTTTATCGGTAAATATAAGGTTTTCGCCGCAAAATAACATTTTCATTACTGGAAAATATGACCAAAATGGCCTCGCAAAACTAGTCGCGAGATATTGTACGTTAAGTGTTAATGGTCAAGCTCGGCGTTTTTGAAAACCTTGTAACAATATCTTGAAGTCGTGTTATTTAACCTTTGGCTATACGGGTCTCGATCGATGAGAGAATCGACTCTTATTGTTGCTATTTGAAATTATTATGCTCAACACTTAGAAAATTTCATTATAGCAAAAGCTGTCAAAATATATATAGTTTATCGGGTATATAGATGAGGTTGTAGTTTATTCGTTACGTGTCCAATGATCAAACGGCCAATTGATTTGAAAAACTTGTTGGAAGATCTTGATTTCATAAAACTACGGCTCGGACTCAAACTGATCTGATTATAAAGAAAAACAGCCGAGAAAATGGTGTCTCGCAAAGACAGTTTTGCGGCAAAAGTAATAATAGAAAAGCTGATGGAAATATATATATATCGTCAGATTTCAAACACTTGTATCTTTTTCGTTATAAGCCCGTTTTCTATGTTCTTTATATCCCCGCGAAGGTAATCAAGTATACTTTAGGTTTCTCAAGGTCTCGGCTAGTCAAGATATCATTAAATCTCAGTTTTCCTAGCTAGAAAAATCGGGACAGATTCAATATTTCAGAAAGTATAGTTTTCGTCATTAATCTTGAAAATAGCATATCTTTTTCGTCGTAACTCGGATTTTATCCCCGTTTTCGGCCATAGTTTCGTCTCGGAATGTATTTTCTAAATCTTTGGTCCAAAGTTACACCCTAGACCCTGAGTTTCCCACATTTTACAGAAATGGACAGCAGCTTTGAAAGTTTGTCAAAATCAACTTTTCTAGTTCAAGGGTTGTTCAAAGCTTAACCAAACTATCTCAAATCAACTCCACAAGTACCCAATCCTACCATACACCTTCTTAGGGTGTCATGGGTTCCTAGTCTTCACCAAAAATGGTGGATCTCATGAGATTGTTAATAAAAATTATAGATCTATGTTTATAAAAACAAAATGATTAATAAGTGGTATGGATCTTACATACTTGCATGTTTTACCAATATATCTTGAAAATACATAAAAATATAAAGTAAATGAAAGTATGAAAAGATCAAAAGTATTTTTGAAGCTTACTTGAATGTTTGAGGTGATTTGACGAGAAATTGATTAATAACCTAGGGTTTTTACCACAAAACCCCAACTAGATCATGATTAGAACTTGATAAACACTTGGATCTTGAAAAGTTAATGGTTTCTTCTTGGTTCTTTGCCTTGGCCGATCCACCCCAAGAGAGAAAGAAAGGGAATTGTTGCTAGTTTGTTTAGTGTAAAATGAAAATGTGGTGGAAAAAGGAGTATATATATATATGGTCTAGCATTAATGGTGGTCAAAAAGTTGGTCCAAGGGGGGGGGGGGCATATGGGCGGCAAAAGGAGGGAAACAAGGGGGAGTGTTGGTGGCTCATTAAATGTAGTTGTCTAGTAACACATGTGCAAGTATTAGTTGGTTTTGTGTATTAGGTGTTATCGGGTACCGAGTTATCTAAAAATAAATGTTACCGAGGTGAAATAAAATACGACGAAGTTGTAAAAGTTGTAAAATAATATTCCTGATGAGAATCGGGTGTTAGAATAATTATTGAATTGAAATAACGCAACCCGACGGAGTAATGAGCTCCGACCGTAAAATGTAGCAATTGATTTCAAAGCACCGGGTAAAATAATAATATAATTTTTTATATTATTATAATGAGTATAAAAATATGTTAGGATCGTAGTCGGGAGTATCGGGTATACGTTCATAGTAAAAACTGAGTGGTAACGTTAATTACAAATTAAGCATACGTAAATTAAAATAATGCATATCCGTGTAGTAACTAATGTGATGATGACTATGTGTAGACTATTCCAGTCTATATGAAGTATCATTAATGAATGATGCATGAATTCGCAGCTAAACCTAACTGGTTACGCGAATTGAATACCTGTAAACTCAGTTTACGATGGAATGAACGGCAATCGTGAATAGTGATTCCCTCCGGGAATGAATAGTGTCACATGAATAGTAAAATTTTTGAACGTTTCTCGGAATCACAAACTGATTCCGAAAATGATGAATAGTGACCGGTGAATAGTAATCGATGAATAGTAACTGATAATAGTGAATAGGAGAAATGTCCCGAAAATGCGGGTTGTTACAAATAACTTGTGTTTGATGGATTTTTAGTAATTTGTTGCTTTGTTGATTTCCGAAAATATTCAAATCCGTTACTATGTTTTAATAAAGGGCGGATGTGAGGGATCTCATCCGATGCAAAAGCGTGTGCAAGCTATGGCATTCTTTCATTTCCAGTAACCGCTTCGTTAATGCTCATTTGAAACATATATAGGTACGACAGTGATCGCAATAACAATAAATTCAACCTTAGGAGGATCTATATGTCGTCTAATTAAGTTAAATTCTTACCCTGGCCTTTGTAACCTTAACTATCGTACCTCACTCAATGCATGCAACATTGTTGGTTCTTCTAATGGCCTCGTACGTATGCATCGTTTCTAAAAGTGCTCGAATTTTAGTAGCTAATCCCTCTACTAGACAGTTCAAAATACTCCTAGGGCGTGTTTGGTTCACCGTATTTTGGGGGGTTGTGGTGGTTTTGAATTTAAATTTTAGATTTAATCGTGTTTGGTTTACTTTTCAGAAGGTTTTAAATTTTTGAAAAGGCCTCAATTGATGGGGTTCAAAAAACGTAGGGTGAGGGGTTGAATTTGAAACACGGGAGTTAAAAGGTCAAAGTTGGACCTACATACCTGTATCCCACTTGTTCTTTTTTTGTTTTCTTATGTACTTCACCATTCTTTTATCATATTACAAATGTACCTAATGATTTGATTGGTTGATTTTAAAAAATGATTGGTGGAAATTTGGAGAGAGAAAGTACATAATACAATTGTACAAGTGATATATGCATTAGGCATGCTTTTAGGCTTGTGTTGTAGGTCTAAATAGCAATACTATTATCCACAGATCCGGAATTCAAAGAAATCCCCCAACCTGATTACAATGTCGATTATAAGCTAGATTCTTTATTCAACCTTGGAATTGTCGATGAATGTCTATGCATATTTGATCCGCACCGTTCTTATTATCCTATATGGGTCATGAAAAGCTACAAATTGAAAGTCTAGGACTCTCGTGCAATCGTATGATGATATTCCTCCTAATCAGCAGATTAATGCTATACACACCTTAGAATATGTCACACCCCCAAAATACCTGAATGGCAGCGGAATGGAATACCTGGGGGTGACGGTCATAGCACCACAGTTACAGTTATATTGAACGACCTAAAGTGTCGTTTGGAAAATATATCGTTTGATTTATTTAAAAGAAGTTCAGAGTTACAAAACATAGGTCCCAAAGTATTTAAAAGTTAAATGAAACAAGTTTGGTACAATCAAACGATAATATATAAGTGCATGAAAATCCAAAATGAGACGCGTCATCCTTGCTACTCACTAAAATGACTCCATGCATGCCATGAGATATACCTTAGTTACCTGAAAATACATTGCTAAAACGGTCAACATAAAGTTGGTGAGAAATCATAGGTTTATAAGTTAAAACGGATGTACATTAGCCATAAGTAAAGTAAAGTGACAAAAATGTCAAAAGAAAGCTACATTGACTCTTAAGCTCATGACCCCGAAGCTAGACATAGTTACTTGGCCCCAAATGAGTGTTTACTAGACACTCTAATATATTAGACATGAAATGCATCTGTAATTCCGTTGGAGCAACCCAAACACGGATGGAGGAGTCACCCTCAATAGATCTATTCACTCACTCTCGCTCGTACTTTAATTAACGGTACATGATAATAAAGGGGACTTGTCAAGACGTGGTAATAAGGAAACTTAAGCAATGTAAGGAGTTTAATACTTAGGCATGTACAAAAATAAGTGGTGCAATGTATTCTCCCCCGTGGGATTTGAAATCAAAGTATTATATTAAAAACGGGGCTATGAAAACTCACCTCGAAGTGATAGTACAATGTGATGGAATGATAAGGACAACAAGGAACGAAATCAACTGCAACCTATGATGAATGAATATGATCTAATTTAGATCATGAAATGATGTAGAGAATATGCATGCACATGATACCTATACCACTAATAACTTGAAAATATACTAGTTATAGTCATAGTAAAATATATTCCATACTTGAGAAAAATAAGTCTTAACTAGACTTGTAAAAACTTGTCGTAGTATATCGTATATAGAAAGTTAGTGTTACAAGCTTCGCCTTGAAAACCTTGAAGTAACGTCTAATGGTCATAAAAATAAACTTGTAATCATAAGTACTTCATTAGTTATAAATTTGGCACTTCGGTAGTATTTATAGAAAATCTAGGATTTAGTACATAGAAGTAGTAGTATTATTATTATTTCTAGTAAAAGCTGTCAAATTATATAGAGTTTTGTCGATATTGAAACGTGAATAACTTGGTCGTTTTAAGTTCATTTTCTTCGTTCTTTATATCCACGGATTCGTCTTAGTATGTACTAATATATTTTTGATAACTCGGCTTCTCTAGGTTACGTCTAACGCCTCGGTTTGTCCACCAAAAATCGTCCAACAGCATACAATTTTCAGAAAAATAGTTTTCGTCAATAAACTTGCAAAAATCATATCTCCTTCGTTATAAACTCGTTTTAATCCGTTCTTTCGCCTACGGCTTCGTTTTTGAAAGTATTTTCTAAGTATTTGGTTGAAAATATCCCCTGAGTTACTGAGTTTTCCAGAAATCAAATTTTGGGACAGTAGGTATATATATATGTTCCAAATCCATTTCTAGTGTTCTAAACTAGTTTCTAATCCACCCAAATCACTTCCAATCACCACAAATCTAGTCTAATCCTACCATACACCTTCTTAAGGTGTCATGGGTTCTTAAACATCATCAATCTAGTGGATCTAACAAGGGTTTCCATTTCTAGGGTTTCAAAGACATAAGTGTATATTATGAGTGGTACAAGCTAACATGTGCATGAAATATTGTATGACAACCATATGATTATAGTAAATACTTGAAGAAATGATGAAAATAATTTTTTGTAAACTTACTTGAATGATTATGAAGCTTGTATGATTAAAACCTAAAGATCCTTGAGTTTGTATTACAAAACCCTAACAAGGATAACTATAATGACTTGATTTGAGCTTGATCTTGGAAAAAATGATGGATCTTGGTGAGGTTTGTGTTTGGTCGTGGGTTTTGAGAGAAAAAGGAGAGAAAAAGTGCAAGTTTTTGATCTAAAACTATAAGTGTGAATTGAGGTTTAGGTTTGTAGATATTTTGAGGTGATTTTGGTGAAGTTAAAAAAATTAATGCATGAGGTTAAAATGGGGGGGGGGGGGGGGGGCTTGGCCGGTTTTTCAAAGGATCAAAAAGAGAAAATGAGTTTGTGATTTAATTAGAAGTGTTAGTGGAGAGTAGTGTTGTATAAGTATAGATTTTAGTTGTTAAAATTTAGGTTGTTGTAGTTAGTTTTTAGTTATAATCGGGTACCGAGTTTGCGAGAAATAAATTTTAACAAGTTAATCGGGACATAATAAAGTCATAAAAATGTTAAAAATATGTTGGGTACAAAAATTGAGCGTTTGGATAATTATTATTTAGTTTTCACGAAAACCGTCGTAATTATATTAAACTTACGATATAAATTAAATAAATTCCCAAAATACCGGGTAAATGAATTTTATAATTTTTATGACGTTGTAATGAGTTTAAAAATATATCGGAACCATCGTGGGGTTTTAGATATGTTAGTGATGAGTGTGTAAATACTCATCATTTTTACCTTTTCTGAGCTGCCAAAACATCTAAAAACACTCAATATTGAATCAAAATAGTGAAAATATCCCAGGAAAGTGTTTTATATGTTTCAAATGCAAAATAATCAAAAACAGATGAAAAACGTACAAAGTTTGCATAATTGGCAGTTTCAGTCCCTCAACTTTCAAAAGTTGTCAAATCTAGTCTTTGGCTGTTCTAAAAACTTGAAAAAGCCATCAAAGGTCCTTTTAAATCAAAAAGTTACACAATTAGTCCTTTGGTGCAAAGTTTCACAAAATGTCAAGTTTAGTCCCTGAAGTTTGGAAAATTGTCAAAAATGGTCCCTGGGATATTAAAACTTTGAGGAAAACAAATTTTGTCCTTGTACTTCTCATATATGGCAGGATTGGTCCTTGGTGGAAAAGTTTGGTGAAATTACACAACAGGTCCCTGAAGTTTGAAAGTTTGGCAGAAATAGTCCCTGGTGAAATTAAAATGGAAAAATCAATATTGGACCTCATACTATTCATCACTTGGCATAAAACACCCCTTGAAATACTTTGGAAGAATGCCAAGTTACACCCTCCAACTTTCGGCTTATTACAAAAATGGTCCTTGTGCAAATAAAACCAAACCGGACCCTTATTATTATTCCAATCCAATACAAATCCAATCCACAACCAAAGCCCACCCTTTATTTATCTTAGGCCCAAACAAAACAGCCCAACCATCCCTTAATATAAAAACGGGTCAAAGTTTGACCCTTGGTCAAACCGAGTCAAACACCACCCCTACCCCCCTTTTCCCTCTCCCAGCCTCCCCCACACCACTTGCAGCCATCCCATCACCACCACACCACCATCCTTGTCAAATCAACCGCCCAAACCACTCACCATACACCCTCACCCCAGCATTAAATGCCACCACCCCCTTGCCACAACAGTCCAATTGGACTTATCCATTTTTTGGCGCCAAATCTTTTTAAACGGCCAAGATTGATCACAGGCCATCCAATGGCCCAAATGGAGTTGGGATTTGCTCAGAGGCTCAAAAGGAACCCTAATCCACAGCTATTTAAAGAAGAGAAGCAAGAAGAAGAAGAAGTGTGTTCCAATTTTTAGTTTAAATATAATCGTAGAAGTGTAATAGGGTATTGTAGTTTAATTAAAAGCTTTTAAGCAGTATTCTAAGTTAATTCAGTGTACTTTTAACCTTTTCAAAGCAATAAAATCAAGTTTCCTTAATCCTATTTGTTTATGCAATTTTCCTTTTTATATCAAAATCCTAAATCCTATTCTGTTATTGTTTATGTTTGTATTATGGACTTTTAAGCTCACTTAGGTTCCCTTAAAGCTTATTGAAGCTTATAGAGACCTTAAAATTCAGTACTAGTGGAAGAAATCAAAAATATAAAAAAGTCAACATAAGTCAACTGTGATTGTTTTGAGTTTGATTTCAGGTATTGAGAAGCATTGAAGGGCAAGCTTAGAAGTGGATAAGCCTATTTAAAGATAGGCTTCTGTGGAAAACCCTTTGTTCATGCTAATGGTAGCTTGTAAGCTTAGCTTATTTTGATTTTCCTCTAAAAATCTCAATTCCTTATAATCTCTGTGGATTGCTTGTTAATCTGTGTTCTTTGTGTTTGTTAGGAGTAGTTAGTTAAGATTGTGTTTTGAAATTTGTTGTTTGTACTTGGATTCCTTTGTTACTCATTTCTCTTTGATTAAACTGCCATAGTAGCTATAATATTGTCATCTTGTGTATTAGTGGTTATAAGCTGTGTTTCTGGGCTTAACTTACCTATTTAGATCATAATAGAACATTTGGAAACAGATTTGTGGAAGAAACAAGTTAAACTCATTGAAAATCTTCAAAACTGTCAAAATAAGGTGTGTTTGGATCAAGGGAATTCAAAAGGTTGTGGTATCTTAGTATTGTTACTTCTGGTTCCTACAAGTTACTTAGGTCATAACTAGAACAAAATAACCATAAAACCAAGCCTTGTTTCAGTGAAAAGTCAAAATCAAAGACAAAACACCTACACAGTTAACTGTGTAGGTATTTGAGCATCACAATCACTTAAATCCTTGCATAAGTGCTTAAGTTCATTGGATTTAGCTTCATTGTGGTTAAAAACATCATAACAAATCAATAAACCTAGATCAAAGTTCACATAAGTCAAAGTATCAAGTTTTCTCAAAAAGTCAAAAGTCATCATCTCAGTTTTTTCTCAAAATGGCCTGAATATTATTGATTTTTGTGCTTGGTCCTAGGACTTGAAACTTGTTGGGTGGTTAGTCTATCAGCTTAACTTGAGATTTCCATAGTAGTTACATGTTTGTGAATTTTATTTGTGGACTGTTTTCCCCTGGAACACACCTGCAGGGAAGAACACCTCCCCTGCATCAGCATATCACCACAACACCACCACCTTTGGTGGCTGTTGTAGGCCACCTCAGTGGGTCCCAGTGATCCAATTTAGGTTTTCCCAACCCCCTCCTACCAGGCTACAAGCCTTGACCATTTGCTTGACCTTAGGCTCAGTGGACCCCACCTGGATTCATTGCTCAAGTTTGTCCCATTTCTGAGTTTAGTTTAGGTATCAAAGTGCTTATTTCCATCTTATTAGCTTATCAGTGTTCATATCCTGTTGTTTTTAGCTTATTTAAGTGCCTTGTGCTTATTTGAATCAAGTTTCATCATTGTGGACCCCACATTCAGTCATTTGAGCTTAATTTGCTACTTGGTCAAAGAAAGTCAAACTGTCTTGGTCAAGGGGGTGCACACAGCTTATTTTTAAGCTAGATAAAAAGTTGTTTGACAAATGTTTCTCATTTTCATCATGTCTTTAGTTGTCAAAAAGAAAATCTCCAAAAAACCAAACATAAAATTAGTAATAGCTTCTATTTAATAGAATCTATATTTTTCATTTTAGCTTATTTATAAGCACTTTTCCATTTTTATAATTTTGTTAATTTTCTAGTACCTTTAAGTATTTAAAATAATTTTCTTAGATTTTTCCTAAACAGTTTACTATTTATTAGATTTAAAAGTAGTTAAATTAATTAAATAAGTAATATTAGTAATTAATTAGTTTTCTTAAATTTTTATTAACAACAGTAGGTTTTTATAAATTTCCTAGGTTTTATAAATTAGTTAAGACTTTTATAAAATATATTTTTAGTTTCTACTGTTCATTTTCCATTTTTCTTATTTTAATTATTTAAATTAGATTTAAGTTAATTAAAAGGTAAATAATTAGTGGAATAGCCAAAACATAATTTTTAGAAGTTTTTATAATTTTGTAGGATTCCTGTGATGTTTAAATAGTTTTATAATTTTTTTCCATAATTTTCTAAGTTAATTTAGTATTATTAGTAATTTAAAATAATTTAATTAGTTTAATTAATATAAATAATTTTTAATTAATAAAAAACTTATAAAAAGACAAAAATATTTATTTTTATTTTTTATACTTTCTTCAAGTTTATTTTTAAGTTTAGAAATTATTTTTGCAAATTTATAGTTTAATTTGTAATCTTTATAATTATTAGTTAATTTAAATTAGATTTAAATTAGATTTTAAATAGTATTAATTAATTAAATAATATTTAAATATTAAAATAATCATTTTTATCATTTCATTTTCATTTTAAATTTCCTTTTAATTTTAAGTTTTCAAAAGTTTCACTTGCACCCCCTGTAGTTTGTAATTATTCAAAACCCACTTTTCTGTCTGTTACGTGGTTCCAAATTGTAAATTTGTGCATATATATGTATATATGTTATTTGTGAATATTATATCATTGTGCAAATACCAAAATATCAGTAGCAAAATCAATTCCCAATCATCTTGGCTACTGTCCTCAGTACCACTTATTCCCAAAAATGATTTCCAAAAGCATCATTTCAATCTCGCTGGGACTTAACGACCCGGGGACACACTATACTATCACCGGAGAATTGGAACGAGGCTGTCTTTGACTTATTGACCTTGGTCAATAATATCTGACCGTTTCGGGACCAATCAGTTAGTTATATTTATTTATCGCGGGTTAACGTTTAATCAAAATAATTATACGTAAAACGTTAAACATACCAAAAATAATAATATGGATATTCTACGAGTGGTATAGTATGTAAATGCTATTATGATGATATGTAGACTATTTCTAGTCCGTATGAAGTGTCCCTAATGATAATGCATGAATTCGCACCTGAACCAATACGGTTATGCGAATTTATGTACTTGTAACTAAATTTACGATGAAATGAGCAATGCACGTGAATAGTGTTTTCTTTCCGGGAATGAATAGTACTTGGTGAATAGTAAAATTTTTGAATGCTTCTAAGAATATCAAATTGACCTCAAAAATGATGAATAGTGTTTTGATGAATAGTGATTTATGAATAGAAAATTGTCGAAGTTTGGGAAATGACCTGAAATGGTGAGTTGTGACAGAATAGCTCAAGGATGACTGCATTCCGCACATGGGTTTCTTTACTAGTCACGATATGATTCGGTTAAGATGTAAGAAAGTGGATATTTGTTCCCCTATATATGTGCAGAGTTTTGTACCTCCCCATTTAATTTCTAGTAACATGTCATCTTCCTTTATTATATGAATTGCATAGTATAGAGTATATGTAATATGCCAGCGTTTTTAAACGTGTGACGATTGAACTTTTGATTAGCCCATGTGATCCTATATAGATTATATATAATGGCTTTTTGGTGTTCTAGCTAGTTAGACTTACTCACATCATGTTCCCTATCTGATTTATGTGGTGTGGAGAAAGTCGGAAGTTAACAAACACCTAATACTTATTATATAAGTATAAGAAATTGGCAAGCTCGAGTCTCCATGTTATTTGTTAGTATGAAAGCTTTAGTGCAAGTGTATACTAGTTTGAAGCTTGTTACATACTTACATATATGAGATTAATTATAATCCCACATATAAGCAACTTGGCACAAAGAATGCAGTGAAGTCGTGTGTATTACTTGCAACACGTGCTCATCTAAAGTAGTAAATTTTAAGCTTATTAGTTGTCAAAATCACATGCACGTCTTGCTTAATTTTTGTGTTTGTTCAGAGACCCATTACTCTTTCCGGTTCACTTGTGACCAAACGATACTTGTAATCAGTGATCGATTACTAGATCTTCTATACCCTTTATTGTTAATGCTTGTGATGATAGAAACCTTTGTGTTGCAATGTCTTTTAGAATGTAACTATATATTACTCACTTTAATTTTCATTTTGATATTTCAGTTCACCTGTAGTAATACACCCCAACTGAGCAATTGTGACTGTGAATTGGCATTTTAATTTGCAATTGTGTGTGTTTTTTAATTTGCAATTGTGACTGTGAATCGGCATTTTAATTTGCAATTGTGTGTGTTTTTTAATTTGCAATTGTGACTGTGAATCATGAAACACTTAGGCTATTTGTATATCCAAATAGAGGGAGACTGTTGGGTCACTTAATTCTTCAATCTTCCTCTAACTAGGATTTGAACATAAAATAACCTAAGTGTTTAATTTCCATAAACACAAACAAGTCACTGAGTGAACGGTAACTCAGTGAGTCATCTTCAAGATGCTTAGAACAAGCCTATGAAGAAAGGTTCACCATTCAGTGTGGCGGAACTCAGCGAGTGGGATCTAAGCCAAGAAGGTGATGAGTTTAGTGAGGATGACAATAATTCACTGAATCCCCAAGACTCCTCAACAACTATTGAAGTACTGAAGACTGAAGACTGAAGATCTAAAGACTGAAGAATGGGCCGGACAAAGCGGGAAAGTTTGAACGTATCAACATGTGTCCTTATCAACCTGAAGTCAAACTTTCCCTGAGTGGCACTATGTCAGGATGGTGTCATCACTGTGCATGAGAAAGGCACATTGTCCTTTATCAAATATAGTCTATTGTAACAGAGACAAAATATGTAAGTATTTTTTCTCTATTAGATAGGTCATCAATTTGTCTTTATCAGCAACGTTGTAATTTACTTGTATATAAATAGGTAGCATAAGTGAGGAGTAAAAGTTGACAAGTTTGTGCAATTAATGTTTAAGCATTCACAAACCACTTTTACTCCTCCAAAAAACAACACAGTCCCTGAGACTGCTCAGTGTGACCTTTAGTTGTCACTCAAACATTGTTTGGGTTTAGAGAGGAGTCAATACCATACTTGTCGTTTCAATCCCAAGTGTTATTCACCAAACACTTGGGTATAATTCTTTGATTAACTTCTAATAACAATTAAACGTTGGAATATATATATATATATATATATATATATATATATATATATATATATATATAGGTTTGGGTTAAAATAAAAAGGGTCTTAAAATAAAAAGAATAAAAAGTCTCTGATGCACTAAATTTATAACTATGATGCAGTGAATTTAAATGTGATGCAGTAACTTAATAACTGCAATGCACTAACTGTGATGTCGTAACTTTTTATAGTTGTGATGCAGTAATTGTGATGCACTAACATTTATAACTGTGATGCAGTGACTTAAAAATGTGATGCAGTAACTTTGTAACTGTAATGCACCAAAATTCGCCTTCCTAGACTTTTTATTTTAAGAGACTTTTTATTATAACACTACCATATATATATATATATATATATATATATATATATATATATATATATATATATATATATATATATATATATATATATATATATATATATATATTTTACGTTTATCTTTGTTGTTAATATTTTATATATGTGTTAAAAGGTCACGAAACTTGGTAGATTAACTCTTTAGTTAACTATTAACCAAGTAAATGAGACCAACAAAACTTTAGTTGCAAAAATATCCCTCAACACAAGTCTAGGTGTGCTAGTGGGCCCGTCAGGTGAATTTGATGGCGGGAAATGTGAAATGACGAAAATAACCTCACGTGCAACGCACCTGAGGACTAACTAACGGGATTTCCTAAAAAGCGTTAGCCGAAAAACTATTTTTGCATGAACAGTAACACCTCAAGGATATTATTTGCAGAAACCCGAAAGGTCAGGAACATGATTTGCAAATTTTTTTATAAGAGGACATTTGCATTTTTGGCAAAGTTTAGGGATATTTTTTAGAGTTTACTCTATTAATAATAAGTGTGCTGCTTAAAATTTTAAGCCTTTTATTATAAAATAGTATAAATACATCATTTAAGTTAACATTTATCTGATTATATATATAAACTCAAGATTTAGGATCAAATAAGAATAAAAATTATAAGAAAAAACACAGCACTCATTCAGATGCACTTACAAAAATGGATTCATTTTCTTTTAAAATTCTCCCACTAAAAATTATTATTAATATTATTATTATTTTCCAAGAATGGATGCATTTTCATTCTTGGAAACTTGTCAAAAACTAATTTGTATTGAACCCTCATACATCACATATGTTATGGGTTATGAGTTTCAATACCGTCTTCTATAATGTATGAGAAAGGTTGAGACGTAGACAGCCTTATCTTTACCGGTTCTACCAAAAGTTAAAAAAACCTTCAGCCATGCAAGGATGAGGATGGAACCCTTCACCATCTAACTCATAAACCCTCACACTTGACATCATCTCATAAACCCTTTAACAAACTACTAAACCCCTTACTTGACTTCAATGATTACAACTCTCCGGCGAACACTAACTTTCCGGCGACCCATCACCACCACCGTGACACCACAACCCTTAACAAAAGCCCAACTGAAAACCCTAATCCTATCACAATACAACAACGGCAAGTTCTCCAACATCTTCCAAAATGTCATCACTAAACCCTCAGTCATGGTCACAGCCTGCCACAACCTCATCCACCATAACCCACCCATTTCTACCCATTTCTTTAACTTTTATGAAATGGGTCAAGAACTTAGTGAAAAAAGGTTTGATTTTGCTTCTTGTGTATTGAAATTGTGTAATAAAGATAACCCAGATGGGATTTTTGTTCCTGATTTGAAATTAAAGGTTTTGATTGAAATGATTAGGATGGTTTTACAAGTTATATATGATGA
Source organism: Artemisia argyi (assembly GCA_030686995.1). Lineage (NCBI taxonomy): Eukaryota > Viridiplantae > Streptophyta > Magnoliopsida > Asterales > Asteraceae > Artemisia > Artemisia argyi. The sequence goes on from CM060693.1 coordinate 32,335,106, forward strand.
TAGGTTTGCTACTTTTAGTTATGGTGCTAGGGTTGGTATGGGTCGACATACCGCTATTCGGTATTTAAAGAATAACGTGGAGAATCCCTCTTGGTGGTTTAATGTTTTGTTTGAGCAAAATGTGAAATTTGGTTTCGAGAATGTTGATAAGTTGTGTTTGGTTATTGAGGATAAAGTGAATGATGTTATGTTTGTCGATTTGATTAGGGGAATGTTTGATTCGGGTGTGGTGTGGATTCAATTGGGCGGCTTGGATTTAGGTAGAGGGTTGCCGCAAGAATGTGGGTTGAATTCGATATTAGTTAATATTTATTTCAATGTGTTTGATCAAAAGTTGCAAGAGTTACGCCTTATGATTAATAAGGAAAATACCAAGAGTAAATTAGATGATAATTTAGACAATGGGAATCAGGATGGTGATCGTGTTTTTTATAAGCCATTAAAGGTTTATGCTGTTAGATACCTAGATGAAATACTTGTGATTACATCCGGGTCAAAGGGTTTGACCGTCAAATTGAAGAATCTGGTTGTGGAATTTTTGAGAAAGAATTTGATGTTGGATGTAGATAGAGTGAGAACCGCTGTTCATAGCGCTGTTTCTGAGGAGATTAAGTTTTTGGGTATGGATCTTCGGGCAGTACCGCCGTCAGTTTTGCATCCGCCAATGTCTGACAAGGCGATTAGAGCGAGGAAGAAGTATTTAAGACAGAAGGAAGTGAGGCTTCAAGAACTGAAAAATACAAGGGAGACAAATAGGAAAAAACTTGCTATGAAAATCTTTAGTCATGTGTATAAGAAGATGAAAACGAGCAACGGGTTCAAATTTGATTTTCATATTGAGAATGAAGTGAGGGAAATTTTTGAAACCTGGGGTCGTGAAGCTATCGATGAATTTTTGGGGTCAATAGAAGAACGTGCAGCCTGGTATCGTAAGCTTTCGGGTGGTGATTTTTTATCTTTGAAAAGAATTAGAGATCAACTTCCTGTTGAACTTATAGATTCTTATGATAAATTTCAAGAGCAAGTTGACAAGCATTTGAAGCCGATGAAAGCTAGAAAGGAGTTAGAAGATATAAGAAGAAAAGAAGAAGAAGATGAAGAACAGAAATACACAGAAAGAACAGTCAAAGATTTGATTCAACTTCGTATAAAAGTCGATGCACCTGACCAACTAGTTAGAAAAGCGGTTAGGTTAGCTGGATTCACCAATAAGATGGGCCGTCCTAGGCCTATTTCCTCTCTCACGGCACTAGAAGATGTCGACATTATAAAATGGTATGCGGGTGTGGGAAATAGATGGTTAAATTACTTCTGTTGTTCTCACAATTTCAAGACTGTCAAAACCGTTGTCACTTATCACTTAAGGTTCTCTTGTATATTGACTTTAGCTGAAAAACATGAATCAACTAAACGCGAAGCTATAAAACATTACACTAAAGATTTGAGGGTTTTTGATGTTAATGGTGGTGAAGAGTTTCATTTTCCGACTGAACGGGAGATCAAAATGATGGGAGATAAGAATCTTGCAGATCCAAAGCCTGTAGATGGAGCTTTGACCATGATGTTGGTAAGATTGGCTTCAGATGAGCCTTTGTATCGCTGTGGGGCTCATTTTTGTCAAAGAAGTGATACAATTGTCTATCGGATACGGTTATTGCAAAAAGTTCTAAACTTGAACCCGGTAAATGATAAATCATGGGTTTCGGGGATGGGTGTTGTTCATGGCGTTTTTGATAGAAAGTGTGTTCCTTTATGTCCAGATCATATAAGCCAACTATACATTGGTGCACTCACACTCCAAGATGTGGACTATTCGAGCTTACTAGATATTTGACTACAGTTGGAGGTAATATTCTTGTATATGTTCATTTTATATGATTCATTACAGAATTAGGTGTGTTTATTAGATTCAGCAAAGTACAAAGTGTTCATGTCTTTCACAACCCTTTGAGATGGTCTTGTGGTTTTCGATTTAAAGATACTCACGTAGGTGTTTATATTTAAACTAGCTTAGAGACCATTGACACCGGGTAATTTTTTAAAGAAATAGGTCAAATGAAATAATAAGAAAAGTAATAACGTAAAAATGTCCATTTAAAATATGAAACAAATAATGAGACAATGCGTCCATTATCAAATTGGAAATTGCTTCTGTTATAATTACGATAACAAACGTCCAAGCTTGGGCTATCCTAAATGTATTGACTTGAGTAGCAAAAGATGTGTGTAAGCACCTATCAATTTACAATGCAATGTCCATGCCGTGCACACCTAATAGACAATGCGTCAATTATACGATAAGCAATTTAGTTTGTTACAATTTAGTTTGTTATCTTTTGATTGACTCGAACATATAATGATGTGTGTGAGTGACTATCGATTAAAAACCCAATCGATGCCATGATGATAGAACTTAAAGTACTTCTCTACATGTTGATAACGCAAGAATGCCCATTTAATACATGACGTGATGATAGACTTTCAAGTAATTCGATAGTACATTCAAAGCAAATGTAAACTTCTTACATTAACATAGGAAATCAACCATTCAAAGCAAACATTTTCATTTAATAAAGATTCATAAAAAGCTACAAATGAATTTTTGGAGATTTATCCGAGTCAAATGCTAAATATTGTAATATATTTCTTTTTGAAACTTTAAATAGTAATGAACCATAGCATAATATAAAGTGATTACACTATTGATAGATACATAATACAACATCAAACTTGCACATAGACCTTCAAGTACTTCTTTATACACGATATTTGTTGTAGTTTTGGACACATTACCATCGTGATCACAAACGACAATCTTCAAACCTTGCTTGCTTTTTACTCTTGAAACAGCAACGTACAGTTGTCCATGTGTGAAAACAGTACGGGGCAAGTACAAACCAACTTTAGAAAGCGATTGCCCTTGGCGTTTGTTGATTGTCATGGCAAAAGATACTGATATAGGATATTGTTTCCTGACAATATTAAGAAAAACTATCTGTTTCGCCACTCACAAAGCTTCCCACTTTCGCCACATTCTCTTCAATATCATTCAAACCTTGACCTTTCGTATCAACTAAAACCGCCATATAAAGAAAAATTTAATGAATCTTATTCAAACTTATTTTAATATCATTCACAATATCATTCCTTTCTTTAGTCTTAAGAACTAAATTCTTTTTCCAGTCAAGCACTTCAAACTTCCATTTCCCCAAAGCATATTTTCAACCATTGCCTCACTTAGGTACTCACCCTCTCATTATAATACGTTCTTTCCACTATCATATTACTCTCTTTCTTAGGAATATAACTCACAGTAGTTGAAGCTGGGCAGGGGCGTAGTGAGCTCCTTGATGAGGTACACTGTTTTGCATCCAAAAAAGAATTGAACTTCAAAATGTGGCCTTGTGGAGGATTAATATCTGCTTAGATCACTAAGTGTGATAAAGAATCTGTCTGTGGAACAATGACAAATATTTTGCGATTAGTTATATATACAGTTATTTTGAAAATCCCTCATTTAGTACCCAGAGTTATCATCTAATGGCACTTATAAAGTTATAATCATTGTACCAGTTAAATTTAGGAATTTTTCTTCTATCATTGTTCCATGGCAATAATGCGTTTGCTTTTTATTCAATTCTATTTTTCAGCTTATGAAACCAGATATTTTCGAGTTCATCGAGAAGCATAACTTGCATGATTCCATTCGTGAGAAGGTGAAAATTGTCAATTCTTAAAAGCAGATTGTTCTTGATGTTTCTCTATCTTGTATAAAGTAGAAAGGCGCACCTTTTATTGTAGTTTATAAAGTAGAAACTGGCATACTTTACATATTTGCTGTCTTTTTGTTTTGTAAATCTCTCATATGTTGTTTACAGGTCGCGCAGCTAATGGTGATTGATCATAAGCGCGCAGTTTCACTGTTAATCCAGTACAAAGACTTGATTACTCCTGCTGAAGCAGTGTCTCAACTTCTGGCTGCAAAAAAAGAATGCGATTCGAGATACTTTCTGTATGAGTATTTGCATGCGCTATTTGAAGTTAACCCTCATGCTGGCAGAGATTTTCATGACATGCAGGTACATTGAAAGAGTTCAGATCAATATTCTTTTTTGTTACATAAGAAACTTGGTCTGTCCATTGAGGTGATAACATAAAGTTTAGTGTGTGTATTAACCACATTGCTTCTGTCCTACGAAAACAGGTCGAGCTGTATGCAGAGTATGATAAAAAAAAATGCTGCTTCCTTTTCTTCGGAGTAGCCAGCATTACATGCTTGAAAAGGTATGGAAAATCAATGATCGCGAAGCTCTGATATTCCATGATATCTTTGTTGTTGCTGACATCATCGTCTCCAAATTGTTGCATTAGGCCTATGAAGTCTGTTTAAAAAAAGATCTACTTAGTGAGCAAGTTTTCATCCTCGGAAGAATGGGGAATCCAAAGCAAGCTCTCGCTGTTATTATAGACAAACAGGGGGATATAAAAGAGGTACCCTTTTTTTTCTTCCTTTTGGGCTTATATATTTTGGCTGTCTTTCTAAATTTTGTTTACATGACATTTTACAGGCTGTAGAATTTGTCAGTATGCAGCATGATGACGACCTGTGGGAAGAACTTATTAGACAATGACTTAATAAACCTGAAATGGTGAATATTCACTCCTTTCACTGTCAAGTACACGTTTATTACAATAGATAGCTTTTGAGTATTTGCACATAACTAGAGGTGGCACTTCTGATCCAACTATTCGGGTTATGTTTTGTCTCTGCGTGTCAAAAGTTGCCCAAAGTGTATATATATTTTATGCATAAAATCTTTATATTTTTAATCCAAAACTCATAAATAACAAACTTTGTAATAATACTTTACATTAATAATCTGTAAAAAAATCGATTTTTGTGGACTGAAGTGTTTGGGTTAACTCAAATCGCACATAATGCTACCTGTTTTGACCTACTACCCAACCCGCCCAACTCAATCATTTTGCCACCTCTGCCAATAGTTGTTTTGATTTTTTTTTTTGCATAAAGTCATTTTTTCTTTGCTTGGCAGGTTGGTGTTTTGTTAGAGCATACCGTCGGCAATCTTGATCCTTTATATATTGTCAGTATTGTACCCAATGGCTTGGAGATCCCTCGGTTAGTATAACCATTCTCCCTCTGCCATCTTTATTAGTTCATTGGCTCTTTTCATGAAAGAAAATAAATTTATCACTTATGATCGATTAATTTCAGGCTGAGGGACCGTTTAGTCAAGATTATTACGGATTACAGGACTGAAACATCTCTGAGACATGGTTGTAATGATATACTTAAGGTACTTTCCACTTTCGCAATACTACTAATAGCAATCTATTTTAGTATGATAATCTCCAAAATGAATATTGCCAGGCGGATATTGTTAATCTTTTAGTCAAATATTACAAAGAAGCAAGACGTGCAATATACTTGTGACCAAACGATACTTGTAATCAGCGATCGATTACTAGATCTTCTATACCCTTTATTGTTAATGCTTGTGATGATAGAAACTTTTGTGTTGCAATGTCTTTTTGAATGTAACTATATATTACTCACTTTAATTTTCATTTTGATATTTCAGTTGATTAAGGAGTATCGAGTCTGAAGTGGTTGGACCATTGGAGTGAAAAATGAAATTGCATTGCATAGAATGTATGAACACTTCCCTTGTTTAATTTTTAAGACCATCATCAAAGATCCATGAACATTTACTGTCTTTTGCTTTTAGTATTTTATGTTTGATGGTTTGGGGTAATTTTTAAGACCATCATCAAAGATCCATGAACATTTACTGTCTTTTGCTTTTAGTATTCAAATGACGTCATATATCCGTCATATATCCACGCATCCATTTTGTATTGCATTTAACTTCTCAACATTTTCTTTGCTTACGTAGTATCCCTTCATGTTTCTTAATATTAACATAAAAAGTCCTTACACAATTAAAATACTACCAAATCAATACATCTGTTACTACTTTATAACATACTTATAATTTTACCGTTTATAAGATATTATTTTTCTAAATTTTAACTAGTTTACATTTTTATAAGATTAGACGGATACCCGCACAAAGTGACGGTGTATAGCGGCAAATAATTATACTTGCGAAGTCGTGATTTTTGTTTGACCCTTGATGCATAACTTAGAAAAAGATTAAAAGCAAAAAGTTAATTTTAAGGATGAAAATAATATTTAAAATACTAATTTAGTTCTAGATGATAACATAACTCAAATTTTAAGCATTTTAAATTTAGAAAATGCATACACATTCATTATAAGTACTCCGTAGTAGAGATTAGAAATGGTTGTATCATCTTCATTTGTTTTTACAAATTCATAACTAACTTAATTAGCAAAAATAATTCCAACTAACTCGATATAAAAAATATGTCTTAAGTTTAAAGCTAATATTCAAAATGATATGTTTTAAATTATATCTTAGTTTGTACAATCATGTTAATTAGTTTGTGCACATAATAATTTTCGTACTTCAACCTAATACAACTTATCAAACCTAAATCATTTACAGGCTTAAAATCATTCAAAATTTTATTTTATTTTATTTTATTTATTTATTTATTTATTTTTATGTATATGACATTCTTCAATAACAATAATTTAATCCTTAGAGGCTAAGGGTACTGGCATCTTTGTGGCAAAATGTGTTCGGCAAAGCATGCCGATCGGCAAGACCCACTGCCACCCAATCGGCAAGACCAAAACAGTGCCCCAATCGGTATTTCTCACCGATTCGGTGGGGAGAAAAACAAGGGAAAAATGACCGTTTGGCTTTAAATGCTTGGAGCGTTTGCATTGATTCAAAACAATAAAATAAAAAAAATCCCTATAAATATTTACTAATAACACATATTGTTTCAATCACACAAATCTCACACATCAAATCACAAAAACAATTCACAATTTATTTAACCATGTCAATATCTTCTTCGTCATCGGACGAGATCATTATTCCCCCGGATTCGTCCGAAGAATTGTTATCCGGAAGTACGTTTGAAACCTTTTTAGCCGGAAACGAAGCTCTTGAAGACACGGCTAGCTCTACCGACACCCGTGGTTATGTCCAACGTTTTCGTGAAAGAGCTTTAGAAACTCTATTGAATGATTATTTTGTTGAACAACCAAAGTTTAATGAAAGCGTTTTTCGTGATCGTTTTCGTATGAGTAAAAATTTCTTTTTAAAAATTGTTGATGATATTGAAGCCCAATTCGAATGGTTTCAACCGGGTCAAGACGCGATGGGACAAAATAGTTTCACGCCATTACAAAAATGTACATCCGCCATTCGACAACTCGCAATGGGTGAACCTCCGGATAGATTTGATGACTATCTAAACATGGCACGAAGAACGTCAGGTTATTATTTTAATTTAATTATTTCGTTATTAATTTTTTTAATTTGTTTTTGTTATTAAGTTATTTAAATTGTTTTCGTTATGTATTTTTGTTAAAATGTTTTAGTTATTAATTTTTAGTTATATATTTCGTTATTTTTTTATTATTAAAAGTTGTCCTTTTATTTTAGGAGAATGCCTTGATAAATTTTGCGATGCGATTATAAAGTTATATGGTCGAGAGTTCTTACGTAGGCCTACAAGCCATGACGTAGCACGCTTATTCCATGTACATAAAGAAAAACATCATATTCCTGGAATGCTTGGTAGCATTGATTGTACACATTTTGTTTGGCGAAATTGTCCTAGACACTTGAGAGGCCAATATAAGAGAGGTGGTCACCAATACCCGACTATTATGCTTGAAGCGACTGCTTCATATGATTTGTGGATTTGGCATTCGTTTTTTGGTCCTCCCGGTTTAAACAACGATATCAATGTTTTGAATCAGTCTCCATTGTATGTTACTGAACGAAATGGAACGGCACCAAACAATTCATTTTTATTGGGTGGAAGGCTTTACAAACGTGGATACTATCTTACCGATGGAATCTATCCCAAGTATTCAACATTTGTTAAAGCATATCCGTATCCAACTGACCCAATGGAAAAGAGATTCAAGAAACTACAAGAGTCTGCAAGAAAGGATATCGAACGAGCTTTTGGTTGTCTAAAAGGAAAATGGATGATTCTCAGTCGTCCTCTCCGAGCTATGTCGGTTCAAAAGATTCGACAACTGGTTTATACGTGCATTATATTGTGCAATATGATTTTAAAAAACGATGGGCTGGCAATATCACCTATTCATATAATAGATTCGCCGGTAACGCCAGTTTATGATGATAGTGCTCTACATGAGTTACTCGACGAAGATATCCATAATCGCATTCGATATGATCTTACGGAGCACGTAGCGGCTCAAGACTTACCATACCTCGATGACTAGTGATTTTCTATTTTTGTTGATTATTATTTTATTTTTATTTTTTTTTTTTTAATTTGCTTAATAAGTCTTATGTAATTTTGCTTTGAATTATTAATAAAATGTATTGTTTTTATTAAAGTGTTTAATATAATTATAAATAAATAAAATAAAATAATTAATAATTAGTATTTTGGGGACCAAGATTGCCACTTAAAATCCATATTGAGGCAACCTTAGGCATAAAATGTGTTGGAACTAGTTGATTGGTTTTTTGCATCAAAAGTTGAGGCAATCTTAGGCAAGGTTGCCACCCCCTAAGCACTTCCTTAGAATTAATATATTTATCAATTTATAATTCTACTTAAACTATCTCATTTTTCTTGATATTATGATATACATTTACCATGATGCAAGTTTCTTTGTGCCTATATTTTGCTTTCGTTATGGTATGTGTTGGGAAGGAACGCATAAGTTGTGAGTAAAAAGAGTGTAATTCAAAGAGCAGCTTCCAATCATTTCCATCAATTTTATTTTTTATTTTGCCCTATAGATTTAGCCATTTAGGTCCTTAGTATAAAAGAAGAGAAAAAACATGCCATCAATTTTAGATGGGACTTGAATCCTCTCAAGTTATCCCATCAACTTGAGTCAAGTTGGTTAATTTTCAACCATTGGATTAAAATCAATGGTATAGATTAAACGATTTCTTTTTAATCTTGACCATTGATTTTAATCCAATGGTTGAAAATCAACCAATTTGACTCAAGTAATGGGAGATGATCTCACCCCTTTTAGATGTGTCAAAGTTTCGATTAAAAGACAATTTTTTATTATTTTTTATTTTTTACTTTTTTTACGTGTCCATGTAACAAATGGAGGTTTTGAAGTACTTTTAGAGCATAAGGTACTCTTCAAGCCGTCCCGTTCGTGTTATGAGAAAAGTGTTGCCACGTCAGCATATTTTCCCATAACACCAGAATTTATCACAACACCAAAAACACTCCTCCCTCCTATTAACACCAGATTTTGGTGTCGTCGTGCACCCCGGACCCCACATTTTTTTTTAATTTATTTAAATAAAAAGACACATTTAACTAAAATTAAAATTTTATTAATATATATATATATATATATATATATATGCACGAAGTTTCGGTTAGCATGTTACCAGCCCAAAACCTATACCCAAATGGCCAAATGTATCATGCAAGAAAATTTGTTAGCCCATTTTATTTTTCTAATCCTAAAAGTTAAGACATATAAAGTACACATACCCTAATTTTCTCATATATAGTATGCCCCCACCTTCTCAGCTACCAACCTTTTCTCCTTTTTCTCATCCATGAAAACTTCATATCTCAATAATTCATAGACACCCATCTTCATCAACTCACTAACCGAACAAGAAAAACAAGAAAAAAAAATCCAATTTTCACAAACCAAACATAATCGTTCAAAAAAAGAGGAAAAAAAAGTGAAAAACGGGACCATTTGACGGGAAAACGCGAGCCACGGTGTGCATGTGGCGCCCTCCGGTTGCGTTTTCCGGGACCATTTCGGCTGGTCACGATGGCACATGACTCAAAAACGCGAGCCACGGTGTGGAACTCGCGCCGTCCGGTTGCGTTTTGCCGGAAAACGCTAGTGCTGGCGCCGGGTACCGAGAGCTCTTATAGTATGGTGTGTTCGTATATTTTTTCATTTTGTGCACGTTTACTGTAATTGACTTTATTGTATATATGTAACAATTTATGTTATAGATTACATACGAGTTGATTGAAGTATGGCATCGATTTGGATAAAAATGTAAAGTATATGTCGAAGTTTCTTCATCAACTTTATATAGGTTAATAGGTTAACAATAGGAGTCATTTTATTTCAAATGATTTGATTAGTTTTTTTACATTATATATTTTGTGAATAATTTGTTGTAACAGAGGAATACATATGTGATGTATTCTTCCAATATATATAATTATAATTTTTTTATTGCTGCCTGCGAAACCCGCGGGTTTATAGTCTAGTAAGTGTTATATTTTGATTAGTTGATAGAATTTACAATCAAATCTTAAACTTTTAAAGAGAGTTTAATCTTAAATATAATTTTATAGACTTTAAATTTAAAATCCACAATTTCATAATTTCTTTTTGAAAATGTATACATTTAACAAAAACCCCATATGGTTTAAACTTTCCTATAAACTACTACCGCTATTATTATAATTATTATTAATTGATCGTGATATTAAAAACTAGGGGCGCAATTTAGTAAAAACACCACCAACATATGCCTACATGTTATTCAATATATGCATGAGATTAAAATATAACATATATAAACATTTATCTTCAGTGAATTTGAAAGTTAAAATATCAATTTAAACAACTTAAACAATAAGATTATTAAACAAAATTGATCATATTTTTAAATCGAAACAAATATAGTGGCAATATTATTATTAGTTATAGTCATTGTCGAGACTTAATCCGCGTTTAATAACTCATGTGTACACGGGTTAAAAACTAGAATACGGATAATGATATGGAATTTAATTATAATACCAAAAATATATAAATGTACGGGATTATAAGTATAAAAATAAAAACATAACTTGTAAATACACACCACTTTAGTTAAAATATACCGGTAATTATAGTTGTACCTATAGTCTAAACTCTGTGCGTTTAATATCACAGTTACAAAATATTAAACATTGTCAAATTCTTATATACCCGTGTATTAAACGATAATTTCAAAATAAATTTTATTCATGTATAAATCTCGTTTGTGCACAATACTTATAATTAATACTTGCATATCCTATTCTAATACTTATTAAATTTGAATAGGGATGACATCATCCATGTATTATAAAGAACAAAAAATGATACGTTCACCTAATGTTCGAAAATATGTTTCAGACACACATGTGGTAGTGCACCAACCAAATAGTATTATATTTTTTCTTTCTATTTTATATTTTACTATTCACATTTAGTTGACACATTTTTTTTTTTTTTCAAACATCATGTGACAATTCTCAATAAAGAAATGTTCTTTCTATAGAAAAAGAAACCAGAGTAAATTGCAAAATTAGTTACACATGTAATTTAGTAAAAAACAAGGAATGTATTGCCCGCCGCAAGTTTTTTTTTTGCAAATTTTTCTAGGAATAATGTCTGGGTGAGGCTTTTTATTGTAAGATCGATGTATGTTTTTGGTTGACATGTAATGTATTTGTTTCGAACAGATGTTGTGCGTATTTTTGTAGTTTTTTTTAGAAGCCATGTATACATGAAATTTAAAAGAACAAAATGAATACTGTGTTACGGAAACAACGTTTATCCTGTTGCTACGCGCCGTTTACACTAAACTCGTTAGTTTACAAAAGGGTCGCGGTGTATCTATTATATGGTGTATGAATATTATTTTCGTGTGGTAACTAAAAATGTATAAACGAATGGTGAATCTAATATATATTTTTTTAGTGCACTGTCATTGAAAAGCAATTTCGTCATTGGGGTTGGATTTCTACTTATGCGATCGGCTGGTTTAGTTTCTTTGTTGATATATGTGTTTTGATAAGGATGATTATTATATTTTGGTTTGCTGTGTATCTATTTGTTATTTCTAATGTAAAGTGAAGATTTGTCTTATACTTATCTGTAACTGGTAAGTGACACAAAAGATACCAAATAAAAAGAAAGAAAGAAAAAAACGGGTCAATTCAAAGCAAAGCAGCAAACCAAAACCAGCCCACTGCTAGGCCCAAAAGAAATGATTTTATATTGGAAACCATCAACGCATTTAGTAGTATTAGAGAATGTAAGTCTATTTTCAAAATTTTAAAAGTGGAGATGGTTGGGTGGAAGTGTGGAACTTTGATGTGCAATTGTCGTCCAATACAATGAAATCTTACTCTTGATTCAGTGTGCGATCCTCGTCTTACAAAAACACAAACAATCATTAACCAAGGTGCACTAGTGGTTAGACACCCTAATATCCTCATAAGCTGTCTTAGATTCAAACCTTACTACGTAAATATTTTGACTTGACTAGTAAAAGTGTAAAAAAGATATCCTATCTACGCACATCTTAGTTAAAGACCCACTCTTTTAGTTAACTTGGACATGAAAAACCATCATTAACCATTTGGATATACAATCAGGGGTGTTAATCGGGCCCGGTTGGTCGGGTCAAGGTTAAAAATAACATACCCGAACCCGACCACATTTGAATTCGGGTTAGTCGGGTTCATGTCAATTCGGGTCGGGTCAATTTGTACTGATTTAAATAGATAATTTATAAAAATATATATATAAAAAAGCCTTTATTCAGGTCAATCGGGCCGCCTCGAACCCAAGTTAGCCAAACATTTTTAACTCGATACCCGACCCTACTTAATATTCGGGTTACTAAGACCGAAATTTATTTAAAACCGAAAAGCCCATGACCCGCCCAAACAAATCTATTTTATACTATCTATTTCTATCTATTTTATACTGTTAAAAGAGGGTTTATGTTGATATCGTCTTTGATCAGGTGAAACTTTTTTATTGGTTAAGGGCTTAAGGCAATTAAAAACTACTCCGTATTATATAATGATATAAAATTTCTTTTAAATAAACACAATAATACACATAATTCTTTATATATATTATTTTAGGGAAAATTATCTAAAAAAGCATCATATTTGACACTTTTTACCGTTATATGTACTCAACTTTTTTTTTTCCCTAAAGTATCACTAAACTTTCTAATTTGGTACATTGTGTGTACCCGGTGACCTGATAACCGGGCTTGTCCTACGTGGAGCCGGTTGCTTGCCAACTCAGCTTGTCCTACGTACACACAATGGTAAAAATGTCAAATATGACGCATTTTTAGATAATTTTCCTTTTAAAATTTCAAAAAACATATTTTCGAAAAAAAATTTAAAAAATTCAAAAAATTTTATAATTTTTTTTTTTTTTTTGAAATTCTAAAAATTTCTAAAAATATTTTTTAGAAAAAAATTAAAAAAATTTCTAAAAAATATTTAAAAAAAATCGAATAAAAAATTTTTTTGAATATATATTTTTTTTTAATATTTGAATAAAAATGTTTTTTAGAAAAAATGTTTTTTAAAAAATATTTTTATTCAAATATTTTTCTAAATTTTTTTTATTTTTTTTTTCTAAAAATATTTTTTCTAAAATATTTTTTTTTCTAAAAATATTTTTTTCTCTAAAATATTGTTTAGAAAAAATGAATAAAAATAATTTTCTAAAAGATTTTTTAGATTTTTTTTAAAATTTTTTTCATAAAAAATTAGAAAATTTATCGAATTTTAAATTTTTTTTTTTTCGAAAATATGTTTTTGGAATTTTAAAATTCAAAAACATTTTTTCGAAAACCTTTTTTTTGCTACGTGTATGCACATTGCTATATCAAGACCCTCTAACGGTTCTTTTCGTGACGTTTCAAAGTCGAGCATTGCAGTTTTCGGTAGTGATGCTAGAAGGGCATCAGGTGCGAAGCTTAATAGCTCATGTCACATATCTTCTACAAAATTATTATGTCAAAATGTGAACTCCAGTCCTTCAAGATTTGGAAAGATGACCACAAAAGCCATGTTTTTCTCTAAAATATTTTTTTAGAAAAAATGAATAAATGTTTTTGAAAAAATGTTTTTGAATTTAAAAAAAAATGTTTTCGAAAAAATGTTTTTGAATTTTAAAATTCCAAAAACATATTTTCGAAAAAAAAAAATTAAAATTCGAAAAATTTTATAATTTTTTTTGAAAAAAATTTAAAAAAAAATCTAAATTTTTTTTTTGAAAATTATTTTTATTCATTTTTTCTAAACAATATTTTAGAGAAAAAAAAATTTTTAGAAAAAAAAAATTATAAAAATATTTGAATAAAAATATTTTTTTAAAAACATTTTTTCTAAAAATTTTTATTCAAATATTTTTTTTTAAATTTATTCGAAAAAAAATTTTATTCGATTTTTTTTATAAAATATTTTTTAGAATTTTTTATTTTATTTTTTTCTAAAAAATATTTTTAGAAATTTTTAGAAATTCAAAAAAAAAATTAGAAAATTTTTCGAATTTTTTAAATTTTTTTTCGAAAATATGTTTTTTGGAATTTTAAAGGGAAAATTATCTAAAAATGCATCATATTTGACATTTTTTATCATTGTGTGTACGTAGGACAAGCTGAGTTGGCAAGCAACCGGCTCCACGTAGGACGAGCCCGGTTATCAGGTCACAGGGTACACACAATGTACCAAATTACAAAGTTTAGTAATACTTTAGGGAAAAAAAAATTGAGTACACACAATGGTAAAAAGCGTCAAATATGATGTTTTTTGATAATTTCCCTATTATTTTAAATCTATATTACATGCGTTTTTCCAAGACATGCACAGCAGCCAGTTTTATTGGTTAATTCGGACGGTGGAGTGCATGCAGCCCCAGGCATAAATCTCTTCAACTCTTAATTTAAAGATGCCCAAGACATAATCCAAATTCGTTAGCCCTAATTTTTAACTGGTGAAGGTGTGAAATTCATCCAATCAATGTCGTCTCGTAACCAAAATAACCCTCCTCTAAATGTAAGCTTTTTCTTAATTACTTTGATCTGTTAGTATTTTTTGTTATTTCGTATATGTATCGAATCGATTAGTTTTGTTAAAACATAGACAAGTGTAGTGTAGAGTTTTACACGAATTAGAATTATTCAAATTTGTTTGAATCGCGTAAATCGAGAACTGAGATTTTGTATAAATAGAAAAATAGTGTAGTCTATTATTTTGTAAGATTTGTAATTTAATGGCACTTGTTGAATTTTAGGCTCTTGCCCCTGAGACTACTAATCAAACGGAAGCCGCTGCAGCACCTTCTGAAGCTCAGGTTATCGAATTTACGAAGGAAGTGGATGCACTATTAATTGAGGATTTTAATGAACAACAACACTTTGAAGATAGAAAGGTATAGCTCGTGTTATGTCATACTATTTATTCGGCGATCATGAAAAGAACAGTGGTATTATTATGTTTTTTAACTGTGTATTAGTCATATATGCATGCTAAACTGGAGTGGATGATGACAACCTTGAAGAGGCAGCGCGTCTGTCTAAAATGGTTTCGGGAGAATGAAGGGTTGTTGAGTGATAAGAATTACACAGAAAAGGTAATACAAAATCCACCATCCTCGAACTCAAACTACGTTGTTGATTTCAGTAGGCCTATTTAGTTAATGGTTTTTCTTTGTCACTGATTTTTAGGTGAAAACTCATGAGGATATGTACAAACGACTGCAAGAGTACACTACTAGTTTGCAAGAGTACAATACTAGTTTGCAACAGTACAACACCACACTTCAAAATGACCTGAAATTAGCAACTGATCGATTCGAACTTACAAGTAGAAATCGATGAATTGAAGAAGGAAAATGCTAGTCTTAAAGCTAGCATTGGGCAGATCTTGAAGACATTAAACATGCAACAAGACTTGCCATTTCAGGAGTAATTATCTAAGTCATCCATTTAACCCATTTTTGGTATTCATTACTAAACATTATGGTAGCTTATTTTGTAATCTTTTGTTAATTCTTAACCATAGCTACCTGTATTTGATGGGTTATCTTGGAAAGATCATAGACTAGCCAACTATGTATGGATTTGTATTAGTATTTAGTACTTTGTGCAATTGACATAGAACTTGTGTTAATTGTTGGGTTGTTTACCCCTGGTTGTGGTGTGCACCATAAAATGATCGGCCGATATTAGTTTAGAAATGATTTATATTGTTGGTAAAATCCATTTTAGCAACAAGTCGAAAGCAATCTACTATCGTTGCTAATTTTGAGAAATTACCAACAACTCTTGTTTGAATTTTACCAACTGACAAATATTGTTGGTTTTGTATTACCAAGTACTTTGGCATGTTTGTGAAATTTAGCAACAACATAGATATTAGTTGATAATTTACCAACGATCGAAGAATGATGGTTGGTATTTTAAATTAGCGACAAGCCTTTTTCCCACAACCTTGGTTCGTTGGTAAAGTCGTTGGTAACACTATTTTCCAACCAGATATTAGTGTTTACCAACGAATATCGGCCATTGGTACTGCATGATTTCTAGTAGTATACAACGTAAAATCATCTTGGACTGTCTTGCCACCTTATGATGAATTGATGATGTCCCTCACAAGGTTAATGATGCTATACACACCTTAAAATCGCTTGAGGATGATTACATTCCACACTCGAGTTTCTTTACTGATGATAGTGAGCAGATCGAGTTAAGATACAAGGAACAAGATATGTGTGCCCCTATATTCGTGCATAGCCTTGTATCTCCTCATGTTTACAGGAGACTCAAGAGAAAGAGGGAGCCAACGAATAACCATAAGGTGATCTCTATGTACCATTATCATGTATTCCTTTCTTTCTCTATGTACCATTATCATGTATTCCTTTCTTTCAAATGTCACATAGTATAGATGATATATGTAATATATCAGCTTTGTTAAGCATGTGACAATCAAGCTTTTGATTAGTCTATATCTTCTATATATAGGTTACTAGCCTATAAACCCGTGATAAATCACGAGCGGCTTACAAAAACTTCGAAAATCATCATTTCAATCTTAAAATGGACAATAACAAATGTTAGCTTTTATGCAACAAATGAATATATCATGTTTATCTATAACTGGAAAATCATTCGTTATGTAGAACTTTATTTCCTGTTCATAACTCTGTAGCTAAGTAGAAGGCCACACATATATAATCTTAATCACCATCTAAAACATGATGCCAAACACGCCCATATCATTACTACTTTATGCAGTGGGGGATGTGTTGAATGTCAATTTAGGAATTTTACTAAAAATTTACATTAAAGGAATTTGGCCGCTAAATCATAAAAAAATATGTTAAATACCAACACCATCACATTACATATTATTAGTTTTGGAATCAACAAAAATTGATTTAGCCAATAATATGGAATTCAAAATCAGATGTATAACATCACAATGGCAACATTTTCAGCAAAATGTAGACAAAATAAATATATGATTCATTCACTTATACAAACGGGAATGACATGATCACAATGCATAACTTACAAATTCATTAGTAGAGGTTCATAAGGATAATCCTAAAACACATGCTTGCAAGTACAGGTCGAAAGACCAAATAATAGTTTATTTAAGAATAAATTAACAGATTAACACAAATATTTACAAACTTCATATAAAATTGGACTAAAAAGAGAGTAGATCAACCTACATGTTTTACATTCTTCAAATTTACTCCATTTTGACCCATTTTCCCAGTCCACCCGACAATCATCATTTATGTATTGAGATCTATCATCATTTACGTATTGAGATCTATTATTATGATTGGAAAACCTTCAATAGAAATTCATCCAGAAAAATAGTAGATATGCAAACGTGATAAGATACTACAAAGTTGACCAAGGACAATAGGACAAAGCTTTTATCTTTACATTTTGCAACTTGTAAATTTTCATGACTTCGTTGACAGTCCTCCATATTTGTATTGAGCCTCTTTCTTCTTACAATAGAGAGGCACAAAGTCTTCAATGAACTTACATGATGTCGGAAAAAGAATAACTTGTAGTTGGAAGTTCCAATTAGGCTTGCTTGGATCACAGTGAATGCTTTGAATCTGCGGTCAGTAAAGGGTATGTTTAAATAGTGTTTCCCACAAATTTTTAGTTCGTTCTTAAAAATTTGGCAAAATCAGGTTCATGTAATGCCCATACCTAAAAAAAAACCCTTAAAATAGACACACATTTTGTAAGTATTAGTTATCTTCACAAATGTGAAAGAATTGCATCTTTAATTGGAGGTCAATAGCTTATCTATTATCATAAACAATAACATACTTGATAAGGTTGGGAAACCTGCAAATAGACTTCCTTTTAGCATTTAGACACCAATCTATTCAATTGCAGCTGAAGACTACCTATACCAAAGTTAGAAAAGCTTTCAACAAAACACCCCAAATTGAAAACACACATAGAAAATATTATATGTATCTTAGACCTTAAAAGTTTATAAGCAAATATGAGATATAGTTCAAAATTGGTTTTAGAATGACAATTTGATAGATGTCTCTTTAAGGCATTTGATCAAACATATGTGAACACTTCATCAGTCATCATTTTTCACGCATTTCTGCAATCAGAAAAACCTAAAACATGATTAATATACATGCAAACACGTAAAACATGAAATCACTTTAAAATTAGATAAAAGAACAATGAGGTCATTGGGCTCTACTCGGAGTTTAATAAGCTTATATAAAACACAACAAACCTCTAGGTCAAAAAATAAATAAAAACACTAACCTTTCTTGTTATTCCATTGAGAGATTGTCCATATGCATTCAATCATGTTCATCTAACAACAAATACATTTTGGTAGAACATCACAAATGTTTTAGCTACTACAAAAAAAATGTAATTGATTGATTAAAAATGGATAATAGCAGGTTTCTTTCTGCCAATCACTATATCAATAAATAAATTTTGATTTTAAAGTTATTTGAAATTTGGAAACAATAAAGAGAATTGAGGAATTTGAAGAAATTCTGTAACTGATTTCCTTGTATATTTAAGGAATAATCAAACAAAAATAATAACTGCAAGTATATTGATGGTATTAATGGAATTAGCAATTAAAGGGCTGAAACAATCTCAAAAATACAGCTATCAAAGTTCAATTCATGGACAGCTTCATGTACACATGGATTAAGTGACGTGGATTAAATGATGTGGCACCTTGTCCAACATGGCTTTAATGACATAGCAAAATTCAAATAAAGCTTTTTTTATTATATATATAGACTAGACGAATACCCGTGCATAGCAACGGGATTTTATAACGACAGATCGTTTAGTGATAAAAGAAAGTTTATGGGTTATAAATGAAAAATAATAAAAGTTAGGGGTGGCAAATCTTTCCCAATTTGTAATTTTTTGGGCGATTTTTGACATTTTTTTAAAAGTTTGGGGCGTTTTTTGCCTCCTTGCATTTATTTGATGGGCTCTTACAGGCAGAAGATAAAAACAGATATTATTAGATGGGCTTTCGAATCACACAATTCAACTTTCAAGCAATTACTCTCATTTTTTTAATTAGTTGCATTTTTATTCATTTGTCCCAGCAAATTTTCTCAAATTTGCAGTCAGATTATTTTATTTTTATTTTTTTTCTAAGAAAAAATAATTAAATATAGGATGAATTAAAGGGGTTTTTAGGACTGTTCCGAATGTTTTAATAGTTGAATTATAATTTGCTCGTTTTAGCCCGTGCCCGTTTGGCCCGATTTATAATTTGTCCGTTTAGCCCGTGCCCGTTTTAACCCGTGCCATTTTAGCCCGTGCCCGTGCCCGCCCGTTTTGCCATCTCTAATAAAAGTTTGAAGATTTAGGGATTAAACATATGACATGAGCTTAAGTATCAAAGTCAATAACTCAACACATTTAGTAACTGATTTTCCCGCCTAAATTGATATGAAAATCAGTTACTAAATGTGTTCTTATTGACTTTGATACTTAAGCTCATGTCAACATAATGTTTTGATACCCGGTTGAACCGTTCCGGTCGAAAAACGGGTCGATTTAAACCGAGTCATGCTTTTAATAACTGAACCCGTCGTGTCCAGTTTTCAAAACTATATGTTTTTCCCAATTGAACCCGTTGGTCCGGTCCAGTTTTCAAAACTATATGCAACATCAACTTGTTAGCTTGTATAAAATTTTGTGTGTTTTATTAAGTTGTATAATGTGTATAATAACATATACTTTTCATTTTATGGTGTTTTAAAAATAACATTAATTAGTGTGTTTAATTATTTCATATTTTATATTATGTTGTAGCTTGTTTAAATTGTATATTGTGAAAATTTTATTGTACTTTTTTAGTAAGGGGTGTTTTTTGTTTTTAATTTAATATAGATGCTTTTAATTGGTTGTACCATATGAATAAATTATTGTAATTTTAAGTTATGGGGTGTTTTAATAAAAGCATTAATTACACAATTTATTTTCTCTCACCCTTGACTTTCAAGATTTCATTTTCAAGAGCATTAATTAGAAGGGCAAAATGGGGATTGACTGAAAATTCAGTTTTCCACTTTTCCCCTTTGACTAAATCTACATTATAAGTAGTTAAGATATAGATATCTTAACTAATTATAAAGGAGATTTGGTCAACAAGTCAAGAAGTGAAAAACTGAAATTAATGTAATCCCCATTTTGCCCTTGTCCTTCTTAACTACATATGTGCATTAACTACAACCAATCCCCATTTAATCAACCACTATCTACTTTTTTTTCATTTAATTAAATCTGCTTCTCAAAATTTAACCTAGACTCTCTCTCCCTCTCAAAATTTATTATATCATCACCATCATCAAACCAAACCCTAGCCGCCCCATACTCCGGCCACCACAGCCGCCACACCGCCGCCTCCCATAACACACCACCACCACCATTCGAACCCCCATCATCTCATCTCTTTGATCTACTACAACACGCGCCCTACCCCCTAACTTTACTTTCGTTACCACCTCAAAATCACCACATCTTGTATATTTTTGGAGCTCTCACGTCTTGGTCTTGTAAAATCGAAGGTAGGGTTAGTCACAAGAGACTTGTGACTCGTATTTGAATGAAACACGACCCACGGGATTCTTGTTTATTGGTGAGGTCGAGACCTAACAAGTAATTTATGCTGGACATATATGTTTTTGAAGTATTGAATGGTTTTTTTTTTTTTTATATAAATTTGTATATATCATTTCTGGATCTGAGTAAAGAGTATTTGATAGTTGATATATCAATTTTATTTGTAGATCTATAGGTTATTTTTAAAGATCTATGTATATTCAATTTGTTGGTATTTGTTTTTCGTTACAGCTGCTTTCCCCCGCCATTGTCTCGCCGGAAAAAGTTGCCTCCGCCGGAAAAAAGTTGCTACCGCCGGAAATAAGTGAGTATTTTTATAAAGGTTTATTGGTTGCTTTGGTCATAAAGTTTATTTTGTATTATTAAATGTTTTGAACGGTTTGTTTATTTTATTTTTTTGTAGATCCGGGTTTTCTTAAGTTTTTTGTCCTCTGCCCGCAGTTGGAAACCATTTTTGCTGCCCTCTTTTCTGCAGCTTTCGCCGGAAAATATATAGTTCCATTTTAAAGATTGTTGTTAGTAATTGAGAAAATATTATCTAAGGTTTGTGTGTATAATTTTCTTTGTGTAGATCTATCATTTGGAAAATATTTTTGGTTTATCCAGTGAATTTATTAGTAAATTTTGTTGTGTAAATAATAGGTACATTGTTGTGTGAATTGTACTACATGGGTAACTTAGTTGAAAATTTTGATAGTTTTGGTAAATTTCAAGATTTTTAAATTTTGGAAGTTTTTGAAATTTAACTGATTTTGAAAATAGTTTTATAATTTTAAAAGCTTTTGGAATGTTAACGTGTTTTTTAATATTTTGAGATCTGAATTGCTTTTAACAAATTCTTTTAACGTGTTTTTTATAGGATGGTTGTCTCGAAGGATGTGTTTTTGTACAAGGGATAATGACTCATCTTAATTGCTTTTAACTTTGAACAAGGGATAATGACTCATCTGAATTGCTTTTAACTCTGAAGCAAACGCTTTATTGTTTATATTTTCAAGACATCTTCAAAATATATTTGACTATAATGAAGTTGAAGCCCAATAAAAAGCATAATTGGTGTCAACGAAGCTATTGAAGTATTGAAATTTGAAAAGAACTTGAGTCCAAGTAAAAAGTGACGACATTAAAAAGGACCAAATTAAGTAGCGTCAAAAGTAAAATTAAAAGGACCAACTTAAGTAGAAGCAAATTTTAATTATAAAGTTGGAGTACTATGGTCACTATACATCTACATCTATAAACTTGGTTACTATAACACGTTTTATAGGCCTGCTAAAAAAGCCAAAAGCACAAATTTGACTTGAAAGTTTATAAGGATTTTATTTATTTATTTATTTATTTATTTATAATGTATTACTAATAGACCAAGTATTGTTTTGTATCGACATTGTCTTGATGTATAATTAGAAAACCAAACAAATGGATAGCTAATGGATCAAAATATCAAACAATGACTAACCATATTGACCCATAAAAAATCTGTTTTGCTATTTTTATAAATTACTTTGTCAGAAGACAAAAATTACATACTTTAATAAAAATAAAAGTATTATAATTTTTAACCATTTAAATATAAAATTTATTTACTATTTTTTTATTGCTTAAAATATAAAGTGAACAATTATTTTGAAATATCAAAAAAAAAGAATATAAACTATAATTTTAAGATGAAGATGAAGATGAAGGGAGTATAAAGGTTAGAGAGTCTAATCCAAACACATATTACACAAGAGGAAAGGGAGAAACACACAAACATTAACACAATCAAATATCGTTTAAAACTATTCAACGTCGTTGTTATTTGTTGTTACTCGACTACAAAAGAAAATGCGCGCACATAAATCAATGCATCCGGATTTGCTGTTATAGCCGTTGTGACTTAAAAAAAATTAAAAAAAAAAATAATTAAACATTTGAATTTAAAAGATCCCGCCTTGTATTTAATTTTTGAATTTAAAATTTATCCCGCGCAAGTACTTGACCAAACAATAATATTGCTGGAAATAATATTGCTTTGCGATGACTATTAATAAAGCTCAAGGTCAAACAATTCCAAATGTGAGTGTCTATTTGCCCGACTCTGTTTTCTCGTATGGTCAGCTTTATGTGGCATTGTCTAGAGGGATACCCGTAGAACAACAAAAGGTATTGGTTAAACCAGTCAAAGAGTTCCGTCAAGCAGAAATCTACACCTCAAATGTCGTTTATCAAGATGTTTTACACGAAGAGTAACATGTGTTGTTACTTTTTATCTCATAACTGATGTAATGTTTTACTTTCAGTTTCATTAAATGTTTTTTATATGTTGTTTGATAGACGTTAAGAATTTTTTCTAGACTTTAGTTATCGTGTGCAACCGTTTGCAATTATATTATGATCTGTTCACGTTCTATTTTGAACGCTACACAAAACACTCACCACAATATAACAAATTGTTAATTATTTGCCGCTAGGAACCGTTGCTATGCACGGGTACTCGTCTAGTAGATATAGATATAGATATATAGAGGCTTTCTAGTGTTTTACCCTGTATTTGATTTATGTAGTTTGGAGAAAGGTCCGAAGCTAAAACACACATAATATGTGTGTACCTATTTATAAGTAACTTTCTATGAAATCTAGAGATTGGCTTGAGTAGCTAGCTTGGACTCTTATCGTTATTTATTTGTATGAAAGCATTGTGCAACTGTATACTAGTGAAAAGTTTGTTACACATGCGAGCACATATATGAGAAACTTGGAAAGTTGTGTATTTGTTGAAACACACACTCGTCCTCAAAAGTAGTAACTTGAAGCTTATTAGTTGTCAAAAGCACAATTTTGCTCATATTTTTGTTCTAGATATTCAATGCTCTTCCCACTTTGCCTATGCCTTTTCTTATTAGCTATATGTTTTTACTCACTTCAAGTGCATTTTGATTTTTCAGTTAATTAAGGGATGTCCTAACTGAGGTCGATGTTGTTGGAGTGAAGATGACATCACATGCCATACACTAGTTTGCTTGTTCTTCAAGATTTTAAAGATACATGCTTATCGATCTATTGTCTTCTTTCTTTACAGTATCTTGTGTTTGATGGTATTGAATCAATAACTTGTGTTTGATGGATTTAATTTAGTAATTTGGTGCTTTGTTGATTTCCGAAAATGTTCAAATCTGTTACTATGTTTTAATAAAGGGCGTCTTATGACGTTAATGATGCTTTAAACATTGTCATTCTAACGATGGCAGGAGTTGAGTTTCCTCCAGTGTCATTGTTATTTGTTTGTATGAAAGCTTTGTGCAAGTTTATGATATGTACTAGCTTGAAGCTTTTCACATATGTAATACATATGTCTGGACATGGAGAATTGAACCCGTTTAATTTAAGTATCGGTTGCAACACAAACTTACCCTTAAAGTACTAAATTTGAAGCAAATATATTACTTATTCAAAACGCAAGTCTAACTTCGTGACTGGAAGAAGCTTTTAAGTTCTAAATCTTATACTAGCTAGTACGTAGTACCATTTGATCTTTAATAGTTTAAACTTGTGACATCTTTAGTCTTATTTTTTGCTATATATGTTCTTAGTTAATTTTGAAGCACTCATTTGTTGAGAAAAATAAAATGTTACAGAAATCCCTAGCGGACCATATATTGAGCACTTAACCATTTCTGCTAGGGATAGTATAAAACCCACATTTTTAACTAGCATCTACAACGTCATTGATACTAGCAATGGTTCTTTCAGCGAATAATGTTGTTCCTGACATCCTTGAGAGTATACGCAAGATTGGATGTGAGGGATCTCATCCGATGCAAAAGCGTGTGCAAGTTATGGCGTTCTTTCATTTCCAGTAACCCTTTGTTAATGCTCATTTGAAATATAGGTACGACAGTGATCACTATAACAATAACTTCAACCTTAGGAGGATCTATATGTCGTCTAAGTCTGATTCTTACCCTGGCTGTCGTAACCCTAACTATCATACCTCATTCAATGCATGCAATATTGTTGGTTCCTCTAATGGCCTCGTATGCATCGCTTCTAAAAGTGCTCGAATTTTAGTAGTTAATCCCTCTACTAGACAGTTCAAAATACTACTAGATCCCGACATTAAAGACTTTTCCAGGGTTTCATCCTTATATGGGTTTTGGTTATGATTCATCTTCAGATGATTACAAGGTTCTGAAAACAAATGTTTGGAGATCTCTTGGAAGGATAGACGATCAGTATGAGTATATCTTTGGCAGGATTCAACTTGGTACCTTTTGCAATGGGGCCATTCACTGGTTAATGCAACAATGGATAGTTGCAGTTAGGGGTGTTATCGGGTTTGTCGGGTCGGGTTGAGTCGGGTTTTGAATTTTTTGAAAGTGACCCGCAACCCGACCCGATTAAGAATCAGGTTATCGGGTTCGGGTGGGATTCAGGTCTGGTTATGTCGGGTCGGGTGATTCGGGTTATCGGGTGACCCAAGTAACATTAAGTAAAAAACATCACTTATATGATATACAAACTTTCGTAGTTTCACAACAATAAAACCTTCATGATCATCAAAGTTTATTTACAAAGTTATGAAAAATAAATAAGTACATTGCTTATGATGGTACGTACTATGTTTTTGTTTATAAAAAAGTAGACTAGTGATATTTGATAGTATATGGTTTAGTCGATTGATGTATGTGAATGGATGTAAAATATCTTATTGTCTGTTACAGCTTACAAACCAACTGTTACGAAGACACCGTTAATTGATACGCATTATGATTTGTGATAACAGATTAAAGTCCATAACTTTTATCAACATATAAAACCAAAAAGAGAGTGAAGTCCTTGTTTCACCTTTTATTCGTATATAATTTTGTTTTCACTAGAATACGCCTATTGATGCTTGTTCGGACTAGCCTTTTTTGATGTTGCAAGATATTTCTTTAAGCCTAATTAGAGTATCAGAGGAGTTATGAGTTACGGAGTATTATATATTGTTTTTCTTGTTATATATGAAATGGCAACAAAATTATATACGTATAAAAGATAAAACTTGTAATATGTTTCGGGTCTTATCGGGTTGACCCGATAACCCGATAACATAAATAACTCAACCCGCAACCCGACCCGATAAGAAATCGGGTTATCGGGTTCGGGTCAAACTAACCCGACAAGCTTTTTGAACTCGAGTAAACCCGACCCGATAAGCGTTATCGGGTTCGGGTTCGGGTTCGAGTTGGGTTGACCCGTCCCTACTGACACCCCTGGTTGCAGTTGTATTAGTATAGTAATCAGTTTCTGTATCAAGCTTGGGTATGTCCAAGTCTTGCTCCTATCTTTATGTTTGTAAATTTTGGAGATTAATATAATACATTCACCATTTGCACCAAAAAAAACTTGGTACCTTTTGCAATGGGGCCATTCACTGGTTAATGCAAGAACCTATAGACGGTCCCTCCAAGCTTCTGATTATTTCTTTTGATTTATCCACAGAGGAATTTAAAGAAATACCCCAACCTGATTATGATGTCGATTATAAGCTAGATTCTTTATTCAACCTTGGAATTATCGATGAATGTCTATGCATATGTGATCTGTACTCTTATTATCCTATATGGGTCATGAAAAGCTACAAATTGAAAGAGTCTTGGAGTCTCGTGCTGTCATATAATGATATTCCTCCTAATCAGCAGATTAATGCTATACACACCTTAGAACAGCTCAAGGACTGCATTCTGCACATGGGTTTCTTTACTAGTCACCATATAATTCGGTTAAGATGTAAGAAAGTGGATATTTGTTCCCTTATATATCTGCAGAGTCTTGTATCTCTCCATGTAATTAGCAGAAGACCCAAGAGAAAGAGGGGGCCGGGGCAAACACTAGGCGTAAGGTAATTTCTAGTAACATGTCATCTTCCTTTATTATATGAATTGCATAGTATATGTAATATACCAGCGTTATTAAAAGTGTGACGATCAAGCTTTTTGATTAGCCCATGTGATCTTATATAGATTATATATAATGGCTTTTTGGTGTTCTAGCTAGTTAGACTTACTCCCATCATGTTCCCTATCTGATTCATGTGGTTTGGAGAAGGTTGGAAGTTGACAAACACCTAATACTTATTATATAAGTATCAGAAATCGGCAAGCTTGAGTCTCCATGTTATTTGTTAGTATGAAAGCTTTAGTGCAAGTGTATACTAGTTTGAAGCTTGTTACATACTTACATATATGAGATTAATTATAATCCCACATATAAGCAACTTGGCACGAAGAATGCAGTGAAGTCGTGTGTATTACTTGTAACACGGGCTCATCTAAAACAGTAAATTTTAAGCTTATTAGTTGTCAAAAGCACATGCACGTCCTGCTTAATTTTTGTGTTTGTTCAGAGACCCATTACTCTTTCCAGTTCACTTATGACCAAACGATACTTGTGATCGGTGATTGATTACTAGATCTTCTATACCCTTTATTGTTAATGTTTGTGGTGATAGAAACTTTTGTGATGCAATGTCTTTTAGAATGTAACTATATATTTTTTACTCACTTTAATTTTCATTTTGATATTTCAGTTGATTAAGGAGTATCGAGTCTAAAGTGGTTGGACCATTGGAGTGAAAAATGAAATTGCACTGCATACAATGTATGAACACTTCCCTTGTTTTTTAAGACCATCATTAAAGATCCATGAACATTTACCGTCTTTTGCTTTTAGTATTTTCTTTTTGATGGTTTGGGGTAATTTATGTTTGATATGATGGATTTCAATAATTTATTTATGCCTGATATGTTTTATAGTTTATATCGGATGTGTTAGAATTTAATAACCATGACAATCATATATATATTCTAATATCAAGTAGTTACATATGCGGAAGCGTAGGATCAAGTATAACATATAAAGATTAACTAAAACATAAATAAAGAACGTACCGTATGCAATCTTGAATTCTTGAATAATTGGATGAACCCTAATTAGGGTTTATAAGGATCAATGAATAACCCCTTACCGTTTTGTTATTCGATCCAAGATACAATCAATAGTGTGATTGTACCACGTTCTTGTACACACGTACTATTAACGAATTAAAGTTAATGCCAGTTAAATATACACAAAACAATATTTTTGTTTTAAAACAAAACCAATTGACCATATAAGACAAATCACCAAAACATATGTGATATTGTTGTTGTCGTAGATCACAGAAGTCAAAAGTAAAGCAACTATTAAATACACTAGGGTGTATTAACCATACGGGGGAGACAAGGTGGCAGGGGGTGGCAGGCCCACTTGTCTCCTCTTTGTCCCCTATTTTTTTCCAGTGTAATCCTGCTTTTTGTCAGTTTCTGTTCCGTATTTCTGACAGTTTTAAGCGTTTGACATATTAAACTTTACATTTTCTGTTCCGCACTTTCAAGTTTATAGCTTTTTGATATAAACAAAATTATAAAAATAAAAAAAAATAAAAAAAAAATAAAAAATAATAATAAAAAATAGGGGGGTGTGGCTAAAATCTAGGGGAGGGTGTGGTCAACAAGCCCCATACACTATACATGTTCATGCATGTCATGCGCATGTATATTGTTACTGTGATTCATGTCGACAAGTCAAGGAGAAAAGATATATTTTATGATGTAACATGCGTACAAGATATCCCATAAAATAAACCCTTTACCTTGTTTTTATAGGATAACAAAACTTAAGGAACAAGTTAGGCTTGTGTTCTAGATCCTTCTTGTTCTCTATTTTTTTATCCTTGGTCCTTATCTTTGTACGTTAGTCAATTTTCGCCAATTACTAACATTCTTTATTGTTTTGTGTAATTAATAATTAAATATAACTTTTTATATTAAATTATTAAACTTTAATTCTCATACGTAAAGTGTGCAATCCCGTGATCTCGAGTTCGATGCTAGACATATACTTATTAATATTTTTCCACAAACTCCAACAGCTTCTACTTGGATATCTATTAATAGTATAATGACATTTGTTAGCGTCTAGCAACACGCCAATGCCCCTAGTTCAACTCGAGGTAGGTCTCCTGGAAAAAACCTTTAATGATTGGATCGCAGTCATTCTTTAATTAACAATTCTGTTTCTCGTTGTTTATGATTGAGCAAGATTACCAAAACATCTGAACGTATTTCAGATAGACTTTGGGCGTGCGCACGCAAACATCTTGACAACCCTACGAGGGGCCCAGCAGTATTAAATTTCAAAACGAATTTGAAGGAACAAATTCTTTCTTGACTACAAGAATAACCCATGGACTTCGCAACACTTCTGAAAACAACCCTTATAACTCCGTGTTACGGTGAGCGGTAGATTGCTTCACAAAATGCACTACATCCATGACTCTTATCTGGTATCTCAAGTCTGAGGATAACAATTTCATGATTTACTTACTGACAAGATCCATAAAGTAAAATCATGTAGTTGGGATAAGTCCTATATTCAATTCATCAAATATCATGTGAAATTGGTATGTCAACGCATCAATATACTTTCAAGTATATTCTAACCAATACTCAGATTTGTCTTAGTTTAATGATATTCCCATATCATTAATTGATAACGGACAATTTAGAATAACATTAAGTTACTCACGGATTTAAACATGCAAATACATGACACAATTTATTATTAATGAAAACAAACGTACTAAGTACTTTAATTCATTATAAATAATAATTGCTCAATGTCATTTATCCAAATACTAAATAGATCAATGCATGATAATTTTAGTTAATGAATTTTGTCTCAAGTAATCACTTGTTGACAATTATGCCTCAAGTAATGACAATCATACTTGTTAACAAGGCATTATTCAACTAACTTTGATCTATCCAAATTTTGAGAATACTTATTTCAAGAAATTTAATTAGAAAAATTCTTGTATGTGTATATCTAACTATCTTGATATAGTTACACATAATTTTTCATAAATGGTGTGACATCCTCAATCATCATCTTATGATAATCAAACTTTCAAACCTTTTAAAGTTTAAAGTATTCTAATTCTTTAATGTATAATGCAACTATGCTCTTAGTTGAGCACAACTAGTTCACATGGCTAAGGATAAAATCCTTCCATGACTAGTTATTGAGTGTCATCTCAATTAAATCAGCATCATTGTATATAAAACACAATATGCTCTTTAAAATTCCGTAAACTTAATATCCATTGTGTAATTTTTAGGAGCTATTCCAGGTTTGAGGATCATTATTCTAAGGTCAAGCATATTTCTTTAGAATATTCATTACACAAGATATCAAATATTGTTAAATCATTAAGCATTTAAGCATGATGTAACAATAATATAATGCACATGAAAATCCTTCAGTCATACTTAGATTTATATTCATGTTCTATCTTTTCATAATATATATCCATTTTCTAAATGATATATTATGTTCTATTAGAATTTATTTACCGCACATGTTTATTTAATAATAAACTTTTGTTCCAAGGTTGTATCTTTTATTTTCTAAATCTTTCAAATAAAGTTTCATTCCAAACTAAGTCTAACATTTTACTTATATGGAATGTTTCTCTGTA
Organism: Artemisia argyi; assembly: GCA_030686995.1. Lineage (NCBI taxonomy): Eukaryota > Viridiplantae > Streptophyta > Magnoliopsida > Asterales > Asteraceae > Artemisia > Artemisia argyi. The sequence goes on from CM060693.1 coordinate 32,365,733, forward strand.
ACATATATGATTTAGTAAATTAAACATAATACTCCCACTAGCTTTTAGGAATACTTAGAAATTATCTTATTTCAATTATAAATCAAAACTTGGATATAATAATTAAACATAAGATTAATCTCCTAGATGCATGCATTTATCCATTCATGGATTATTGCACTTTGTACACTTTCAAAGATTTACTTGAATTCATAAACTCCTTTTGATTACTTATCGTCCTCGCTCAAGTAATTATTCATGGAAGAGTTTTTGATATCATTGTCAAATTTCATATTCATATAAATATGACAATTACCATCTTTGTATCTTTAATATGCTTAGGAAAGAGTATTCAATCATAGTTAATTGCTTAAGTATGATTAATAATCTTGTCATAAGGCATGCATTAAGATATGTGTACAATTTTGTCCATATGATTATTACACAAAGATTTAAACTACTAGGGTTACATAATCTTTGAATAAACTCGTCTTCATTCTCTAACCTTTAAGAATTAAGATAAACCAAATTTTAAATTTGAATATCTTTATGAACAGCATCTACAACATTCATAATATGAGTAATTTACCCAATTCATTATTCTTGGTAATACTACATCATATAATCTTCAGCATATTAATTAAATATCTGAGATATCCAAGTGGATCTATGAATGAGAATTCCATCATCTTGAGGTTTATCATTTACATGTTAAGCCTCATCATGATGTTCACTAGTGTGGTTTTAGAAGATTATGTATCTTGTAATTAAAACACTCCCACTTGCCTTTAGTATTATATATATAATATTAATACTTATCAATTAAAGTGACAATACAATATTCTCTTTATGGGATATTTCAAATATATGTTGACAGTTCATGACATTCTTTTGTTAATAACCTTCACATAAGTGGCTTAACAAATTCAGAACTTCAATTTAAGACTTAATGTGATTCATCACATTTCATAATTCAATAGTGTCTTATTAATCTTCTAGGAGTCTAATTGAGTATATTCAATCCATACTCAATTTTCTAACCTTGATAACATTTGGAAGATTAGAAGTCATAGTTATCTTTAATCAAACAATCTAACAAAAGTTTGATTTCTTTAACTGATCATACCATAAATATGTGGTATTTCAATTAAAATTAATATTATAAGAAGATCTAACAATATATAAGATAACCATATTCCTTTTGGCATACCTATTTACCAATTAAGTCAACTTAATGGTATAATAGTATTTCCAAACTAATTGCATGCTTTATAACACAAGTATTTTTGACCAAGTCACTTCATGTTCATGTCTCATAAAAAACATAAACTTGTTATAATCCCACTATACGTTATTAATCATTGATCAACTCAATGACTTCTTGTATATGTCTTAATTAAAAGATCATAACAAGCTAACGTCTTACTTTATTACAAGTCTTGTAATACTTAAAAGACTTCATGTTTATAACTATACAATAAAGTATTAACATGTATAATTAAAGTAATCATGAATACCATCATTTGGTTTCAATAATATTTTCAAGTTAACACACTACTTCATTTATTTATGTCATTCTAAGAATACATAATTATTGAAGTAGTATTATATTACTTCATGCATTTATGTCATTCCAATAATACATAAATATTATAGTTGAAGTTGTCTTGTTATCATATTGACACATGTTCTAATAGATATCTAATTTAGAAACTGTAAATTATCCATGTAGGTCTCACGCATGCATGGAAATTCACCTTGTCATTAAAATTTAGTCTGCGTCTCACGTTTACTAAATTTTAACACCAAGTGTTTCTTAGATTAGATGTGTATCTATCATATCAGGACTACAGTCTCTTACTTTACAGTTAAGAGAATCCTTTAAATCATATTCTTATGTGTTGTACTTTGCACACAATGAAGATTTCTCCCACTTGTGCATGGAACAACACCATGTTACATATAAACAACACGCACGCGCTTGTCAATGTGAACTATATGATTCATGTCATTAGCATAACTAGTAGATATAGAGTTACTCAATCAATCAAGGAAACGCACATGACTATCCTTGAAAATATTAGTCTCTATATTTGGAAAGTAATTATCTTGAGACATTCAAAAAATAATCTGAGTTACAATCAAGACAAAAGTCTTGTAACTCCCACTGAATTAGAGAACATTACAATAATCCCTTATTCAGTAATAAGAACACAACACTCCCACTGAATTTGACGACATTGCAAATGTGTCATTCTCAGTAAAAGTAAATAGTGTGCTTGTTTACTTTCCTACATCTTTTAAGAAAACTCATTCAAACAATTATATAGGTTATAAAAGGATGTAATCTACTACATAAATGTGATTTATCACATTCCAAATTATTAACTTGAAAAAGCTTGGGCATGCAATTTCTTCCTGTATAGATCTACCATTCCAACAATTGTATGTAGTATCTATAAATGGTCAAACTAAAACAACTAGATAAAATAATCTAATTTGTCTTTTACCATTTTGCAGTAATCCGTCTAGCTTCTAATTTAATAACTCATAAAGTGCATCTACTCTTACTATTAAAGTTTGCTATGAGTTATGTATTTAGAATTTAGACTATTCTAATCATCCTATTATACCTTTCTCATTCATGAAAAGGAATAGGAATTAAGTTTCACACTTCTCTTAATGGAAAGAAGACTATGTTTACGATTCATCGTTGCATTAATACATTAAAAGAATTTGCAAAATTCAATTTTAGTATTTTCGATAATACATATTTTCAAGCAAACATAATACCCATGGATATAATCATATAACCATATTAGTTTCTTGAAAATCTATGATCCAACTTTTCATAAGTTTCATTACATCAGTTGATCTGCTAGTAATGAAAGTACAAAAGATGGTAATCTGTCGTACAATAATTGGCAAACAATTTTCCAATTCCTAGATCATTTATGGGATTTACATCAAATTGATTCATCAATTTGCAATGTAAGCATGTTTCATCCCATCTCATGCCTTAAGCTCTAGGTCTCACGCATCAACTTAATTAAGTCGTCTAACTTAGAAACTGCAAATTCTCCATGTATGGTCTCACGCACACTCGGAAATTTACCTTGTCATTAATATTTAGCTTGCGTCTCACGTTTACCAAATAATTAACTTCAAGTGTTTCTTATAGTTAGATGGCATGTAACTTAAATTTTAAGGGTATTCAATTTTTGATATGTCAATCAAAATATGTATAAAGATGCAAGCACTCATCTTTATAGCATAAGTTTTCAAAACGATTTTTATATATCCAATTTTAAGCAAGATAAAGTCAAAAGTTTTCTATAGAGGTATTGGGTTCACCAATTAAAGAAGTACCTTCAATTATCATCCACCAAAGTGGAATTAAGGTAAATCACCCTTAAGATGATATTGCACATAGAATAGTGATATAGGTAATTTTCTTTAAACAATCTCATAGGCGTGGAAACCAAGGTAGACTCTAGGCTCTTTTCAAAACCTTCAATCCACTATTATGAGTTTGTCTAAAATCATTACTTTTACCACAATTCTTGTCCAAAAACGTCAATCTATAAAAAAGTTTACAACTTTAGTCTTAAAATTAAGTAACAAAGTTTAGATCTTGCTAGTCTCGCCTGGGAGCTGATTATCGTGCGAATCGGACCACTGGCGGCACATAAGACCTTGCAAGATTCTTACTTTATCACTTTTGTTTCACCGTTATTAGTCCGATTTAATTTTTCTTTATAAAAATTACCCTTTTATTGCTTACAAACGTGTCCAACAATTAAACAATAAAACAAGTAATAAAGACAAATCAAAACAACTAATAACATAACAATTATAAAGGTGAAACAATTAGCCACATGCAATCTTTTTAGAAAAGATCCTAACAAAATCAATTATAGGTTTTTATATGCATATAATTAACTAGGGCCTTCACCTCTTAATGGAAGTGAGCCACATACATTGACAAGTCAATTGCGTAGGCCAAAGCTAATCACATACCACATAGCACATAATTGATTTTAATAATTATGGGGTCTTCCCCAATATTAGATCTATCTAAACATGTGAAAAAGCTTAAAAATTAATAAACAATAAATGACCCATGACTAACATGCATGTTTCGTCACGGATCAAAGCATAACAATTACCAATTAGGTCACATAGATACGTTCAATTAACCGGTTAATGACCTAGGGTTTGTAATTAATTACAATTTAATTAATTTAAACCACAAACCCTAATTAGGGTTCATGGAAAAAAACGACCCCCCCCCCCAAAAAAAAAATTAGGGTTAGGTTTTCGTAAATTTAAAAAAAAATTAAAGAATTTAATAACCATGACAATCATATATATATTCTAATATCAAGTAGTCACATATGCGGAAGCGTAGGATCAAGTATAACATATAAAGATTAACTAAAACATAAATAAAGAATGTACCGTATGCAATCTTGAATTCTTGAACAATTGGATGAACCCTAATTAGGGTTTATAAGGATCAATGAATAACCCCTTACCGTTTTGTTATTCGATCCAAGATACAATCAATAACGTGATTGTACCACGTTCTTGTACACACGTACTATTAACGAATTAAAGTTAATGCTAGTTAAATATACACAAAACAATATTTTTGTTTTAAAACAAAACCAATTGACCATATAAGACAAATCACCAAAACATATGTGATATTGTTGTTGTCGTAGATCACAGAAGTCAAAAGTAAAGCAACTATTAAATACACTATACATGTTCATGCATGTCATGCGCATGTATATTGTTACTGTGATTCATGTCGACAAGTCAAGGAGAAAAGATATATTTTATGATGTAACATGCGTACAAGATATCCCATAAAATAAACTTTTTACCTTGCTTTTATAGGATAACAAAACTTAAGGAACAAGTTAGGGCTTGTGTTCTAGATCCTTCTCGTTCTTTATTTTTTTTATCCTTGGTCCTTATTTTTGTACGTTAGTCAATTTTCGCCAATTACTAACATTCTTTATTTGTTTTGTGTAATTAATAATTAAATATAACTTTTTATATTAAATTATTAAACTTTAATTCTCATACGTAAAGTGTGCAATCCCGTGGTTTCGAGTTCGATACTAGACATATACTTATTAATATTTATCCACAAACTCCAACAGGATGATCTATGGAAATTTTAAAAACTGTTAATTTGTTGTCATAGAAGGTGCTTGTGATGTTAATAATGGTTTAAATATTGTTAGTTTGAATTTAATCGATATTGAGCAGAATAACCTTCCTTGACTCTCGGCCTCTCGATTTATCATTTATCAACAACACATGCAGTGGTTTTCTTTGCAACTACTTTGATATTAAGCATAGGCAAGATATACTAGGCGATCATCAAGTTACTTTCTAATCTATGGATTTCATCTCGAGGTACGAAATGCTTAATAAGTTGGAATTAATACAGAAATGCTCCAAATGTACTTGATGCACGCATCTTCAAATATCTACTACTATGTTTTAACAAAATTCAAATACATATATATACACTTATACATCATAGCTTAATTAAGAGATACGATTGAATTTCGACTAGTTACCTATGAAGAAAATAGGGAAAATGTAATAAGAATAACTCGAAGAATCATGGCAAGATGTTACATGATACTTAACAAGGCCGCCTGATGGAGGAGTTGGACCCTCCTTGATCGGTTTCATGTCAACTAGTACGTTACCAGCAAATGAACCCGATGCTATACTAGTGGTAATGAGTTTTAGCACATCTCTCCGACTCATTGCTTTTTCATCATGTTTGTATTCGATTTTGACAACATGACTGGTGATGCTGTGGCTATTTCGAGCCATATGTGTGAGACGGGCCGAGCCGCTGAGATGAAGCGACGCAGCTTGAGAGGTCCCCAGAAATCGAATTGAAGACATGGTTGAACTTTCTTAGGACAATGTTTTTGTCATGGTTCCCCCTTTTTTTTATAGGCATTATAAGATATTGCTTAAAGGATTTTTGTAGTTGGTTAATGTATGGTCACAATTCTATTGAAAAACATGGATGTGGTTATTGTCAACTATTCAAAAAATGCTGGTCGAGCTATTATAACAAATCTTTTATATAATAAGAGATTATTATTATTATTATTATTATTATTATTATTATTTGTTTTTTTTAATTGAAACATGGATGTGGCGCTTTTATTTTTCATAGACTGAGTTTTTGTATTAAGAAAGGAGTGGAAACACAACTTGTGTCTAGACTCCATCCAGCTTTATGTAAAATTATTATTATTATTATTATTATTATTATTATTATTATTATTATAAGATGTTGCTAAAAGGATTTTTGTTGTAGGTTGTATAATGTATGGTCACAATTCTATTGAAAATACATGGATCATGGATGTGGTTATTGTCAAGTATTCAAAAAAAGGCAGATCGAAGTATTACAACAAATCTTTTATATAATTAGAGAAAAATGTTCTTTTTTTACGATGTCTTTTTATTGACTAACATTAAAGCTTAATTGCAAAATCGAGTTCTCTTGATAGCTAATAAAAGTCAAAACTAAATTAGTTCGGTCAATATTTTGAAATTTTTGGTGGAGAAAAAGAAATGAAAACTAAATACGCGTAACGTTGTCAGTTTTTTTTTTTTTTTTTTTTTTTTTTTTTTTTTTTTTTTTTTAAGACTTAAGTGTTAATAAACGTTATGTTTTGATTAGTTAATAGTATTTACAATCAAACTTTAGGGCCCGTTTTGTTCGTATATGGGTTTAGGATTAGGATTTTGATTTTGATTTAAATTTGGATTAGGATTTGAATTTGGATTTAAGGTAGAAGAGAAAAAATAATATTAAAAATTTTATTATATATTAAAAGATAATTTAAAAATTATTTATATTAATAATAATTTGATAAAAAGAAAAAATTGAGATGGAGAAAGATAATGGTCCCATAATTTCCCCACTTTGTCATAAAACCTTTAAAAGCCCCCACCTTTTCTACACCCCTACTATTTGGGATTAGTAGCCAAATCCTAATCCCAAAAATACAACCAAACATCATATTTGAGTAGAACAAAATCCAAACCCATTATAAACCCACAAACTAAACGGACCCTTAGACTTTTAAAAAGAGGCTAATCTTAAATATAATTTTATGAACTTTAATGTAAAATCCTCAATTTCATAATTTTTTTTTGAAAATTTATATATTTAACAAAAACAAATATAGTTTAAACTTTTCTATAAACAACTACTGCTATTTTTATAATTATTATTAAATTTATCATGATACTAAAAACACTACTAACATATGTCTACATGTTATTCAATATATGCACGAGATTAAATATAACATATATAAACATTTATCTTCAATGAATTTGAACTACATTAAAATATCAAATTAAGCTAATTAAACAATAAGATTACTAAACAAAATTGATTATATTTTCAAACCCGAGCAAATATAGTTGAAATATCATTAGTTATAGTCATTGTCCGGACTTAATCTGTATTTAATAACCCGTACGTAGACGGGTTAAAAACTATAATACAAATAACGATAAATAATCTAATTATAACACACTAAACAAATTTTGTTAAAATATAAGTACTACTTATAGTGTGAACCCCGTACGTGTAATACCACAGTTACAAAACATTAATTGCCAAATTTTTATATGCCCGTACATTAAATTAAAACTTTATAATAAATTTTATTCATATGTAAACCCTGCGCATACGGGACTTAACCAGTATTTGTATATCCTATTTTTATACACATTAAAGAAGGAAAAAATATTGATATTTTCACATAATGTTAAAAAACGGTTTCATACAGACATGTGGTAGTGCACCGATCAAATGGTATTATATGTTTTCTTCTTGTTTTTACTATTCATATTTGGTTGACATATGTATGCGTGAAATTTCCCTTTAAATATCATGTCGACGCAACATTTCTCAATAAAGAAATGTTCTTTCTACAGTTAAAGAAACTAGAGTAAATTGCAAAAATAGTTAACGTGTAAGTTAATAAAAAATTGTAAGTCTGGAGTCTCTAAATCTTGAAAGTGGAGAGGTAGGGTGGAACTTTGATAGTGCAATTGTCGTCCATTGCAATAAAATCTTATTCTTGATTCGGTGTGCAATCCCGGTCTAACAAAAACGCAAACAATCATTAAGGGTGGGGGGAGTGCTCCACTCAACCTCTTTCCCTTCACTCACTCACAACCAATCCCATTCCGCCACATCATCTCCCACTTTTTCCCTCACTCACTGCATTTTTGGGGGCGGCATCTTCACTCACCCTTCACTCACTTTTTTTTTTTTTTTTTTTTTTTTTAAAAAAATTCTATTAAAATTTATTTTAAAACTAAAATTTCATTAAAATAAATAAACATTACATAATAATATTAAAAAACATAAAATAACATTACATAATACTAAAAAACTAAACTTCATCGGCTTCATCATTCACCTCGAGGTATGGTAATTGTTGAGCGTGAATATGCTCCATAAGATCAAATCGGAGACGAAAATGTGTGTTCTCATTTCGTATCTCGTCTAAGGCTTCGTCGTCAAACACCGGTTCGATCGGAGGATCCCGAATATGAACGGGGGATATTGCGTTACCAGATTCATGTAGAATCATGTTGTGCAATATCACACATGTATAAACCAGTTTGCTAATTCTGGCTACTGTGTACGGCCGTAAGGGTCGTCTCAGTACACCCCATCTTTGCTTGAGAACACCAAATGCCCGTTCAACATCCTTTCGAGCCGACTCTTGTAGTTTTTTGAACTTTCTCTCTTGCGGGTCGGTAGGAAATTTCAACGCTTTAACAAAAGTAGACCATGAAGGATATATATCATCACAAAGATAGTAGCCACGCTTGTATGTATGGCCATTCACAACAAATGGGCACTTAGGTGCCGTACCATTACGCTCGGTGAGGAATAGCGAAGATTGCATCACAACATTAATATCATTGTTTGAACCCGGCGGTCCAAAGAACGCGTGCCATATCCACAAATCTTGAGACGCCACTGCCTCCATCATAATTGTGGGGTATCGATGATCACCCCTTTTATATTGACCCCTCAATTCGATTGGACAATTCCTCCAATCGAAATGTGTGCAATCTAGGCTACCGATCATACCCGGAATGTGATGTCGAGCTTCGTGTGCTTCATACAAACATGCAATATCATGGCTTGTTGGCCTACGTAGGTAATCTCGACTGTATATCTGAATAATAGCATCACAAAAAAATTGAAGGCTTTCACGTGACGTTCTTTTAGCCATTTGTAAATATTCGTCAAACTCATCTGGTGGATTACCGGTTGCGAGTTGCTTAACGGCAGACGCACATTTTTGTATGGCTGTGAAAATTTTTTTTTGTCTAGCATCATAACCCTCCTGAAAATACTCGAATCTAGCCTCAATAGCATGTGTGATTTTCAAAAATAAACTTTTAGGCATACGATACCTATCTTCAAACACTTGCTCGTTGTATATTGGTTCTTCACAAAAATAATCACGATGCAATCTTTCTGCAGCGCTGACCCGATCACGTTTCACTGACGTACGTGTCGACCTTGCCGTATCTTCCTCTTCATCTGCGTCAATCGCGTTTGCAAAAAACTCGAGACTACTATCGTTAGACCACTCAAACGGCTCGTCTAACAATAGCGTCGACCCAATTCTTCTAGACTCCATTTTTTTTTTGTATCGGTGAGTTTTTTTTTTTATTTTTTATTTTTTTTTTATATATGTGTGTGTTTTTTTTTTTTTTTTTTTTTTTTTTTTTTTTTTTTTTTTTTTTGCTTGTTCTTCCTCTTGTTCTTCCTCACGTATTTAAAGCAAACCAAAAAAAAGTCGTTAAGGCATACGCTCCTCTTCCAACGTTCATTTTCCTCCCTCCCCGCATGCGTGGACATTCCCCGATTTTCACCTCCCCGTGCGGGGTTCCCCGCGAGGCGGCGGTGTTCCCGTGCGAGGGTTCACCTTCCCCGCGTTCTCCCCGCATGCACTCCCTCTCCTCTAACTAAGGTGCACTAGTGGCCAGACACCTTGATATTGTCTCATGTTCAAACCTCACTTAGGTAAACATCTTGACATGGCTTGTAAAATCGTAAGAAATAATATCCTAGCTACACACATCTTAGTTATAGACTCACTCTCTCAGTTAACCGCTACACACATCTTAGTTAAAGACCCACCCTCTCAGTTAACTCGAACATGAAAAACCATCATTAACCATTTGGTTCTTGACATATTGATAGATGCAATTAGGGGTGTTAATCGGGTCTGATTGGTCGGTTTTGGGTCAAAGTTGGGTCAAGGTTAAGAATAACATACCTGAACGCAACCACCTTTGAATTCGGGTTAGTTGGGTTCATGTCAATTTGGGTCTGGTCCATTTGGGTTCAGGTCAACCTCAATATGAGTCAAATGCTAACAAAGTTGCCAATTTGTACTAATTTAAATAGATAATTTATAAAAATATATATATATATATATAAAAAAAACCTTTATTTAGGTCAATTAGGCCGGCCCGAAACCAAGTTAGCCAAATATTTTCAGCCTGATAACCGACCATATTTAGTATTCGGGTTACTAATTATTATGGTTGATCCGAATAAAATTATTGACCAAAGTAACCAGACTCAAATAATCTTAATCGGGTTCGGGTTCAATAGTTAGGTTGGGTCGTCTTTTTTACACCCAGAGTCCAGAGATACAATCATACATGCATGTTGTAAGGACTAAGGCATGGTTGTTAGGATCCCGATCCTGATCTTAGGATCTTACGATTTTACGATACTGCAAAGCAAAAACCATTTGGTTCTTGACATATTGATAGATACAATTACGATTTTACGATTTGAAAGCTTAAGATCTTATAGGATCCCGATCTTAACCATAGGATCTTAAGATCTAATCCGATCCGATCATACTTTTCTCGGATAACAAACTAAAAAACTGCAAATTTCTAGATTATTTTTTTATAGAATTTAAAAAACATGTTAATCTTATTAAATACTTCATAATCATAATTTAGGACAAAATTTCGATGGAACATTCATATAATTTTGTGTTTATGATATATAATAATTTGTAAATTTGTATAATATTACAAAAACTATTAAGAAAATGACATTTTAGTAGGATTTTAAGATCCCGATCTGATTTTACAATCACAATTTTGAAAAGACGAAAACAAACCTGGGTAGGATCTCGATCTTGAAAACCTTGGACTAAGATCCGAGAACTAGATCTACATATTGTAAGTCCACAATTTTTAGATCTTGAAAAAATATAAAATCATTCATTCATTTGGAAACCAAAAAGCCCATAACCCGGCCCAAAACAAATAAAGTAAGAGAGAGCCTCATATTGAACTCTCTTTCACAGGAGCGGCTAGATCTGAAATTCAAATTTTCAAAATTTGGGGAAAGAGCCTACTCTCATTTCTCTCTCTCTCTCTCTCTATAAAATTTTTAAAACCCTAACGTTCTATTTTTCCCCAAATCAAATTAATATTTCAAATCACACTCTCATCCAAATTCAATCCAAAAAAACCCCTTACTAATTTCCATTAACTGGTGACGTCATCATCCAATCTAATCCAATCAATGGCGTCTCGTAACCAAAATAACCCTCCTCTAAATGTAAGCTTTTTCTTAATTACTTTAATCTGTTACTAATTTGTGTTATTTCGTATATGTATCGAATCGAACCGATAACGTAAAACCGATTAGTTTTGTTAAAATATAGAAAAGTATAGCGTAGAGTTTTACGCGAATTAGAATTATTCAAATTTATTACCGAATCGCGTAAATCGAGAACTGAGGTTTTGTAGTTTGTAAGATTTATAATTTTAATTGTACTTGTTTATGGATAGCGTGTTGAATTCGGTGTCGTATTTGATTGATGTGATATTGAATCGTGTAAGTAAACAGAGAACCGAGGTGTCGGTGAAATTTTTGTGTTTGTAGTTTTGTGTATGAAGCGTGTGAAGCTAGAAAATTAGTTTGTGCGGTTGTGGATGATTGAATTTGTTTGAAATCTATGGGTTAGCGTATGTATCATTACTTGTCGATCGATAGCTTGTTAAAGCCATTTGGTTTTAGAATTGATTGAATTTGTTCCAGACGTGTGAATCAGTTGGATAGTTTAGAGTACTTATGCAGGTTTTGTGTTTGTGGTTGTGGTTATGGCTAGTAAAATGTATTGATTTTCATGGCATGTGTGATTACGTCGTTAGTTTTGGTGTTAGAATTAAGTGAATTTGTTGGACGTGTCTATTTCTCAGTCGTTAGCTGAGTATCTATGTTTCTGTATGTACTGTGGCTAGTAAACGGTGCACTTGACGTATGTGTTGTATGCATTTAAAACAGTCTGTAGTTTTAAATCAGTTACTGGGATGGATATAGGATTCGGGTAATGATTGTATGTTATTTGTACTTCTTTACATATGTTGGAAGATGTTATCATAAGACATACAGTTAGCGTCATATGCTGATAGGTTTTTTATGTTTCTAGCCATGTTACAGCGAGTGACATTCTTTTATCAGTTACTGATGTGAAATTGGTGATTGTCTTGCAGAAAAATCGAGCTACAGACGATGCTCCTTTAGACAAACGGCGGAAAGTAGGCCCTGGTAGGATTATGGCCTCAACAACCTCTAGTCGAAGCAGACAGGCTCTTGCCCCTGTGACTACTAATCAAAAGGAAGCTGCTGCAGCACCTTCTGAAGCTCAGGTTCCTGAAGATGAAAATATCGAGTTTACAAACGAGGAAGTGGATGCACTATTAAGTGAGAAGTTTAAGGGAGGGAAATTTGATTCAAAGGTATAGCTCGTGTTATGTCATACTATTCTGCGATCATGAATAGAACTGTGGTATCACTATGTTTTTTAACTGTGTATTGTCATCTTCTTCTGTATTTCAGGCAAAACAGGTTTGGATAATGGATTATTTGAAGAGGCTGAAAATTTGTATAAAATGGTTTCAGAAGAGTTTACAAAACCTTGCTACGGAAAAGGATAACTTGCATAATATGCTTGATGCATCAGACAGAAAATGTGTGGAAGCAGGTTATATCTTTGACTGAAGACTAAACTAAAGTCACTTTAAATTACACGATTTAACTTTGTATTAACACTGTTTTACATCTATTACAGAGGCTGCAATGAAAAAGAAGGAAGAAGAATTAAACACTACTATTTGTAAATTGGAAGCAAATATTTCGTCTTTGAACGCTAGTTTGGCAAACGAGGAGTCCCAGAAATTAGTAAGGGTTTTATTCAAACGTTGGTGTGATATCTCGCTGTCATTGTTTTTTCATTATAACTGATTCTTTGTATACATTCTTAGGAAGCACTTGATTGTCACAAACGAGAAAAAGAAGCCAGAATAGTTTCGGAAAAAAATCAGGATTCTTTAAGGGAAGACCTTCAAAGGGTTGAGAATGAAGCGTTGAGTTATAAAGAAAAGGTAATACAAAATCCACCATCCTCGAACTCAAACTACGTTGTTGATTTCAGTAGGCCTATTTAGTTAATGGGTTTTCTTTGTCACTGATTTTAGGTGAAAACCCATGAGGATATGTACAAGCGGCTGCAGGAATACAATACTAGTTTGCAGCAGTACAACACCAAACTTCAGAATGACCTGAAATCGGCAACTGATTCGAACTTACAAGTGGAAAGAGAGAAAGCTGTTATTTTGGAAAATCACAGCACTTTAAGGGGCCATTATAACATGTTGCAGACTGAGTTTACTTCTGCCAAAGTAAGTTTTTTGCCGTCTACATTTCCTTGTTTTGACCTGCATTAAAGTAATAAAGTCTTGTTTAATAACTGTGTTGTTGTAATAGGATTCTGCCTAAATATATTGACCTTAATCTGTCTTGTTTAATAACTGTGTTGTTGTAATAGGATTCTCGTGACGAGGCATTCAAACAAAGAGAGGCTGCGGTTAAAGAAGTTGGGATCTTAAGAGGTGAATTGCAGCAAGTGAGAGAGGACCGTGAACGTCAGTTATTGCTGGTGCAAGAGTTAACTTCTGAGTTAGCTAGATTTAAAGAAAATATCGGGTGCACTGTTGCTGAGGTTGATAAATTAAGCATAAAGTCTTCTGCTTTGGAGGTTAGCTGCTCAATGATAAAATAAATGCTATCTTTTCATTTGCTTAGTCATGTGAATATGATAGCTATATATTATTTCTATTGTAGGAGACGTGTTCCTCTCAGAGGGACCAAATATCAGTACTGCAACATCAGTTAGCTGCTGCTAACCAAAAGCTTAAGGTACAGTTTCATTCTTCTTAGAACTATGTAATCTATATTATTAACGTTGAAATTTCAAACTCTGTTGCTAACAAATTGTCGTATTTAAATAAAAATAGATGGCTGATTTATCCTCGTCAGAGATAAAGACAGAATACGAGGACCAAAAAAGAATAGTCATGGACTTACAAGATCGATTACGTGAGGCGGAAAATCAACTTCTTGAAGGTGAAAAGTTGAGAAAGAAGCTGCACAACACTATTCTGGTAAAAAAAAGTTTATTTGCCATCCAATAATTAGCATAGATAAACAATTCAAGGTTCAGTTTTATTTAATGTTATTGTAAAATGCAGGAGCTCAAAGGTAATATTAGAGTGTTCTGTAGAGTAAGGCCTTTACTTCCTGATGATGGTCCTGGAGCAGAACCCACAGTTTCATATCCCACTAGCGCTGAGTTAGCAGGACGAGGGATTGATTTAATTCAAAGTGGTATGGCTTCTCATTCTGATATCTTAACACATTTAAAGCTTAACATCATTACTTTATAGTCCATAACTCCATATATATATATATATATATATATATATATATATATATATATATATATATATATATATATATATTTGTTTTCATTTTAGAAAATAATTGCATCTTTGAACTCTGCAGGCCAAAAGTATCCTTTTACTTTTGACAAGGTGTTTGCTCATGATGCGTCCCAACAAGAGGTCTTTATGGAAATTTCACAACTTGTTCAGAGTGCACTGGATGGTTATAAGGTAGTTATTCTATTTTGCTTTTATTTTAAAGTTCAGTTTTAATAACATAGATCGTTGCTGTTTTTCTATTATGATAATTAGTTTTTTCATTCTTGAAGTTGGTCTCTGATGTGAAGTCCAATATGTTTTCTATTTCGTAATCTATAAAATGAACTCAAATAAGTTTCTTCATATGCATTCTTGTGCAGGTTTGCATATTCGCCTATGGTCAAACCGGTTCTGGTAAGACTTATACGATGATGGGTAGGCCAGAAGCTCCTCTGCAAAAAGGTTTAATCCCACGCTCTTTAGAACAGGTTTTTCAAACAAGCCAGGCCCTTGCTGCTCAAGGGTGGAAATACAAGATGCAGGTTATGATCTATCTTTTATACCTTCTTCTGTCTATTGACCCAATACATGGAGCTTAAAGTTAATAAATTCTTATTTTTTATTTTCAGGCATCTATGCTTGAAATATACAATGAAAACATTCAAGATTTGTTGGCATCAAAAAGTAATGCTGGAAAAGAAGGAGGGAAGCAACAACACCAATATAAGATCAGTCATGATGCAGAAGGAAACACAACTGTTTCTGATCTTACCATTGTTGATGTAAGCACCATAGGGCAAGTTTCCAATCTTCTTCAGAAGGCTGCCCACAGCAGGTATATGGTTTTTCAAGTGACTCTAAATTATCCTATATGTTGTTGACTGATGTAATTAGCTGTTTAAGTGCTAATAAGTAGACACGTGTTTAATATGATTGCAATAACCAGGCTGTTGTAATAATAATTAATAATCTTTTTGCAGCTTGTGCATAAAAAGGTTTTATGTTAAGAGGTGTCAAATAATAATTCTATTGCAAAATTAGTTACTTTGCATATATGAGCAGGTTTTCGGGATTTTTTGTAATAATAATACGAGCAGCTTTACAGAATTATCCAGAATTTTATGTAAATTATGTGCAAGTTTTCATCACTATATGTATTTTTTATCAGGTCTGTTGGCAGAACTGATATGAACGAAGAGTCTTCCCGGAGTCATTTTGTTTTCACGCTAAGAATATATGGTGTGAATGAGGTAACTTGTTTTAAGCTTCAGTAAATGCATATGCTATCATAACTCAAACCATCTTAACTGATTTATTTTTCTTAATAGAGCACGGAACAACAAGTACAAGGTGTGTTAAACCTTATTGATTTGGCTGGTTCAGAAAGACTCTCAAGAAGTGGCGCCACTGGTGAAAGACTTAAGGAGACCCAGGTTTGAAACACTTTTCACATTGTTACTTCTTCTACACTTCATAAGTGGCAACATTACTGTGTCTTAAATATCTTTTTGTCTTTGTTATATTATCAGGCCATCAACAAGAGTTTGTCTTCATTGAGTGATGTTATTTTCGCGTTGGCTAAGAAAGACGATCATGTCCCCTTTAGAAACTCAAAGCTGACATATCTTCTACAGGTAGTATTTTTAAACCAGACACCATTATAATTTAGAAAATACCTTGTTATATCTTAACATTTTTTATACTTTAAAAAGTGGTAGGTTTTATATATGATTTGTAACTTGGTACTTTTCATAACTAAAACAGATGTAGATGTCAACTCTTAATTTATTTAATGCATAACCCCTTTAAATGGTTTTGTTTGATAAAATTAGATAGTTTCTGTAACTCTACAGGTTTTAAAGTTTTACCTAGCCCATTAGTTGTTTATTAAAACTTGATACAAAGGTTGGCAGTTGCTGTTCAATCCAACCCAACCCAAGCCAACCCAAGCCGATTTAATTGTTTACTGCTACTTTAAATACGTAGTATGAAAAAAAGTGATGGCTTTGACATCTGGTAGTTAATGAGATTATACAAATGTCAATTTGTGTGAGTTTACATATAAGAAAGATTGTACTCGTACATCTATTTACTACTGTATATTTTTAAAGACATACATCATCCATCTCATATAAGTTATGGACTCCTAAATGGTCTGTTTGACCATAAATAGTCAAAATATGGACTTTGCTGTGAAAATAGTGTTAATTTATTATGAAATGACTATTTTACCTTTGACATCAGCTTCTTTTCCACTTTGTGACTACTTGATTATTACCAATAGAATTTTCGAAATTGCATATTACTATATTATTATGGTGGAGTATACCGTTAGTAGTTTTTGACTATTGATTTGATGTAATTGCAGCCTTGTTTGGGTGGAGATAGCAAAACGTTGATGTTTGTGAACGTGTCTCCGGATCCTTCATCCATTGGTGAATCTTTATGCTCACTGCGATTTGCTGCAAGGGTGAACTCATGTGAGATTGGAATCCCACGTCGTCAAGCAGTTCGACCTTTGGATTCTCGTTTGAGTTGTGGCTAATTTATGATTAATGGAGGTAATATTCTGCAATGGGGCGTTGTAGTGCTGTTTGTCATATGCCCATTGACATTTAGTATTATTACTATTGTTTTCATTTGAGAGAAGCAAATTCTGCTTTTTAGCTACAGCAGGAACTTTTAACTTGTAATTGCGTGGGAACTTGGTTTGTGTATTTGTTGTAACTGATGTAGATGATGAATTAGTAATCTTTTCGTATACATATATGTAATATCTACATATGAATGGTTTTATCACTTTTGCACTTGCAGTGTTGATGAGTTGAAGGTAGATTTTGATAGATGAATTGTTAGGTCCTTACTGAACTTTGCATTTTGAAACCAATTTATTTTTAGATTTCTTTGCACAGTTAAATGATAAATGAACTATGTGTTGTTGGGTCCTTACTGAACTTTGCATTTATGAACTTTTAATTGTAGTCGTTGAGGACTTGTTGAGGATAAGTTCCGCGCTCACAGAATAGAAGCACTTGATCCATAGCAAATCCAAGTTTGCAATGTTCTGTGCATGTTTGACTGTTTGACCTCTAGAGTCACTATTTAAACTTGTATGAATCTAACATTAAGTTTTTCATATATCGTTGTAATTTCTTTTCAAAGATTAGTTCGTTACCATTTCTTAAACTTGGCTTTGATTCCAAAAAAAAAAAAAAAAAAATGGCCAAGGTTTTTTCGCTGTTACGAAATCGTCAAATGTCACTTAAGATGTATCGGGTTGTGAATGACTTTCATTCTCATTGTGGTTGTTTGATTAGTGGGGTTGTCATTTGAAATTGGATATCATACTTTCAAAACTAGACTTTTTCTAAACCAGCTAAAGGTGGTGGGTTTGCAAACCCATTTCGATTATCATATTTACAGTCACTCCCCCTCTACAAAGTACAAACTAAACATCCTTTGAATCTTTGAAACATATACTTCTTTGTATCTTAGGTAAATTTTTTAGTTAACAACACCAAATCTATTTTTGACTTATAAATGGTTCACTTGTTTTGACCAACTTGTTTCACTTGTCACCCATCATCATCAAAGGTGACATAGAGCATAATATAATATGTTGTTACGAACATCCTGATTATTAGCTTGGTCAAGTAACACATAAACATCACTATCTTAATCAAACGTTTTCTTACATTTCACTCTCTTAGACATTGATCACTTGTACCTTATTCATTGAAACTTTATCCTCAAAGCAAATACTTGGTGGTTACAATAACATTAGTATGGTGACATTATTTTGAGGGCTAATTATTTAAAAATGTATTATACTTGTTACTTTTTGTTGTTTTGTATATCGTTGCTCTAATCCGATTATTTTGTAACTAACTTTTTAAAATTTTGACTATTCTGTGTCTCGATTGACGTATTTTTGGGTATCGAATCAAGTATTTTTTTATAAATCGTGATTCTTTTATAAATCGATACACAGAATAATCAAAATTTAAAAAGTTAGCCACAGAATAATCCGATTGAAACAATGCTACATATAACTACAAAACGTAACAAGCAAAATCAATTTTAGACAATTAATCCTTATTTTTCGATTAACCAATAAGTTAAAAATATTGTAAGTTCACTTTGAGGGGGCAAGTTTAATGAATAAGGTACAAGTGACCGATGCTTAAAAAGGGGTCCGGTTGATTAGGATAGTGATGTTTAGATTTTTCTTGACTCTTAAATAGTCAAAAACCTCTATAAAAACATTAATTATGACTTATAATATAACATAAATAAACTTGATGAACACGAAATGTGCTTTGTTCACATTAATTGGTTTAATTCTAACTGGACAATTGAACGGACAACAACACTTAAATGGATTAATTTTTTTGTTCATGTTTGTTTATTAAGAAATGAGGTTCTTCGTGTTCATTTTTGCTTGTTCATTAAGAGATTAAACAAGTGTAAATGAATGAACACAACTTAATGTTTAAAGACAACCAAAAAATATAGGAGTAAAACTAACAGCAGTTTTGCAAACATATTGCAGCATCCAAGTTCACCATTAATGCACCAATTACCATCTAGCTATATTTCCATCTTATCAACCTATCATGGTCATTCAACCTGCCACCACAATAACCATGACAAGCTAGTTTAGTGGTTTCACTAGGAACCCATAATCACCAAGGGCTATACCAATTGTGCTACATTTCCATCTATTACAATGGCTTCACACAGTTGGGAATAGAGCTGGCATATCGTGTCTGACACGACACGATAAGACACGAACACGATAAGACACGAACACGAATGACCTAAACACGAACACGACACGATAACAATTCGTGTCACTTTTTTCGAACACGAACACGACACGAAAATTAACAGGTTACACGATAAGGAACCTGTTAAGGGACCTATTAACAAAAATACTAAATTTAAACCAAAAAAACATAAGCAAACCTTTTAAGGACATGTTAAGGGACCTGTTAAAGAACCTGCTAAAGAACCTGTTCTCATATATCAAAACGAGACCTTAATAACATCACATCGAGGTCAAATAAACTAATCCTAACACCCTCAAGAACATCACATCGAGGTCAAAATAATCAAGAAAAGTTATATAAGCCCGAGCTAGCACAAGCCGAGAGCTTGTGCTCTCGGTTGAGTCTCGACACCCACAAAAACATAGAAACCCGGATACCAAATCTTGTTTAAAACCTCGTTTTACATGTAAACCACATTTATATCACGTTTTTAATCAAAACCCAACAAAAAGTATACAACTCGTGACCCTAGGTCACGGTCTCGCCAATACCGAGTCACAAACGAGCGTGACTCGGCCTTACCTTCAATCTTGACAAGAAAACAACGTAAGAACTCGAGCAACACACGAAAATGAGGCGCGTTTGGTTTATAACGAGGTCAAAAGAAAGAAATATTGGCGCGCGTAGTAGTGGATCGAGAAGAGGAGGTGATGGGGAATCGAATGGTGGTGGTCGTGTGGTGTGGTGACCGGCGGTGAGGTGATGGTGGCCGGAAAAAGGGTCCGCTGCTAGGGTTTTTGGTTGAGAGAAATGATGAAGATGTGTGGTTGTGTTTGTGACCGGTCCACACAAGGACCATATATCCATCTTTACTAACATTGTAACAGTAACAGGTCTCTTAACGTGTCTTAACAGGTCCGGACCTGTTAAGACACGAAACCTGTTAATTTCATTCGTGTCTTAACAGGTCCGGACCTGTTAAGACACGAAACCTGTTAAGACCTGACACGAAACCTGTTAAGAACAGGTCGTGTCATGTCGTGTTAACATGTTTCGTGTCAAAATTGCCAGCTCTAGTTGGGAACACACACCTTGTAGTGTCTATAACTCTTTCAATTGTTTGTATGAGGCATTGTGATTAATAAAATATGTTCACCTTTTGCGCAGAAAAAAATATATAAAAAATATTGTTTTTTATGTGTGTTTATTTGCTTAAGCATGTCGATTTTTGATGTATATAATAAATTACATGATAACCACCATAAAAGGCACGTTTGGTAGGGTGAAATTCAGAGAAATGAAATGAAGTGCAGAAATCAAATCACATAAATGAATTCTCAAAGAAATTCAATATAAATTCCAGTGTTTAGTAACACCAGAGAATTGACTCAAGAAATCAGTATTATTATTATTATTATTATTATTATTATTATTATTATTATTATTATTATTATTTATTTTATTATTATTATAATTATTATATTAATATATTATTATTATTTATTTATTTATTTTATTATTATTATTATTATTATTTTATTATTTTATAAGTATTAATATATTATTATTATTATTATTATTATTATTATTATTATTATTATTTAGTTGTACAAAGAATTCATTTCTTTATCAAATAGATGGGAAACCAACTCTTCACAAAATCCAAAGGAACCAAATTCTAGGAGTTACAATTCTCCACTTTTTTATTTTTTTAGGTACCAAACACAAGAAATGAATTGATTTTCATTTTTTCATCCTCAATTCTTTGTACCAAACATGCCCTAAATGAACAACATCACTTAATATATAATTGGACATTGACGAACATAACTAGATGAACTAGAATTTTGTTCGTGTTAATTCATTTAATCAACGAGGCCTCAAGCCCAATGTTTCAATAGCCCATCGATCCTTTCTTCATTTCCAAAAACACAAAACCCTCACACACACAGTGTGTAATTCACCATATAAATCACACGAAAATGCTACGGTTAAAGAAGGTGACGTCATCATCAACAACAAGATCAGCAGTTAAACAGCTCTTATCATTCCATCAGCAACAACAAGATAAACTAACTATACCGGTCAACGTCCCGTCACGTTTGACCTCTAACCGTTTTCTCGATTTCTATCAGGTAAACCCTAATTTGCCCTAATAGTTATTTAATATGTATATGGTTTGTTAAAATGTGTTTGGTTTTGAATGCAGCTTGGAAATAAGGATGCCATCGAGAAAGAGCGAGCTCGACTGTAAGTTTTTTTATTTAGGGGGGGGGGGGGGGGGGGGGGGGGGGCAGGGGCAGGGGCGGACCTAGGCATAAACTTTGGGGGGCGGTGCCCTCCACGACTCGCCGAAAAAGTTCAGATTTTAGTGTAAAAAAGTTTTTTTTATGACCTTTTTATTAAAGTGCACCCCTCCAAAAAATCAAATTGCCCCCCACCTTGAAGCAAAAAATGTAAAAACCTTAATTTTTAGTGTAAAAAAAAAATTATGACCTTTTTATTAAAGTGTATCACGAATTTTATCAATAAAATTTTTTTGCCCCCGCCTTGGAAAATCCTGGGTCCGCCACGGGGGGAGGGGGTTGGGGATTACAAGAAAAGCCAAACATTTTAGAAAATTTACGCACAATTTTTTAGAGGGGCACACTTTGATAATTTTTAGAAACTACACTACAAGGGGGGTGTTTGTCTCAGCTTTTATAGCGGGCTTATGGCTTATACGTAGTTTTCGGTTTATGTTTCATAAGCTCCCTTTTTACGGCTTATTTTAAAACTTGTGAGATTATGTAAACTTATCATGACATGATAAGCTTATATAAGCTGGAAAATCTCAAAATAAGCGACAAAAAGTGAGCTTATGAAACATAAGCCCAAAGCTACGTATAAGCCATAAGCCCGCTATATAAGCCGAAACAAACAATCCCCAAATTGGTTACGAAAATCCAAACATTTTAGAAAATTTACGTACAATTTTTTTGCTAGGGGGCGCGTGTCTCCGCCCATGGTTATGAGTGTGTGTGGTTAGGGGCGCAGCTTCTAAGGGGCCGGGGGGGGGGGGGGGGGGGGGGGGGGGGCGGCCGACCCCCCGAATTTTTTTTTGCGATGTAGGGGTATATAGTTTTCGTGTAGAAAAATTTCGGTATTTTCGGTTTCGCCACCCCCAATTTACTTCGGTTTCGACCCCCCATAGTGTTAGGAAAAAAAAATTTTAGATCCCGACCCCCCACTCGAAATTTCCAAGCTTCGCCCCTGTGTGTGGTTGTTGAGTTGAGTTATGTTGTAAGGTGTGGTTAATTATTGTGTGTGTTGAATTTATGTGGTTTAGGGCAGTAAAGATGAAATGAATCGGGGGTATTTCGCTGATATGGCTGAACTCAAAGAACACGGTGGTAAGGTGAGATAAGTTCTGCTTATTGCGTTTTTTAAAGCTGATATGCAATCTTAAAGACACTTTGGATACCTGCTTGTTAGTAAATGTTTATATGCTTATTATTAGTGTAAAGGGGTGTTTGTTTCGGCTTATGATGGCTTATTTGGTTTTCGGCTTATGTTTCATAAGTTCACTTTTTATGGCTTATTTTGCAACTTTTTGGCTTATATAAGCTTATTATGACATAATAAATATATGTATAAGCCGAAAAGTTTCAAAATAAGCCACAAAAAGTGAGTTTATGAAACATAAGCTCAAAACCAAATAAGCCATAAGCCATCTATATAAGCTGAAACAAATACCCCCTAAATAAGCACTTAATACCTGCTTATTTGCAAAGTAGTTATAAGTACTTTTATAAACGAGCAGTGTCAGACACCCGTGGCTCTTAAAAGATCTGAGACTTGGTCTGTGAAGAAACTATGCGGTTGTTATATGACGGAATTATCATATCTTATGATTAGCTGTAAAAATGGGTGTAGGAGATAATGTCTAGGCGTGCTTATGCAGTTTGAAGTTGGGGTAATCAGTTGGCTAATTCTGATTATCTGAGGATTTGCGTATAGAATAACCCCTGATTCCGCCTTTAAAAAAAAGAAAAGAAAAAAGAACTCTTGATTCCCTAACTTTTGTTGCAGCTACTTTAAAATTGATTATGTAGACTCTCAAATAATCCAGATTAGTTGTACTATAGACAAACACTAGAAAGTGGTTATTTGTGACTTGAAATTCCAAATCATGAGATAATCATATAAAGCAATGCAGAACAATCCCTAGGTTTCAAGTACTTTCTACGTTTTATAAGCTAATTTGTGACATGAACCTGCATACGATGTGCATCTGCAGATTGCTACCGCGAATAAGGTTATTATTCCTGCAATGGTAGCTGTGAAGTTCCCTCAACTAGAAGTAAACTATTCAAATGGAAAATCCTTTAAGCTACCGATCACTAGTTATGGGACTGACACAGAATCAATGAAGGCTGATATCCCAAAAGCAACTTTGATGTGTCTTTCATTCCGTGCAGCTTCACAGGTATCTAATGTCATTGTTTTTCTCCTAAATTCAGTAAACAAACTGATATAGTGATATGCATACTGAAAAGACGGCATCTTTTTGCAGGAAATGACTGATTCTTGGAGTGTTCCTTTTGTTGAAGCTTTCAGTGACTCAAAGAAAGTCCAGTTATACGAGGTATTAATTATTAGACTGTAATTCATCTAAAACAAAGTTGCTTGTCTTGTAAATTGCATTATAAAGGCTTACTTCAACACCTGCTATATATTGTCTTATTAACTTCCCGCTAAACTTAGACTTTCGATTGTTGTTGGCTGGCCATAGTGTAACTCAAATGGGTCGGGCCGGTTGGGTAACAGGTTTGTAACCAAAATGGTTAGTTTTTGTTCAGGTCTGGTTGGGTCAATCCGAAACTCTTTTTGCCCCATTTTTTATTTTTTCTATAAATATACAACGTGTTAAAATATGGACCGGAAACCATATATAATGAAAATAGTTTCGCTTATTGAACAAAGTGTTTTAAGAGGTCGTGGTATGGATTAAAACTACACTTTAAGGCTTAGGCGAACTACAACCCATTTGACTAGTCTCATTATTAGCTACATCTTATTAAGCTGACTCAAATCAAGGCATTCTTAATTAAATAGCTTTAAATGCGACATATGTCTTTATGTATTTCGGATCCATGATCTCTGTTGAGAAGTGTGACATGAGGCTGAGAAGTGTTTGTTTTGTTTTAGATATCCTTCATTGAATCGTGGCTGTTATCTATGACCCCAATAAGGAAGCTTTTACTTCGCGTGCTGAAGAAGTCAAAACCACAGGAAAATGGTGTGTTGCAGAGACAGATAGGGTATGCTTTTGGCGACCATTATTACTTCAGAAAAGAACTGAAAATACTCAACCTTCTAACCGGGTATTAATCTCGTTGTTTTGTTACATTTTTCAAGTTAGCTGTATTTTATTCTGTCCATCTTAAATAAGCGTTTGCTTTTTTTATGTTCCACAGTTACATATTCTTGGTCGACAAGTTTGGTAGAATACGATGGCAAGGTTTTGGATTGGCAACACCAGACGAATTGTCGTCACTTCTGTCATGCACTTCACTTCTACTGGAAGAAGAATGACAGTAATAGCATTTCTGCTACAAAAAGTTTTGTTTTGAAGGATCTATTTCCTGCATTCATCAGATTCTAAAGCGGGAATTAACTAATGGGTTTGTTGTATCTGCTGAGAATGACATATTTGATTAGACATTGTTAATAATGGTCTTTTACGGAAGAAAATGAACTACAATGCGAAATTGCATCTTAAACAATTATTGTACTGCAACCACATTTTAACTGCGACTTCTTTTACATTAGTTTCAACTCTTGTGTGACTACGCTCATTCCTGAAAACCGTAACTGTTTATTTGGCTAGTTACCCAAAAAGAAAATATGCTTTTGAATATGCATACGGAGTATTCCTGAAGCACGTATACAACTTATAAATGAACCGAGTCTATGAAACTGATGGGGTATGCACAGAAGTACAGAACACATTTGTCCGCGAAACTGTTGCTGCTTGAAGTTTGACATGATATTACATGCTATGAAAAACACCCACTATAATGTGAAACCATAACAACGAAAACCGATTAAGCTATATCTTTGGGCATACAATTAGTCATTTTTTTTATCCAAAATGATTAAGGTTTGATTGAAGTACTGTGAATACATTACAATGAATACATGGACCATTTATGTTATCTACTGCAAGATTGTAGCATGAGCAAACTCAGAAAATTTAGGAAAAACAGAAGGCAACAGATTTTTCAGGAATTCAATGTAGGATTTATGTCATATTTAGAAAAAATTTGGTGGGTGTGATATCACATTCTTTGAAATTAATGGGTTCATGTCATCTCTCTTTAAACACCAATAATTTCTACAAAACAAAAACATGGATTTCACCTTCCATCATCATTGGAACACTATCCAAATTTCAAACCCTCTAAACGAATCTGTTCGACCATATTTAACATTGTATTGGTCATTTAGTAAAAGTCGTCAAAGATTAAGTGTAAGGGAGAAGATAAAGGAGGGATGTCAGGTTCTATTGTTGCCAAAATTACGGCAACTTTGACTTTTCTTGGCATTTTTGTGGCCGTGATTTTGCAAGGGACGGTTGTTCTTTGCAAGTCGCCGTTGAGCCTTAAGCTAGAGAGAGCTTTTCCGCATGGTGACCAAATGAAATTGACAGAGCTTAGAGATAGAGATATTTTAAGGCATAGTAAATTCTTGCGGCGGTCTTCTACAAATGATTATATTGATTTCCATCTTCAAGGAAGTTATGATCCTTATGGTGTCGGGTACTTTCTTGATTTGCTTCATCGTTATCATTCTTCATAATTTTCTCATCATACAAAAAAGGAACAATCTTTTTTAGAAACAAAATGCAATTCTTCATAATTTAACCGTACGTAGAGGTATTTTATCTTTGTTTCTTGGTATTTTACCCGTTAGTTTTGTGTTTTGCAGGCTTTATTATACAAAAGTCCAATTGGGTTCTCCTCCGAAGGACTATTATGTACAAGTCGACACCGGAAGTGATGTTTTGTGGGTCAATTGCAAAGATTGCAAAGGTTGCCCCACATCGAGTGGACTCAAAGTATTATTGACACTCGACTCTCTTAATCTCTTTTGTAGTATGATTCATCATGGTTGGCTTCTAAAGGACTAACTTGTGCTATAATGTTTTCTAACCAAAACAGATTCCAATGGTGTTATATGACCCTTCAAGCTCATCAACGTCTTCTTTGATCTCTTGTTCAGACAAAATATGTTCCATCGGAATTGAATCTAGTGATGCACGCTGTGGTAAACATAACCAGTGCATTTACTCTTTTAAATATGGAGATGGTAGTGCAACATCGGGTTATTATGTGTCTGATGTAGTCCATTTGGAAATGATGTCGGACGATACAAACCCATCATCAAATGCGTCATCTACCATTATGTTCGGGTGAGTTATTACCGAGTGTTTGGATGAAGGATAATCAACTAGTTAAAACGAGTCACAGAAAGTAATGTTAGGATGTGTTTATAATGACCGAAGTTGTATTATAAAATTTTGCTGAAATATGAGATTATGAGTACGTCTTAAATATATTGGTGAACCATACCCTTTGATGATCTAACATAGTTAGTTATGAAACAGTTGTAGCACATATCAAGCTGGTGAGCTGACTTTGCCGGATAGAGCTGTTAACGGGATTTTGGGGTTTGGTCCACAAGGTGTATCGGTTATCTCACAACTTGCTTCGCAAGGGGCAGCTCCAGATGCATTTTCTCATTGTCTTGTTGGTCATGGTGATGGAGGTGGTATTTTGGTTCTTGGTCAAATAATGGATCCGAACATGGTCTATTCTCCACTCCTCCCATCACAGTAAGTCTATGCTCAAAAATTGCCAATGGGTTAAAAAAGTTTGTATAAAAAAAAGTGCTTCTAAAAAAAGACATTCCAATAAAGATCTCAAACATTTGTTGCAAGTCAGAATCAAGATATGAAACATTTGGATATTACTATTTTGATACGTGAATTGTGTATGCAGGCAACATTATTATCTACATTTGCAAAGTATTACAGTAAATGATAAAACATTGCCGATTGATCCATCAGTTTTTGAATCATCCAACAACCAGAAAGGAACTGTAATTGATTCTGGGACAACTCTTGGATACCTAGCAGAAGCGGCCTACGATCCTTTTGTGGAAGCTGTAAGTGCGAAAGGGTATTAAATTTACATTTTTCCCGATGAATAATATCTTTTATAACATTTGCAGATTACGAAGTCTGTTCCTCAATCAGTCGAGCCTTTTGATGGAAAGGGATATCAGTGTTATGTAACAAAGAACAGGTCTCATCGTGCGTTGAGATTTTTATGTCTATTTAATGCATATACTATTCCTTAGTTAATCTTTTTTGTATCATTTTAGGGTCTCTGAGGTGTTTCCAACTGTGAGCTTTAATTTTGCTGGTGACGCTTCAATGGTTTTAAAACCCAAGAACTACCTTTTGAAACAGAAGACTGTGGTATTGTCATGCTGACTATCATGAGCTACCTTTATTTAGTTGAACAAGCGAAAATGTTTCTTTCTTGCTAAATTGAACAAGAACTGTATATGTCTAGGGTGATGAATCGGCATGGTGCATTGGGTTTCAGAAGATTAAGGGTCAAGGACTCACAATCTTAGGAGGTAATATGCGTTTGAGTTTTGACCTCATAACTTATGAATTAGTAGAAGGTTTTGATATTTTATGGGTCAAACATGTATATTTTAACCCAACCTGAATCCATTTCGGCCTGAAACCATTTGGACTCGTCATGCAACTTGCCCATCTTTCGACATCCTAAATTTTGCCCATATTTCATGCAGACATTGTATTAAAAGACAAGAGTATTGTATATGACTTGGGTGGTCAACGGATCGGATGGGTTGACCATGACTGTAAGTCCTTCAACTATTAAATTTTTTACATAATGTAATCGAGTGTTTGAAGATTGTTAAATCATGTTGTTGATGTTAGGTACTAAGCTGGTTAATGTGTCTACTAAATCAAGTAGTCGCAGAAGGATGTCAAATGCTAGTATGGATCATAAGAGTTCGCTGCATAATACACTTTATAAGCTGACTCCCATCATGATACTTGCTTCAATTCTACATCTATCAGTATTTCATGGTTTTTTGCTTGTAACAAGTTAGTTTTCCTTGTTAAAACATGTGCTAGTTTTATATCAAATAGTATAAGACACCTTTTTATTTTATTGCAATGCCTGGTACAACAATCTTAGTATTATTTTCCAGCTGTGTTTTATTTTCAAACAGCATGTCTAAAAGAGTAAAGAAAAAGTAACAATCATATACTTACAAATAAAACTAAAAGATGCTTCAACCATACAAGCAAAATATCAAGTATTGTTTGAAAGACATTAATGCTCCCATCAAACCAAAGATTCAGTCACCATGTCGCCAAAATACTGAACCACCAAGCAATCTTAAAACGGGTTTGACAAAATAGCAAGCCAACCAAAAGATTTAACAGTAGTACATAACATCCTTCACATTGTTATGAATCACAGGAAGCTTTCGTACTTCAGCAGTTCTTTCCCTGGTTGTCCTCCCACCAGATTCACTCTCCGATCCCACGCCTTCAGTGTAATAGCGTGCCCTGAAGGCGGTCAAGTGAGCATAGTATGCTGGAGGAACTGCAATAAACATAGATAAACACTACTTAGTAAAATTCAACTTACATAATAACAAAACTTACAAACCTTCAAAGGTTTTTTAGTACATACCTATAGAGACGGACCTTGTGCACCTAGCATACCTGAGATGCAGATTAAACGCTTAATATACGTATAGAAATTTAGAAGGAAAAAAAAAAGGACGGTTTAGTAATGTACGTGTAACACAAGTTGTTGGTAAGCGTTTGTAGTCCATCAGCAGAGAAATTGTTTTCATCATAAAGCACATGATAATGCATTGGCCGGCTTGTTCCCTTCAAATATTTGTACAAAATTAGATCAAGAAAACAATTAAATAACCAGAATGACAGCGAACACAACCACCAAATTCTCATTGTTTACCTTGATTCCGGCATGGCTACATAGGTAGAAATCAAATTCAGTAGGGTGACATATTTTAGTATCAACAACCGTCCCTGAAAATATTCAATAGATAAATAACCAAAAATTAGTCCATGATCATTATAAAATAAGGACCCCTTTAAAATAACATGTAAAATGTTACAAACCTGGAAGGATATTGCCACTTTTATCTGTGTTTGACCGATCATTGTAATTCATTGGAAACAAGCGCGTATGGTGTCTCTTTTGCACAACAATAAAAGTAACTCGAGGTTGGTAATTCGCCTCTAAAGATGCACAAGCCTGAAACAACAAGACAGCATTTTTTATTTTTAAAAAACTCAAAAATTATATCTCATAAAACTACAAGTAAAAAACTACCTTCCGGATTTGATCCATCTCATGTAGCAAAACATCATTAAACTGACCCTCGCTAACTCCATCTCTGTGAATAAACAATTTATGTATTGAGTAAAAAAAAAAAAAAAAAAAAAAAAAAAAAAAAAAAGGAAAAAAAAAAGAAAGAAAACAACAAATTTAGTATCAATTAACCTATAAAATATAATCCTCTGAGGTTTGTGTCCGCCCGTTGATCTCCAGAATGCTTTAAGATGGTCACTGTCGGAACAGGTAGATAGTTAGAGATAAATAAAAAAAATAAGGGTGTGTTTGGGTTACTAATTGATATGATGTATCTGGTTATTGCTTTTCGATTAAGAAGATAAGCAGTTTGGATAAGCAATCTCAAACAGCTCTTATACGTGGTTTCAAGCAATAAGAAGATAAAAACAACTTATAATCTCATAGCATAAGATATATTATTTCAGCGTGTATACCTAATCATTGAGTAGAGATCTTCTATAATTTCCTGTCTGTGAGGCTGTGCAGACATCAATGCTCGATATTTTGTAGCATGCCGATCCATTGAAGCTACCACCTAGAAACCGATATATGAAGATGGAAGTTAGTGAGATGATGATTATTTAAAATATTGATTAGGTATATGATATGGTACGAAACAAAAAATTACCGCGGCTATTGAAGAGCTTGAGTCCTCCCCTGGTTGAGGATGAGTCACATCCGCACCAAAAATAATTGTTGGACGTTCATTTAAAATTTGTATCGGCCTGGCCAAGATTGCATTGGTTCCCCCTACCTTTACATTTATTTTCATAGCTAAATTTTCAAAATACTGTGGATTTGACTTAAAAACGTGCTTTGGCTGACAGCATTGTGAAACGATCCCCAAATCAGTTTCTAATACTCTTTTAATCAATCCATAAGAGCCCGTCATATCAGGTAGAATGACAATTAATAATTGAAGTGATTTTCCAGGTGCACGTTGTGCTAATACTGTAGAACATCGACGGTCAACATCGACTAATGCTTTCTCAATATTATGAGGAGGAGGAGATTGAGTCGGGATCAATTGAGGATCGAACACCTGTCATAACAAACAATGTGATTATACTCATGTTCCATACAATTATCATGACAAAAGAAAATGAAACTCATAAATTCATACCATTCCTCTACTTTTACACATTGATATAATTCCATTAACAAATTGGTCCACTGCTTGTGGGTTTTGCCTCGAGAAATTTACTACGGCCCAATAATTCACTGTGCCTCCATTGAACATTTTCTACACAGGATATAAAAAAAATACAACATTATACCGATAACAAAACATATATACAAAACGAAAAAGTAGACATATGATGAAAGTAGAATTTTACCAAATTCTTCATATTCCATGTACCAACGGATGGGTTAACCTCTGACTGAGCACCCGAGCCATGATACTTGAGCTGAACCAGAGAAAGTGATCAGAGTCATAAACACACACACAAATTAAAAGAAGAATTCGAAGTAAAAAAAACTCGAGGAATATATATTACAGATGGAGGTGGGAGAACTCGGGCTTCGATTGCAGTAGGTCTTTCCCCAACTTGCATGCCAAAATCTTCCTTCACAAGTTTATCTTGGTTGTAGTTGTTTCCTCTTAACACCTATAACCACCAAGTATATCAACACAATAAACAAATAAAATTCTTGAAACAATGATACCAAGAAATTGTGAAATTGCATACTTGAGCTATTTCGTTTGCGCGATCTTGAGGGCGTTTACATGTGGCACCGAGCATTCCTGTAACTTGCCTTTGGTTGAGCTTCTTTGGATATCGTTGACCATCATTAATCCTACAGATCTTTACATGTATATGTTTGGTGTAAGCATAAGATACTTATGATTAGTAACCGAGGGTGTAACACTTAAGAGTTAAGACGATAAAATACCTCCATGGGAATATATACTGGTTTTGCATCTGTGCCAGCATTAAGCACAGGAAGGTATGAGTGTCTAAGGGTGGTGTTGTATTTCTCACGATAGTATCCGACAATAGACACAGTTGCGCCATTTGAATCTATAAAACTACAACAAAAAACGACAACAAGTCAACAAAACCTGTAAACGGCCGGAAAAATGAAAGCAAGATACATAACAAAAAGGCTATAAAAACAATGTTTAAAGCTTACGTTAGCTCTCTGGTAGCTTGTTTCGTAATGTTCTGAACTTTGTACGTTCTCTTAAAACCACCATTAACGACTTCCACCTTAATATTTCTCAAGGCTTTTTTGACCTACGATTAAAAACATCCAATATTCGAACATAAACCATGTGCTTAGAAAATATATAAAAATGTACCATAGTTAGTTATAAACAATACCTTAACACGATCTTGTTCTGTAAGTGGCCCAGGAGCTCGTTTTCCAAGATACTCCATAACAAAATCAGATACCAGCATGCCACGATAGAAAGCCCTGGCTGACATGTCTGCACAAACACAAACGAAACTTCACACATAAACACGCATTCACATAAACAAAGTCATAAACATAAACATAAAACTCAAGCATGTACACACCAATATTGAGCGATAGCCCCATTTGTGTTGGACGCAGACTTTGATAGAATCCTCTATAGTAGTCGACACCATCGCCAAGCGGACCCATCTCAAAATCGGTGCTAAATATCGATCTCCCAACAATTATCCTTCTGCATTCCAAAGACAAATGATCAACATCTAAGAACTAAAACTTCATACACTAAGAAACGGCTAATAATGCAAAATAGTAACATACTTGTGTGAAGCCGCTTCTCTTAGGACAATATCAAGAGCTTGAATGGTTTCTTGAGGATTATCATGCTGTCTACCAATTAAGAACTGGCGAAGATGATCAATGTCTTTTGTCGCAGCAAATTTCACAGCAACCTTGAATTCACGTTGTCGCCTACAATTTAAAACCCTTAGATGTTAATTACTAAGTTTTAAGAAGCTAAGGAAAAAATCTTGAAGCAAAACAATATCAATATACCCGTCTTTTTCTGGAACAACAATGACAAACTCTTTGTTGTCGAAAGGCAATGGCCCAGCAGAAAATGCACTTTTATTCCCATCATAAGCCAATCTTCGATTACCCAAATGAGAAGCCTGGTACTGATCGATTAAGCATTTCATTATATCTTTGCATTTTGCTTTTGAGGTCACTTCCGGAGTAATGGTCACCTACATATAAAACCAGTGAGCAATTGCAAACAAAACATAAATAATTTTCTAAACTACTGTATATTAAAAAGTAAGGAATGTATTGTTGAAGATATAAACTAAATATAGTATATTAGAAAGTTTAAGGATGCTTATGTAACAAACTAAAGCCTAAGGGCTAAACATGTATATTAGTTAGTTAATAACCAAATGGCGGTTATAGTTAGTTATAGGTAGTTAAAGTCGGTTATGGTTGAACCATTGTGTTGGTTCATGAAGCGGCATAATACCCTTTCATGTAGTATAAGTAGGACAAAACCAGGAAACATAAACTGGTTGTATTCATACTTGCAATTTCATAATAAAGTTCATAGTTTATATATTATAAAGATTGTGTTATTGCTCGTGGTCATGTATGTCTTGCACAACAAAGAGCCTTTTTACATTTTTCAAAAGGGTTCACATGCACACATGTTACTGTAATCTGTGTTTTTCTTCACTTACGATACTCTACTTTTTGTGTTTTTGTATCGTATAAATTGGCTAATGGTCTAATGTTGTTCATGTACATGTGAATGAAGAATGATAGTAGTAATTAGTAACTTGTCCAAACATAACCATGTTTCAACCAGGGAAAAGTTTCTATATGAATGTAGGTATCTAGTTTTCGCCAAAAAAAATAAAAATAAAATCACATACATCTTTATTACTTGCAAAAAATCATAACCTATTAATTAACTTGAAAAAATATCATATTCTGTTTTTACTAAAAAATATTTTGATTACAAAAAAAAAACTTAAATCTACTATGTATATAGAAAAACTTTAATTCAAAAGATTATGATCGAGAATACTAAATCAGGCAGAACACGATTTTTAGGCCAGAATAAATATTGTACCATAAATATAAATCTATAGAAAACTTACATCATATTGGTAAGGATTTTTATCACCAAGTTGAACAAGAAAGTGATTAGCCGTGATCATGATTTTCCTTCCAACCGTACCAAAACCGGGTCTAGCGGGAGGCTTTATGTGTTTAGTAGATGAAGGAACCAAAGGCAACGACACTGCCTCCGTCTGAGTCGTTGTAGTTTTAGCAATTTGTTGCATGGGGGGTTGTGGCTGCACCGGGACAGATGCAACTGGCGTACTTGTACCAATAGAAAGATTTCTCATACCATCTGTTGGCACACGAGAAGACGAAGAGGCTGGTTGTGCACCCTGT
This sequence comes from Artemisia argyi, assembly GCA_030686995.1. NCBI lineage: Eukaryota > Viridiplantae > Streptophyta > Magnoliopsida > Asterales > Asteraceae > Artemisia > Artemisia argyi. The sequence continues at coordinate 32,400,240 of CM060693.1, forward strand.
CCACGGCCCATGCCATGACTTGGTGGCACGGACTGGACCGGGCGGTATTGCACATGTGTTTGTGGCTGTACTGGGACAGATGCAGTTTGCGTACTCGTACCAGTGGAAAGATTTCTCATTCCATCTGTTGGCACACGAGAATTCGAAGCAACTGGTTGTGCACCGGCCTGTCCACGGCCCATGCCATGACTTGGTGGCATGGACTGGACCGGGCGGTATTGCATAGGTGTTTGTGGCTGACTAGGAGCATGCGTGGTGGACGGACGATACTGGTGATCATTCCCTCTACCTAGAGATTGAGGCCGTGATTGTTGGCCTTGTCCACGGCCACCATCACGGCCTCCACCAACACCAGAACCACCACGTCCACCACCGTAACCGCCACGTCCACGACCTTGACCCGACATCTTGGCAGTTTTTTTTTTATCGAATGCGGGAGAAGGTTAAGGGATAAAAGAGTGTGAGGGAAGATTGTATGGTTGGGTGTATAATATTTATAGGCGTTATGATATCAAAGGGATAATAATTAATGGTATGTTTTTCATGTGTAAAAACTCTTGAGTGAATCTCGTGAAATCTTTTTCAACTTATATTCATTAGTATTAGGAAAGTTAAGAACTATTTTAGAACATTATTAAGTAAAACTCCTATTTTAACATATAGTATATTATGTTAAAAGAAAGTATATTCTAAACTTCTATATGATTATCTTACCTTTTATTTTTATTTAGACTTAGAATATGAGTTTACTTCTATAACAATATTGTTGATGTTTTGATAATTTACGATTAAAATAAGTTCAAAATTAAGAAGAATCTAGAAGAAAAAACGTATGATTGTTAGTAGAGTAATGCTAATATCATTTAAATCTGTAATTATGAAACGTATGATTTGTTACTCATCACTGAATTTGGGTTTTAAAGGAATATCTGTAATTATGAAACGGGTTTGGCAATAATGGAGAAGTGGAACAGTTTATTTTCTTTTGGGAAGCTTACAAAAACAAAAAACAAAAAATAAACGAGACTCACGATGTAAATGGTAGTAGTGTTGGCCCAGGTTTCAATCAAACACAAATTTATATAAGAATTTATTTAATCAAGAATAAATGTATATAACTGTATGTTTTTTTTACAAATATTGGATTCTAAACTAAAAGAAATCTACTTTTATTTATACTAATCCAACAGGTGCCTTTCCAACCATCACGATGGTTTGATTGGCGGTTACTGGCAGTTGGTGGTGGTTCAACCATCACACCCTTTCGTTTATTCTTTTCCTGAATCATCATGTCCATTCACATCATTTTCTTTTAGCCATTTACGCTGTATACCCCTCAAGTCTTAAACTAATTAAAAGTCCATAGTCTCATACAGTAAAAATATTTTCATCTTGTACCATGCACATCTACATGTGCATCGACAGCATTGTGGTGCCTATAGTCTTTACCAAATGCTTCTATTATACAATGCACATCTCAGTCGAGACCCGAGACCCTTATGTTTACGTATACAATACTCAGAACGGCTCAAACTCAAAGTAAATAACTCCGATCCAATATAAAAAAAAACATGACGAAAGCTGATAAAATCACGCGCAAGACTTATTAAGGGTCGTAAAAAATAAAACGCATTCTACACTTGATCGACGTGACTCGAGAAGAATTCACCTTTTAACTGCTTCATCTTTACATTGTAATCTGTAATTATGTTTACAATATACATTCACTTTGCTATTTTGCTAAAATATAGCATACTGTACCACAATGGAACCAGAGCTTGATCTTTTGATTGAATTGACTGCAAGGCCGCATATACTGAATTAATGAGCTCCAATGGTTGATCTTAATGGTTTCGTATCTCATGTGTGTGCTGAATTTTGGTATTCCGTCTCTTCATAAGTGATACGATTCCTAGCTAAAATCGTTATTAGTTAGTTAATGTAATTTGCAAGATCAGCTTGGCAGCCTAAAGAATTTTCTTTGCCCTGAGATATGAGTATGTGAGAAAAAATGCCACTACAGCGCCAAATACTATTCCTCCTGTAGTAAGCCAGAATGCAAACTGCATACAAAGTATGCACAAGTGTTATAAGGTGTGGACTATACCCCCATATTTAGGTAGAAGAAGAGTATTAAAGCTCTAAAAACTAAGAAATTACCACGTGTTCTTCAAGGTATGATCTTAAGTTCATGCCAAATATACCTAAATAAAAAATAAACAATGGGGTCTTTTCATAAACGGAAAAAGATTGTTCTTGTGCAATCCAACAATGAATTGCAACATAGATACTGAGAAACAGTAAGCATCTTGATAAATGCAAGCATTTATCATAGGATGGGATAAGTATGACTGAAGCAAAGAGTAATAACCTGAAATAAGAGCACCAATTCCAAGACAAAAGGCCCCAACCTGAAGAAGCAATTCAAATCTGCTGACCTGAAGCCTTCGCGAACTGGAAAAGAAATAGATAACGTATACACATTATTAAGTAAATCAATTCATCATATATCTCACGATTGTCCATCCCATACAGATCACAAAAAAATTCGTTTCAAGATGTCCATATAATGTGGCTGAAAAGACTTCTGAGAAACATGTATACTTTAGGTAAAAGCATACAAGTATTCAGAATAATATACTTTGATGTAATTTCGGATAAAAAAGAACATGTATGCAGACCTCAAGTTAACAGCAATTGAGTCTTCCATTTCTCTCGCAGAATCAAGAAGCCTTTCTGCTTGATTATGACATGATTCACATCTGCAACCATAGGAGATTCAATGTTTTGATAAGTGTACCAAAAGACTGCATTATGGATCCTAGTTATTGGCATCGATTATGTACCTGTGAAGATAATTTTCTAGCAGCATTTCAATTTCTTCCTCCTCTTCTGCAGACAATGAAATCAACCATGAGTTTACCATATTCGACAATAATATTCCCAACTATGCAAGACACTTACCCTCAGCAATCTGTTTATCGAGCGGAACTGAGCACTCCACATTGCTGTTATTACCCAAGATACAGTTTCTGCCCACAATACAGAGGCGACGTATTTCTTGAGAATCCTCTAACATATCAAGCAGCATTTGTCTAAGTGCCCCTGCTTTTGATCCTAGCTCGACCTTTCGTCAAATAATAGGGAGTTCTTTATTTTCAGTTCACATAATAGGCATGAAATTATAAGAATAAATATTATATGTGACTAATAATTGGTACCAATGTTTGCTTGCAAATGCGAAGTTGTTCCAGTACGCCAGCTGTTAATCTGTTTGGTAAAACTTTCAGTAGATCTTGAACCTGAAGTACGAAACAAAGTTTTCTTTACTGCATGTGGATGCAACAATCAACTTTGAAATCATATCTAACATTTACAGAAATATGATCTGACAAAACATAAATCAAATATTCAAAATGCTCACATGTGGGTCTAAATCCATTAGCCTGTGCTCAAAGTGTTGTATTCGTGAATTAAGGGCAGCTTCAACCACCTGAAATTCCAACATCAAAATTCTTATTATAACTTGGCAAATCCATTATAAAAAAGTTGAGCTAATGTTCATTTACAGAATTACAGAGCTATAGCAGATCTCAAAAGAGATGACAGAAAAACTTCACATACTAAGTAAATCTGAAAACTTATAATCTTATATAGAACAGAGTTAAAGGACCAACCTCAAGCTCAAATGGCATTACTACGCTTCCTCCAATCATACTTTTGGGGTTTAAGCGAGGTAATAAATCGTCAATGAAAGCTTTTCCTCCTCTACTGCAATACTCAATAGATTACCAAGAAAAGAAACATGTCAATTCAGTAACTACTAACTACACTTCGGTATGAAATTAAATGGATCAAATCAGGGGACTTTTCAGGTGAACAATACTTACCGGTTGAAGTTAAATATAAAGACACTCTCTTGCATTGCAATCGCCCGCAGAGACCCCAAATTCAATAGTATGGCATTTTCACGAACCTATAAAATATATCACAAAACGTGTGTGCATTAATACTAACCAACAATCATTGTGCATATGTTTATGCTTGGCTTGGAAATGTACCAGCAAAGAAGGCATTGTGTTTGTCAACCACAATGATGGATCAACACTTCGTATGTCACGAGGACGAAGACCTGTAACCGGAAACCAAATTAAGACCATGCCAATTGAGTCTCATCAATAGACAGAACTCGGTTACTGCAGAATCAGGAAGAAATGATTGCAATTTTAACTTTAGGGAAGTGTTATACTTGTACATATTTCAGTTTGTTTTTTGTAAGTGAATATTAAGGTTCCTTAAACATTAGAAAGTCAGCGACTAGCAAAATCAATCCATCGTTGTCCAAGTCAGTGTATTATTTTGCGCATTTACCACTTGACTTCAGTAGATGCCGTCTGCTAACTTTCCTGGTTGAGACCATTCCTTTTGAACTTACTTCCACGACCTTTGACACAACAAACAAAAACAACACATGTATAAGTATATCTGATCAACTTATGATGAAAATTGCAAATTAAGTATCATTGTCACAACATAAAAATTATTTGTGTATTAGTATCTCCGTCCCGAGATTATCTCCCCACCTATTTGTCCCCAGAAATTGTCCAAAGTAGATAAGTATAATTCAACATGGTTGTCATTCTACTCATAATCACTCATCTAAAAAAAAATGCATTCACCCTACATTCCTAAAACCGTGTGCAAGTTTTCTTTAACTAAAGCTGACATTCACCTAACTAGAAACGCCACTAAAAGTAAGTTACTAATACCGTATGTACAATCGTTTTGGAACGGATGAAGCATGTGTGTTTGGCAGCAAGCATTGAAGCAACTAAAAACTAGAAATTGGCGTATAGCGTTTAGCACACCATGCTTGTTTGGAAACAAGCAACTAGCATTACTAATATGAGTTAGGATCAAATAAGAAGATTACCTAAAATAAGAAGGAATAAGAAGAACTATAACCGCAAATCCAAGATGCACCGACCTAAATTAGATGCATCCCTATAATCTTAGATGCATTATAACGCACCATAGTGTGTTTTCTAGCTTTTAATCAGATACATATACGTATATTAGATGCATTTCATGATTTCTCTTGTTTTTTGTTCCTCTGCACGCACGTGCCGAAATCATGAAAATCAATTTGCACCATCACTCAAGATGTTGCATCTATATGAATAGAAATGCATCTAATGCAAGTCGCTGCATCTCAAATGCGAGGTTTTAGTCACTTCTTATTTTAATTTACTTCTTACTGAACCCTACTCTTCCTAATATTTCTAAACGTTACTATAGTTTCTACAATTCTTATTTTAATTTACTTCTTACTGGAACCCTATTCTTCCTAATATTTCTAAACACTACTATAGTTTCTACAATTCTACACTCTAGCTAAAACGTACGAAGCTTCGAATATATCGTGAAAGTATTAATACATTATCCAATGACTAATGTACATTATTATTTTTCAGTTTACTTCATCTAATCACATTGCAAATTAACTCCACACAAGCTTCAAAACGCCGTATTATAAATCGCGTAAAATCGAAACAAACCTCATAAACCGGATCACGACTACTCAAATTCAACGCATCAGTTAACGAGGCAACATTCACATTCACACTCACATTCGTCTTCGAATCAGTAGAATCCACGTCATCATCATCATCACTACCGGTAAATGTTTCATCCGTAGTACTCTCACTTTCGTCCGTTGATTTCGCGTAAAAGCGATTAACCGTACCAGTCGATAACACTCTCAACCGAACCGGAAACAGAAACGTACACTTTCTCCGTAAGGAGATTGCCGGTGGCTTGATGACGGTGTATCTGGTGACCGGTGATTGTAAGGTGGGGAAATGTGATGAAGGTTTTAGCGCCATTTTTGTTTTGTTAACTGATTTTGAGTTAGTTTGTTGAGATTATGGTGATCATGGTTTTGTTTGTTGGGGTTTGGTGAGAAGGAGGACGGGTGTTAGTGGTACTGGTTGGTTATATTGTGTCCACGTGGATTTTATCCGTATTGTGACAACTTTACCGCTCACTTTTTCAAAGTGAAACTGCTTCAATAAAATTATATTTTTTCAATATATGGAGTCGACATTGGTTTGTTAAGCCTTACAATCCACAATGTGTCTATCTATTTACGGAGCTACATTGATGTCGGGTATGTCACGAGCTACATCCAATTTTATATTATAAAAGTGTAGAAAATTTTAAAAAATGATAAAATCTCTTATCAACACAAATAGTCTCTGATAACATGCTTGATGTGCATAAATGGTTCCTGAGTTAGCCTTAGCAGCAATTTAAAAACCGTTGATTTTTATTATGGGCAATCCTTGATAATTTTTTTGCTATTTTCATTTTTTTTATGGTGTAATAGTTAACCAAAATAGCAATTGTGTAACATATTCTTGAAAATTCCGGATCCGTCTCTTCTTCTACCTGACTTTTTCAATGCCCTAATCAACTACTTATCATAATGAACATTCCGAAACTTAAAAAAAAATAAATAAATAAATAAATAAATAATAATAATAATAATAATAATAATAATAAAAAAATAAAAATAAAAATCAAGTTGATGAGCAGTGTGTGATGGAAAACCTTCCAACATGGTTCGGAGAGCACTGAATTAGAATGAGATGGCCACTATCTTCTACCTATTAACTCCAATGTAAAAAGGTTCATGAAAATTTATTTTTGTATATTTATTATTAAGATAAATAAATGATGCGAGTAGAGGTTGTTTGTCGCATGTATTTGGGTCGATGTATATTTGTATGGGCTAAGGCCCAATGTCTAGAATATTATTGTATTTGTATTTATATACCCCGGTTCTATGATTAATGAGATATACGATTTACCCTAAAACCTACATGGTATCAGGCTTTGTCACGATCCTGTATACTGAACCCTAAACTTCTCTTCTTTGTCAGGTCGATCGTTGGATTCCTCAAACCAGTCGACACAATTGTTTGTTTTGTTAGAGACGATCGTTGGTATAGCCAGTTGTCTAGTCCATTTGCTGTTGTTGCTTTCTCTCTTTTTCCTATACAACTCTACACCTCACATATACAACCTTTCACAATGACAGGCGAACCAACTCAACTTGTCATCTTGTTGTCGGATAAGCTCTCCACTATCAACAATCTCTCATCACGTGTACCTGTTCTTTTGGATGTGGATGAGATGAACTACCCATCATGGACATATTTTTTTCAGAACTTATGTCGCGGCTACAACCTCATGGATCATCTTGTTGATACTTCCTCGGCTGAACCTACTGCTAGCACCAAGCCTCCACCGACTGTTGAATGGCTCACTATTGATTCCATCATTCTAACATGGATCTTTACTACTTTATCCAAAACCCTTCAACAACGACTTGTTGTTGAAAACCCTAAAACGGCAAAAGAAGCGTGGAACATTCTTGCCTTGATTTTTAATGACAACAAGCGGTCACGTTCCATTGCCTTGAAATCGGAGTTGCGTTCTATGAAGCTTGGAAGTTTGACCATCGATGCTTACTTTCGTAAGATCGAGTCCATTGCAACCGTGTTATCAAGTCTTGGGTCTCCTATTACCAACGATGATGTGGTTAACATAGCTCTTGATGGTTTACCAGATACATATCAACATGTCTCTGATATTATCATTCATCGTGATCCTTTTCCGGATCTCAAAACGGTGCGTTCGATGCTTACTACGGCGGAGATGCGCTTGAAATCCCGTGCTAATGCTACTTCTGTGGATGCTACTTCTTCCTCTCCCATGGTGTTGTTTGCTAATAATGGTAGCACCTCTCGACAATCTTCTTCTATCCCGGAAAAGGTACATAAACCGTGTCTTCTCTTTAACAAGGGCTCGTGTCGTTTTGGTGCGCGTTGCAAGTTTTTACATAATGGCATTCATGGTCTTTCCAATGTTTCCCCAAGTTCCAATATACCATTGAATAATGCATGTTTAAGTTCTCAAGATGTGGCAACCTTACAAACCCTTTTGGCTAAGTTGGGATTACATGGGACTTCTACTTCTGCTAGTAATAATATGTCGCATGCAACTCCAGCTCCTATGTCATTTTATGCTAGCCCAACATTGGCACCACCAGGTTTTAACAATCCTACTTTGGCCCATCTCCCTTTTTCTTCTCAAGCTCAGTATAATTATTCCCCATCTGTCCAATATCCTATGGGTTCACAAGTTTTGCAAGGTTCTGCTTTTATGGGGGGTCAGAATGTGATGGGAGGTCAAACTGCAATGGGGGGTTCAGTTCCTATGACAGGTCCAACACATTTTGGTGGAACATATAATTTGCCAGGTCAAAAGCCCACTTATGGTCCACCATTGGGTCAAGCTTCACATGCAGGTACACAGTCCATTCTTGGTCCACATCCGAGTCAGCAGGGTTCAAAATCGGGTAACACTGGTGATATACCGGGTCAAGAAACAATTTTACCTCATGCGTTTTCTACTGACACGCTTCACGTTCCTAACCCCGGCAACTGGAACATGGACACAGGTGCGTCCTCCCATCTAAATGATGATGTAAATTATTTAATTGATGTTTTTAATATGTGTATTTATCCCTCTGTTGCGGTTGGTGACGGGCATTCTATTCCCGTTGTCAACTCTGGCCATAGCATTTTGCCTACTCCTACTCGTCCTCTTCATTTAAATAATGTCTTAATTACTCCTAATATTGTTAAAAATTTGATATTTGTTCGTCAATTTGTCCGTGATAATTATTGTACAGTTGAGTTTGACCCTTTTGGTTTTTCTGTTAAGGAGTTTCAAACGCGTCGGGTGCTGCTCCGCTGTGATAGCAATGGAGATCTTTATCCAGTCACTCAACCTTCCACCATTCCGCATGCTTTTCTAGTGAGTCAGTATACGTGGCATCAACGTCTTGGACATCCAGGAAGTGAAGTGCTACGTCGTGTCCTTTCAAGTAGTTCTATTTCATGTAATAAAGAGAAGTCTCCCGGTCTTTGTCATGCTTGTCAGCTTGGCAAACATGTGAAACTTCCATTTGTTAGTTCTAATAGTTTGGTTTATTCGTCATTTGATATTGTATACTCGGACTTGTGGACTTCCCCAATTCCAAGTCTTTCTGGTTTCAAATATTATGTTTTGTTTTTGGATCATTATTCTCAGTTTGTTTGGGTTTATCCTTTAGTTAATAAATCTGATGTTTTGTCTAAATTTACTTTGTTTCGTAGCTTTGTTCGTACTCAATTTAAATGTGAAATTAAGGCTTTTCAGTGTGACCATGGTGGGGAATTTGACAACCAAGCCTTTCATAAGCTCTTTTCTGATAATGGGATTCAATTTAGATTTTCTTGTCCTCGCACCTCTCAACAAAACGGGAAATCCGAGAGGATGATTAGAACTATCAATAACCTTATCCGTACCTTGTTGTTTCAAGCACATCTTCCTCCTAATTATTGGACTGAGGCTCTTAATATGGCTGTTTATCTTTTAAATATTTTACCCTCACGTGCCATTGACAATGAAGTCCCATTTACTCGTCTTTTTGGTTTAAAACCTGACTATAGTCTTTTGCGTACCTTTGGGTGTCTTTGTTATCCTCACATCGATACTAATAACAAACTTAGTGCACGGGCCACACCTTCTATTTTCTTAGGTCATGCCACCAATCATCGTGGTTATCGTTGTTTGGATTTGAACACAAATAAAATTATTCTTTCACGACATGTTACCTTTGATGAAACTGTTTTCCCGTTTGCTACAAACACATCACATACCACCACTCCCACTACCAGTTCTTCTTATGAATTTCTGGAGGACTCATCTAATGTCATTTCTAATCTTCTACGATTATCTCCCACCACTACACCTACTGCTCCTACACCTGATGCACCTCTTAGTCCATCTCTTGCACCTACACCAACTCCAAAAATGCCACAACCGCCATCAAGTCCATCTCCTGCACCTACACCAACTTCACAGATGCCACAATCGCCACCAACACCACAAACGCCTGTTGTTTCTCATGAATCACCTCCTCCTCTAATTCCATAGCCCACTGGTTCGATTCACCCCATGGTCACACGTGCTCGTGTTGGGATTACTCGTCCCAATCCTCGTTATGTTGGTCATGTGTCTACGATTTCTCCTTTACCTCGGTCTCATAGTGATGCGTTTCGTGATACGAATTGGCAAAATGCTATGTGTGATGAGCACGATGCACTTATTAAAAACAAAACTTGGATTCTTGTACCAAAACCCCCGGATGCAAATATTATTCGCAGTATGTGGTTGTTTCGTCACAAGTATTTAGCGAATGGGACTCTTAGTCGCTACAAGGCTCGTCTTGTTGCGAATGGTAGTAATCAGATAGAGGGTGTTGATGTTGATGAGACGTTTAGTCCGGTTGTCAAACCCGGTACTATTCGGACAGTTCTTAGTTTAGCTATTTCTCAACATTGGCCGGTTCATCAGCTGGATGTCAAGAATGCTTTTTTACATGGGGATTTGGTTGAAACAGTTTATATGTATCAACCACCTGGGTTTCATGATCCTGTTCATCCTGATTGTGTATGTTTATTGCAGCGTTCACTATATGGTCTTAAGCAGGCTCCTCGGGCATGGTTTCAGTGTTTTGCTAACTACATCACTGCTGTTGGCTTATCTCCTAGTCGTTGTGACTCATCTTTATTTATTTATAAACAGGGTGATGATACTGCATTTTTGTTACTATATGTGGATGATATTGTGCTCACTGCTTCGTCTGATGGTTTATTACAGCAGATCATTGCTTCTTTACATACGGAGTTTGCTATGACAGATTTGGGTGCTCTTAATTATTTTTTGGGTGTTTCAGTTGCGCGTGACTCTTCTGGGATGTTTTTGTCACAACGTAAGTATGCTATGGAGATATTGGAACGTGCACATATGGTCAATTGTAACTCTTCTCGGACTCCTGTTGACACAGAGTCTAAATTGGGTGACGATTGTGATCCGGTTTCTGATCCTAAGTTATATCGGAGTCTTGCTGGTTCTCTGCAGTATCTTACCTTTACTAGACCTGATATTTCATATGCCGTGCAGCAGGTTTGTTTATATATGCATGATCCTCGAGAGCCTCATTTCAATGCTCTCAAGCGGATTTTGCGGTATGTTCGGGGTACGTTAGACTATGGTTTACAGTTATTTTCCTCTTCTACTTCTTCTTTGGTTGCTTATTCTGATGCTGATTGGGCTGGCTGCCCTACTACTCGGAGATCGACTTCCGGCTATTGTGTTTTTATGGGCAACAATCTCCTCTCCTGGTCATCTAAGCGTCAACCGACGCTTTCTCGTTCCAGTGCTGAGGCAGAATATCGTGGTGTTGCCAATGCTGTTGCTGAGACTTGTTGGTTGCGGCATCTTTTGCGTGAGTTGCATACACCTTTGTCTTCTGCTACGCTGGTCTACTGTGATAATGTTAGTGCTGTTTACTTATCTTCTAATCCAGTTCAGCATCAACGTACGAAGCATATCGAGATTGATATTTCATTTTGTAAGGGATTTAGTTGCTGCTGGTCAAGTTCGAGTGCTTCACGTACCGTCGCGTTATCAGTATGCAGATATTTTTACCAAATGCTTACCATCTGCTTTGTTTCAGGAGTTTCGTACCAGTTTGAGTGTCCGGTGTCCTCCCGCTCCAACTGCGAGGGAGTGTTAGTCATATGTATTTGGGTCGATGTATATTTGTATGGGCTAAGGCCCAAGGTCTAGAATATTATTATATTGGTATTTAAATACCCCGGTTCTATGATTAATGAGATATACGATTTACCCTAAAACCTACAGAGGTATGCTCAAGTTATTCCTCAAATGATTTAAGAAAATAATCATTAGCAAGAAAAAGCTTTTACTCCAATAAGAAAAAGTCTTTCAATGACTTTTCAGGTAAAATAAAGTCTTTGTTCTGTCTCTCATTGTAAAAAGTTTATAAACTAGTTATGTCATCAAATTATAAACCTTTTGATTACTTAAACCTATTTAAACTATATGCATAAAACTTTTAAAGGTTTATAAAGTGTCTTTGTAATCTGGTTGCAAAATGTTTTACAATTCTTGACCTCTTCATGTCACCTAAGCATAAAATATGTATTTACTATGGTTTAATTTTTTAAACTTTTTCACCTTTCTATAAACCTTTCTATAAACCCGCCATTTATTAAAAAGGCTGTGTTCGAGTTATGGTTAGTTAAACGGGTAAACCCGCTAACCAGTTTATACCTTTTTTTAAACACTAAAAATTAAATATATACTTGATTAAATATGTTATTTGGGTTAAACGGGTTAAAAGGTTCGACATTGCCAACCCATTTAACATGTTTAAACCGAGTGACATGTTTCACTCGTCAACCCAATTAGATAAACGGGTTAAATGGGTCATGTACGGGTTAGGCATAAACAAGTTAAGGTTGACAATTCTAATCAATTACTGAAACAAGTCATGTTCGGAGCGAAGGTTTTTACCCGCCAACCCGACCTGAATTGTCGACCGCAGTACTAAATTATACGGCTTGTTAAATTCCCGAGTTTTATGAAGACTTTACTATTTCACCTTTATGCTTTGTGTATATCGAGTCACGCGGTGTTAACCATGATTGTTATTGTTATTAGTATGTAGTACTTTTAATAAAAGCTCAATTGAGCTGTTTTAAATTTCGGCTTTTTTTAATCATATCAAGCTTGAACTTAGCGTTGTATCAAGTCGACTAGATTACCCTTCCTTTTTACACATACAAAAAAGAGCCAACATAAAATATATTAAATGGTGATTGATGATCAAAAACATCAAAATCACAAGAGAAAATAATAGAACACAAAAAGATAACAAGAATCGACAATATAGTTCCGCCTTGCACACATCACAAATAGTTGTTTTGAAGAATTCACGATACAAGAGCGATGCCATCAACGAGTAAGTCATCTGATATAAGCTTATTCGCTGCTTCCGATGGATGAAATCCATCCCAAAAAACATATTCCGAAGCGTTTTTACACGTCCCTGGTGACTCCTTATTGCATAGATACGACGTTTCTACTAATCCTGTACCACAACACGCCTTCCTTGCCTCAAAGAACCCTGCACCAACATGAATTATTAGCATATGTACAATGTGAGCTCAAAAATGCACAAGTATTGTTTCTAGTGTATACCATAATCAGTAGGCTTTTGAACGAGGTCATAAAGAGGCTTGTAGATATCCAACACGACAATATTAAGTCCCGAGAGTTTGGACTTTAAGGTTAGAGATGTTGCATTGAGCTTTTTGTTGAAGTATTCGGCTACTTTGTTCATCTTGTCAACACACTTGTTGCTATCTTCACTAAAGATTGTTATGGATGCTGGTAGGCAACCAATTGGTGGTAGCGTCGACACACCAATCTTTCTTGCTCCTAGCTTATATAATTCCTGTGGCACCCAAATAAGCAAAATAGATACAAATAATATTGTAATCTCAAATGCCAACTTGTATTTGTAAGTTGTAATATTTAGAGACGAAATTGTGTATGTACCTTGATGAAGTGAGAATAAGCTTGGATAAGGATGTCCGAGAATTGGTAAGGAGTGTATTCTTCGTAGAGGAGTGGATTAACATAATAGTTTTGCACAAAATCGCTACTTCCCGAGCTAATCAGGTATACTGAACCTGTTATAATTGATGTCGCATTGGACTTTCCTGCAATGCCCGCCAGTTTCTTCTGGTATTCTTTGTAGTACCCAAGCTGTTTGCTCAACGAAATTGTACCCTGCATCCGTTTTCCAGTAATTTTGCATAAGTCGTAATTTCAGTTGCTTTGTATTGAAAACGGATCAATATTTAACCCGACTCAACCTGTTTAGACATACTTAAAAATACTCTTGTTACTAAAACCCATTCTATTCCGCTATATAACCTGCCCATTTTATAATGTCACGGTATATATATGATCTAATCTTATTTCATTTTACTGATTTAAACTTGTATACTATTGATGTTCAACCAGCAATTGAACTCAATGGTATCATGACACAGTTGTTGTAATAATGTACAATAGGATCATAAATTTGGTCATACATATATCTCAGCAGTCGTCTCATAGTATCCAGAGCCACCGGACGCAAAATTGGCTCCAAGCAGGAGATTCTTCCCCTTTGCTTTTTTGCTTAGTATCGGTGGAGGATATGAAGTGAATCCTAGATTCTCACCTGCACCAGAAAATATATGATACAAATTTTTTAAAGCTTAGAGCTGTTAGTACATTCCAACACTCGCATACATATACACATGACAATGTGCATGACATGCAAGTTGAGCGAATGTATTGCTATATTTAACAAAAGTACTATGATCGTTTTGTAATACCATAATGTATATACTGCATAGTTGCATGAGAAATTACATACCAGTGAAGTCAGAGGCGAGTTTTCCATTACAGAAACGACCCGTGGATTTGTTGTGTTTGAAGTCTCTACCATAAGGAGGAAAATTGGATTTGACAAGGGTCTCGAGGTCATTATTATTTCCAACGTCAACAACGGAATCTCCAAATATGAACATTGCTGGGACTAATGGCTGACTGTCACCTTTCGTGCTCGACAAAACAAGAACACTCGCAACTAACACAACAAGAACATCAAGTCTCCAAGGTGAGGTTTCTACAATGCCCATTTTGCTAGTTTGTTTTTTCTTTCCTAAAGAGGAAGAGTTTAATTGTGTGTTTTGAGTATAAGATGGAGGAAAATTTATATGCAAACAGAAGAGTACATGTCATCTTCCTTCACAAATTAAATATAATATTTAATTTGACATTGTGTTACTTGGATGGTTTGGTGCCTAACGATATTTATTTTCATTTTATTACAAGATAATCCAGAAATAACAATCATTTAGTTAACTACATGGCAGCAGAAAATTGACCGGTTATCTAAAAATAGATTGTATTAACTTTGTATTGTAGCTTTGTTGAAGATGATACTCCCTCCGTCCTTAAATAAATGTCCAGTTTGACTTTTCGAAGTTAAACTGGTTCAACTTTGATCTTAAATATTTTTTTATGTTATATATCACATGATAAAAAAATTATACAATTGAAAAATCTACTTAAAACTCAATTCATTCATATATTTTGCATCAAATATTATATAAAACCCACAAAAATAGTTAAGGTCAAAGTTGAACCAGTTTAACTCCGAAAAGTCAAACTGGACATTTATTTAGGGACGGAGGTAGTAAGATTTTAATCATTATAGGAACATGTAAGTTTAAGAGTTACTAGGACGGCAAACAATTATAGTCATGATATTTTGATTAAATGTTTAGTGTAACGTTTATAACTAAAACGTTAAATATCAAAATTATAAAGCGTATAAACAAAAAAAAAAACTTTTATTCCATTATAAACCGAGTATTTTTAAGTTGATATTGATTGTCAAAGTTGTCATATGTGTTTGTTTAAGTTTGCATTAATTGTCAAAGTTGTCATTTTAGAAGTGAATGGGTATATTAGGGAAACAAATTTTTAAGACTTTTAAATTTTCATGATTAAACCAAAACACTTTATATCTAGTAGAGATATGTAACATGGATTTTTTTACTTTCACGTGTTACGGAGAGTTTAAAATTTTACATTTTCGAATATTGGCATTATCATTGAGATTTATCATATCTAAATTTATCTAATTTCGTTATACTTGCATCACCTAAAGGTTTCAAATTCTAATTTACAAATCAAAAATATTTCTTGTGTAAGAAAAATAGCTTGGCAGTCATTTGTCAATGTGGCATGTGCTATAACCTATACCATTTAATTTATCTATTTTACTCCAAATTACTACAAATATATTACGGTAGTTTCAACCTCCAAATAATTTCTTGATTTTGAGTTGTCTTGTCATAGCTTGTTAGACAATTTCCAATTTTCCATACACAATTTTAAATGTTTGTGTTTAAAGATGTTATGATATACTCTTCAGAAAATATAAATTGGTCACAAGTACGTATGCTTAGGGTCGGATGTACATCTTCGAAACACCCCAAAATATCTATGTTTTTATAACTTAAGATAATACCAAATTAAATTTGGACATGAACATACATACTTTTGTATTTTCTAACAAAGTTTTGTTAATATTGGTCCACTGACATATGTTATGATTATATAATTTAATTAGCTTTAAAATTATTTTTCGATATACTCAAACACGAGCACGTATTACCAAATCTCAATTACTCGTCGTACATAACAAGAGTTCATCGAGTCAAAATGTTTTTGATGGCGTATCAATATTAATGGCCTAAACCCATTAATCATGGGCGGAGGCACTTGTAGTTCAGGGGTAACGGTCGCTACCCCTGAACTTTTATCCGGTAGTGGAAATTTTTTTTTTACGTGTTTCGTACTATATTTCGTGTTTCGCTACCCTTGAAACAAATTTTCGCTACCCCTAAATAAATTTTACAAGACCCATATCATTCTTTAAAAAAACTCCAAGGCCCAATCCCACTAAATGTTTAAAAATAACTCCAAGGCCCATTTTTAAACAGACTTTAAAAAGTTAAAAGTGATATGTTGATGACAGCTTGTTCTCCACCATAAAAAACATACAAAACCTATCAATTTAATTAAATAAAAGTCTACACAAGTTACTGAGTTAGAGACCAGAAGAAAAAAAAAAAAAAAAAAAACCTTAAAAGCTTCTGCT
Organism: Artemisia argyi; assembly: GCA_030686995.1. NCBI lineage: Eukaryota > Viridiplantae > Streptophyta > Magnoliopsida > Asterales > Asteraceae > Artemisia > Artemisia argyi. The sequence goes on from CM060693.1 coordinate 32,416,954, forward strand.
TTTGCCCTTCGGAGTTCGGCCCTTCCTGCCTTACGGGCTTACAGCCTTACCCCTTAGGTAATTTCAAATTTTCAAGTCTATTTCATAATTTATTAATTTTCATTCTTAGTATTAGGGACTTAGGGTTAATTTTGGTTGTGATTTCAGATTAGTGATCAGATTAGGAATTAAGGGTTGATTTTGCTTCTGCCCTTCCCCCTTCGCCCCTTCCTGCCTTATGTAATTTTATTATATGTAATTGATTTTTGAAAGTCTAGACAAGTTAGTAAGTTACTGATTAGATTGTGGTTCAATTTTATACAGGGACTTGATTTTTTAAAGTTAAAACATGAAAAAACAAGTGCATATTGGCAATTTCTTTAAAAGAAAATTTCAAGAGTATGATGTTGGTTCTAATAATGTTGATGATATTGGTTCAACTCCTTCGGGTTCAATTCCTTCGGCTTCGATTCCTTCGGTTTCAATTCCTTCGGATTCGATTCCTTCGGTTTCAATTCCTTCGGGTTCAATTCCTTCGGGTTCGATTCCAAATGGATTTGATTTGAATGATCTACCTTCGGACCCTTTTGATAGACCACCGATTGCTAGTTATCATCCTAATCAAGTGGATGATATAAGAAGACACTATCTTGTTAAAAAAGCTTTTCAACCACGAAATCATAAATTTCCAACCAAAATGTATGGTAAAGATAAGAGACGTTTTGTTGTACAATGGTTTGATACATACCCGTGGTTAGAGTATAGTGTTAAATCAGACAAAGCCTATTGCTTATATTGTTATTTATTTAAAGAAAAAGTTGGCAATCAAGGTGGAAGAGATGTTTTTTCAAGTGAAGGCTTTTGTAGTTGGAGTAAATCAAATGCCTTAAAAGATCATGTTGGGTCAGTTAATAGTCATCATAATAAGGCGATGAAAAAATGTGAGGATCTCTTGAAACAAAAGCAAGCCATTGATGTGAAGCTAAAATTTATAAGTGAACAAGAAAAGGTTGCAAATCCGTACAGATTATTAGGATCTGTTATTAGTGCTAGACACTGCCTAGAGAATAGATTACCATTTAGAGGTCATGATGAATCGGAGAGTTCTCGTTCTAAGGGATGTTTTCTTTCAAATTTAAAGTTGGTTAGTCAGATGAACCCGGAGATTGGTAAGTATACATTGGGGAATGCAAACAAGAATAATAAGTTGACGTCTCCACCAATACAAAAGGACATTATTGAATGCTTTGCGAAAGAGGTAAGTAAAAGGATTTGTGATGAACTTAAAGATAATGTGTTTGGTTTGTTAGTGGATGAGTCTAGTGACGTATCTTTAAAGGAACAAATGTCTGTTGTTTTGAGATATGTTGACAAACTCGGAGTTCTTAAAGAGAGTTTTATTGGAATTGCTCATGTGACAAATACATCTTCTTCTACTCTAAAACAAGCCATTGTTTCTATGTTAGCAAATAACCAGTTGAGCATATCACAAGTAAGTATTAAGTTTGTATCTTAAATCTTTCAACTATGTTAAAGTCTATTACTTATGTTGTTAATTGTTTATTATTATTTTAAACAGGTTAGGGGTCAAGGTTATGACGGTGCAAGCAATATGCGAGGAGAGTTTAATGGCTTAAAAGCTATGATTTTGAGAGATAATCCATCGGCCCATTATGTACATTGCTTTGCTCATCAACTACAGTTAGTGATTGTGGCGGTTGCAAAAAAGCATGAGGGTGTTAAAGATTTTTATGAATACCTCAGCATGGTTGTTAATACAGTTTCCGCTTCTTGCAAACGAAAAGATATGATACGTGAGGCAAAAAAGAAAGTGAGTGGAAGAAGGAATTATTTCAGGTGAAATTAAGACCGGAAAAGGATTAAACCAAGAGAGTTCCCTGAGGCGAGCCGGTGATACAAGATGGGGATCTCATCATGCAACAATCATAAGTGTGCTTAAATTATATCCGGAAGTTGTCGACGTCCTTTGTTATGTTAAAGAGGAAGGAGATAGCATTCAACAACGAACTAGTGTAAAAGGTATTCTATCCTATTTTCAAAAATTTGAGTTCATTTTTTATGCACACTTGATGGAAGAAATTTTAGGCCACACAAATGGTCTCTCAAAACATCTTCAAAAAAAGAGACAAGACTTGTTGGAATCGAGTAAGTTGATTCAAGGAACAAAACTAGCATTGAATGATTTAAGACAAAATGGGTTTGATGACATGTTGAAAAAAGTGACTTCTTTTTGTGAAAAAAATGGTATTACGGTGTTGGATATGATGGGAAGTTACGGTAACCCAAGGAGCCGGAAGAATGTCATTACTAATCGACATCATTTTAAGGTTGAGGTTTTTAATACGGTTTTGGATATGCAAATTCAAGAATTTGGGAACCGGTTCAATGAGGTACCAACTACATTGATAGAAAATATGTCGGGTTTAAATCCTTGTAATGGGTTTTCTAAGTTTGACATATCTAAGATAGTAGCCTTTTGTGAGATGTATCTGGTTGATTTTAATATGAACGATAGGGGGTGTATTTTGGGTGAGCTTAAAGTCTTTTATCACTCGGTAAAGGAAGATGATAGATTTTTTAATTTGGATGGGATTTTTCACCTAGCTCGGGTAATGGTGGATACGGGAAAAATCTCTCATTTCCTTTATTTTATCGGATTTTGAAGCTTGCATTGGTTTTACCGGTTTCAACCGCAACTGTTGAAAGATGCTTTTCTAAAATGAAGCTTATTAAAACGGATTTGCGGAATCGAATGGGGGATGAATATTTGAACAATGCTATGGTATGTGCTGTTGAAGGAGAGACATTTGACGAAGTAACGAATGAGGATGTAATGGTTCGTTTTCAAGCTATGAAAGACCGAAAAGGAGATTTTTGAGATCTATTAGGTATTTGTTTAACTTATTTTATTATTGTGTTTTTTTAATTATTTAAATGTACGGTTAAAAAAAATTATGGTTAACTTTTTTTTTGGCTACCCCTGAAGTTTACTCCTGGCTCCGCCACTGCCATTAATAATACAATAAAGTCAATCCCACCATAAACACTTAGCAAGACTCATTATCAACATTTGATAGGCTCGATTACATTCACGCTGCACATATGACAACGGTCACTAACAGTTAAGATGTACTATCTGACATATGACAATGGGAGACACACCAGCAAGAATAGGAGAGACGAGCACAACCTGGTATGAGCTAAGATAGAGTTGCCACCTGTTATTCTTGTCAACACACTGGATGATCGACACGTGCCCCGTCATACTGCCGTTTGATCATCCTTGTTGGGTTTATCCTTAAACCCTAAATTACTCTCAATAAATAGAAGGCGTTTCTCACCTTTGAGACTCTCTCTCGATTCTCTCATAATCTCTCTACACTTTTACACAATATTTCACATAGTAAACACACACATTACATGGTTTGTTTGAGTGTTACCTATACCTTTTAATTCTCAATCAATCATTTAGGTCCTTACCGTTCAACACGAAAAATCAAACAACACAACCATCTCAATCCGATACTAATCATGTTTTACATCTCATACGAAATTTTGTCATTTTTAGGTTTTAAGGTTGTCTTGAAAAAGGTTTATTGATTTATTTTTATTTTTTTTATCATTATTATTATTATTATTTTGTCGAGTTTCGTTTGGGGCGTTTCAATCAGGCAACAAAAGCGGCAGTGAAGTAATGGAGGACTGGCAAAACACCCCATCGAGAAACATTCCATGAGATTCATTCATTCCATCATTTGACTCAGTTGCATCACAACAATGATAGCTTCATACAAAGTCAGTAGAATTTACATGGATGGGGGAAGCTCAGTTGACATTATGTGCGAATATTGCTCCAAGAAGCTTCCAGAACATGCCAGGTGTTGTCTCAGGTCACCCACAACACCGCTCATCGGTTTCTCAAGCAAAAGGTCTTATCTTTAGAGTTTAGAGTGTCATAATTTTGGAGTTCACAGTCGGGGCACACCCAATGTCAAGGACAATTATACTAGAGTTCCATATTGTCAAATCAACTTCAAAATACAACGTCATATTGGAAGACCAGCACTTCAGACAATGGCAATGAGTAGTTTATGGCACTAACAATGAGTAGGTAGAACCCTACAACGTCAGGTGGTTTATGAAGAATATGACATTTTGATCACTTTGAATGTTGAACCCTCGATTAAAAAGGGTTATAATACCCACAATATTCAACTTGAATATGATGAAACAAGCTACTTAGCGTAAATCTAGGTTTTATGATGAAAATGGGTGCCCATGTATTGGAAATGAAAAGTTATTTGGATCAATTGGAGCAACTCGGCTGTGGTTATGTGCAAAACAGCTCCTGTGGACGACACGCGGATTTACCTATGCTTTATTACATTTGATCGGGTTAGGAAAAATACGGGTGTTTTTAATACGTGTCGGTAAATACTTGAGTGTGCAAAATCCAACATGGCAAGCTAAATACAACAAAGATAAACGTAAATGAAAAACAATTTCCAGATAGGATGATACCGAATACAACAAGTTTTGCTATGTATAATGAGGTTTTTAAAGGTAGAAAAAGGATTATGAGTTTTGGTGGATGATACGTAGAGTATTTTTGGCATCTATCATAAAGTTAAATTCAAAAATACCTGCATTATAATGAAGATATATGGTACAAGTAGGGTTGAGCAAATTCACTCAAAAACCAACCCAAACTGACTGAACCGAACTGACCTTTTTCGGTTCGGTTTCGGTTTTGTATATTTATTTTGGTTTTTGTCGGTTTTAGTTTGATCGTGTTTTGTCGGTTCGACACCTGAAAACCGACCCGAACCGAGTTGTTCGGTTCCAGTTTTGATATCTATTTTTTGGTTTGAGTTTTTCCCTTTTATGGTTACGGGTCAAGTCGATTTTTGTTGGTTCGGATCGGGTTTGACCCGATGCTCACACCTAGATACAAGTTTGTTTAATACAAAACATCATGTTCCTAGAGGTGAGTTAACATACATAACAAACTCTCTAAAGATAAAATGGCCAAATTATGGACATTCAGTTTTTCATCAAACAAAAAAACTTTTTTTCCACATTTTTTAAAAATAAAATACATTGCAAACGATAAATCGTCAAATTACGAAAAGTACGCTATCAGGACGAGAATTTATAATATCTTTAAGTAGACTGTCACTCTGATATACTTTTAACAATTTTTCTCTCAAGCTTTATTTTCTTGAAATTTTCGCTTAGAAAAATCACACGAATCACTTGTGATTTGTTATTTTAAAAATCACGTGTGATTTTAACAATCACATGTGATTTTTAAAATAACAAATCAATTGTAATTTTACGAACCACATATAATTTTCAGAGCGGAAATTTTAACACTAAAAAAAATAAGTTCATTGAAAGCATATATGAAAGTGCCCCTCTATAGAAAGATAATTTAATTCTCGTCACGATAATATGATTCATTTTACGTAACGATTAATGATTTGTGAGATATTTAAGTTTTTTTTTAAGAAATGATGAAAGTAAATTCTTTTAATTTGAAGAATACATAAATGATCATAAATTTGTTATTTGATCGTTAAAAAATTTGGGATATATGTTAAACTTTTCTTCATGTTTCTAAAACACAAAAGATTTTGCTCAGAAAAGTTATCAAAACATGTGAGTTATACCCGTGATTAGAGTATCAAAACACATAGCCCAATTATTTCAGCCCAAATCAGCAAACCAACGATTTTTGCATTTATTATTTATTAATTTTTTTTTGAGCAAACGATTTTTGCAATTTACTCAAGAAAAATGCTAACGGCAGCCCTTAGGGCTGTTGATAACAACAACTTTTTCATAAAAATTCGCTAATATTAAGACATAGTGAGAAACATGCTCCGCATTTTTCGCTAAAATGACAAGTAAGAAGAGTGAATTGAATTTGTATGTGAGAAATTTTAGGAGATGGTTAGTAATTTTGAATGATTTTATTTAGACATTGTATATTGTCTTATCAAAAGTTTCGAAAACTAGTTGTTAACGACAACCTTAAAAGCTGCTATTAGCAAAACCCTTCGCAAAACCCTTTACACAAAGGGTAGGATAACCACACCCTCACTAGAGAGGGTGTGTTGACTTTGACCAGCTGCCGTCGCCTGTACTATCTGCATTAAAACTTGTACATTTTGACTAAAGTAGGTGGACCCTCCCTGGTAGGGAGGGTTAGTATAAAACAACCCTTACACAAAGCATATTTTGTCGGTAGATAACACGCACTCACGCGGAATAAATCTACAGTGGTCAAATCTTATTTTGAATTTCCTTTGTCCTTATTTTATTTGTCTTTTCTTGAACAACCTTATTATTTTATTTGTCGGTGCCATGCAAAATTGCATATGCAGTGGGCCACTACCCAGTACCCCACTAGTCTAGTTTGTTTGGATTAATTTTTTATCCATGTACGTTGAAAGGCAAAAAAGTGAAAGACCTTGTAAATTAAGACTTGGTTGTGATTAGATTAGTTAAATTTTTACAATCAATCTTAATTTAAATTTTTTAAAGAAAAAATACTTGAGGTTTTTGTTGTTATTGTAAAAGATTGTACATATACGAAGTATATTATTATTGTTTTATTTGTTTTGTTAATGCTTTGGAATATAAAATCTTTGCAAGCATGTGCATTTAATAATTGGACATGACTCTCCACGTGAACCACTTCCTTCAATCCTTCTTATTCCTTGTTTACGATCCAAGTATTCTTATTCCAACACGAATAATGGGGTAATATACATGTTATCTATTACAACGGACGAAACTAGGGTGGGTCTCAATGAGTTCGAGTATTCATAAATTTTAGTGATGTAGTGTTAATTTTGATAAAAAGCTTTAATTTTTTTCAAATGCACTCGATCAGTAAAAATTATGTTTGTAAACTTATTTAGTTTATTTTAAATGTGCCCGCCACTTTGTATCCTAGTTCCATTCTTGCCTATTACGATTAATATTTATATATTAACTGTAAATTAGTACAAATGGTACATAAAATTTAACGAACTGTGTTGAGATTATGCAATTAGCTTGAAGAATTATTGAATTACTGAATTATTTATTTGCTTTCATTGATAGTTATTGCCTTTCTGATAGCAAACATACAGGATGCGTTTGGTATCCTACTATGGGTATGAATCTATGACTTTGAAATTTATTAATGTTGTTTGGTTGGTTATGGGACCCACCGCAATGGAATGAGGATACCCATTATATGTGAGTTTCCTATAGGAGTATGATTTGGTGGGTATGTGTATACCATGAAAAGTGATATCTACATACCCATTTTCATTTCACTCTATTCTCAAAACTATACCTATAGTGATTCCATCAAACATACCAAACACACCCACAAACAGCCATGGCAGAAAAGGATGTATGACTTCACTAGGCACCAGAGACGGAGCCAGTAGGGGGGCTGGAGGGTGCTTGGCCACCCCCAACCGGCCCAGCTAGCTCACCTTGTATCACTGCCAGAACAACTGGTTGTAGACTTGTAGAGTAAAAGTTCTAGATTTTTAAAGTTTTTTCAGAATCCGCCCCCTCCCCCTGAACTTCTATGATATGATTTTAAATCAGTTTTAGAAAGCATTTGGATAGGAAGTAAATAAGGTTTTTGAAGTGTAGCATGTTGTGAAATGTTAAAATGAGGATCATTGTTGAAGTGGGGAAGAAGGAAGAAGGAAGATGAAGTGTATATGTAGTATTTTATAATATAAAACTATAAAAGGGATAAAGGATCACATTTTTTTAGTCAAGTGGGGTTGGGCAGTTAAAGAGCATGGGGAGTGTCGAATTTTAAAATAGCTTGTGGTATTTCTTTTGTTCTTCCTATTCATTTTCTTCTCATCTTAGTTTATTGATTTTTAGTTTATGTTGATTTATTTTATGTTTAAACGTAAATATTTGTACTGTATTATTTATTCTTATAATGTTGTAGTTCATTTTTTCTAAAAAGCTTGCTAAATAAGTTAAGATGTCTTTTGTATTCTGTTAAAAAATCAGTTATTATCTAATATTTTTAATTTTTTTAAAAAAATTTACATAAGGTTTCTTAGTTTTTGGGACTAATTAGTTTGTTCCTTATGTAGAAAAGAAAGCCACAAATTATTTGGTGCTATACACCTTTGAAAGAAAAATTATGGATCCGTCATCACAAAAGTATGTTTTTCGTTTTATTTTCGGTTTGATAGAGTCTTCAATCCAACCCCGCCCATAGCCAATATCTAATAAAGAATGACTTTTTTATCTTCTTTAATTCCTCGTCTTCATTACCATTTACGCTAACGTTTGCCCATTTTGTTTATTTTCTCAGTTAACCAACTAATTGTATAAAACTATCAAAAAATATCATTGAGCTCGTATGTCGAACAATTCAAATTTCAATTCATTGTATGTTACTACCGGAAATTTTTTTTTGAGCCCCCCTTAATACAAATTCCTGGCTCCGTCCCTGCTAGGCACCGAACCATTCTAGTCAAGGGCTCTTCTAAGACCCCTACATTTCCATCTTTACAAAAGGCTTCAGAGTCTTAGAAACACACACCTTGAGGGAGAATCTACATGCCCCCTTGGTAATACATTGAGAGGACCAAGTAGGAACATCTTCCACCCCTCACTATTCCTCTCACTCCATGTATCACCCTACCAGTCCAATTTACCCTTCACTTATGGGAAACCTATTTTATGATTAATTTAAAACATAATACATAAGGTAACTCAGTCTTACTGCAAAGCTACCTAACAAAGGCCTGCTAAGCAATAGAACCAAGTTAGTCAGATGTATTATGTAATACACCGTAAAATCCCAGATCATTTATTAATGCTAATCATCAACATTATTCTTAACTAAGCCATTTTTGCGGGCCAATTTGAAATTTTTTTACATGAGACACTGTTTGTTTGGACACCCGATTGTTATGTTCACTGTTTAATTGACACCCGATTGTTTTGAACACCGTTGGTTTAACACCCGATTATGCATTGTCACCCGATATCACCCAAATGCCACTCTTGGATGTCACCCAATGAGGATTAACACCGGTAACTCCACTTGCGACCCGACACTTTGATTTAGACACCGGTACATTAATATTATATATATATATATATATATATATATATATATATATATATATATATATATATATATATATATATATATATATATATATATATAATGAAGTATATATAATAAATTTGTTTTACAACTATTGTCACTACGTATATATATGAGTATATATACCTAGGAATAACACCGTTTATACATATGAGAATCACACGAACCAACACCGATATCGAAATCAACTTCACCATTTTACGAACACCGACACCCCGTTATATTTTTGGGCCGAACCATTTCTCAAGCCCAACGGACACTCCTACAGCCCACAAGACTTCCCACTATATTTTTTTTTTCTTTTCGTTTGGGCCGAGCACCCTCACAAGCCCACTCACTACAAATTTTCACTTAATATTTGTTTGGGCTTCGTTTCCCCTCAAGCCCGTATACATGTTATCTTTTTTTTCTTTTGCGTCTCATGCTACCACAACGAACGAGAATAAGGAACCATGGTAACCATGCACATTTCTTCTTGCTCCCTACCACCTCGACACAAACATTGCAACCCCCATTGACTTTGCACCTTGGAAACCTCAAGCCACCCTATGAAGCCGTCAAACCACCGTGAAAACTTATTAACCACCTAGTCGAGTTTGTCCTATGGATCGTGTGTCCCTTTTACCTCCAACACCCCAATACCACATGAGCCTAAATGTCATTGTTTATTGCCTACAAATCCTAAGCTACACTTAAAATAATCCAAGCAAACCATTGTTGCCCCCTTACCACCCCAACTCGATGTGACAAGGACTCAAGACAAGAGACAAAGTTGTCTACCTTCGAATGACAATTGAGAAGCATGTCTCACCATGCCAAACATACAACCACTTTGCTTCTCCTATATAAACCCATATTAAATGCACTTTGCCTCACACTTGGAAGATTTCACAAAACTCAAATCATAAACACTCTCCATTCTCTTGGGTATTGTCGAAGAAACACAAGGAGGAACACAAGCACAGGTTGAATAAGGAACGAGTTGGATAACTAAGTTTGGGTACAAGATCATCTCACGTAGAGGGTATCACTTGGATTTGCTCTCGTTGCTCATAACACTCGACCTCTTCACCACCAATTCTTGGTGTTGTAAGTTTACTATCCTATTTCTTTTCCTACTTTGAATCGTAGCATGCACATCACACGACACACGTATGATTTTTAATATAAGTTTTCATTACTTCATCACATGACTCGACACCCCTAGAAAAGCCCTCGCCATTTTATTTCTACACGTACAACTTATGTACTTTCTTCGACCCTCCCATTATTCGGATCGAACTTAACCAAGATCACCAAACATGCAAAGCTAGTATGTTTTTAAACCACGAATACTAGACCAAAACCTTATGCTAGTCGAACAAGTTTTTAAAGCAAAAACACACCCACTTGGGCCTTACCTGGCTAACGAGCCCAAAAATCTTGCATGATAAGATTTTTGGTTTGAAAATTTGAAAGAAAAGTCGAATGAATAAAACTTTAGAAAACCAAAATTTAACAAGTCCGAAGTCCCTTTTTATTGTGTCAAAAAGTTCGGTTCTCAAAAATTTCGACAAGGACTATTTTTGCAATAAGTCCCACGTTAGGGACTAAATATGACAAATATGAAAACCTTCGGCCTATTTTTGGAAACTGCCGAATTGTATTAAATGAAGGGTGCAAATCGTAATTATTCCAAAGTGAGGGGAAAGAAATGTAAAAAGTACAAAAAGGGACCATGTTGTGATTTTATTAACCAAAGGGTAAGAAGTGCAAATTTGGTAAAAATTAAAGGTTAACTTGTGACAAAATATATTTATAATTAATTATTTCATATAAGTTTTATAAATACATATATACATTTTTCTTTAACTCTAATATTTATATATAAATATACATAACTTTATTAAAAATATTTAAACATAAATATTTTTAAACATTGTTATTTTCACGACGAGATAATATAAAATCAAACACCGATTCGTATTAATAACTACGTAAAGTTATTTGAAATATATTTTAGACACCCGAAACGGATATCACCTTACACGTGATATATCACACGTCATTTATGACACGAATCTAAAACACCGATTACAATATATTTATAGGTCGCAAGTCGGAGGAATTTCATTGCTAGCCATAGCAATACACCATCACTTTTGAGCACCGTTGTGATTCACACGCACCTTTCAGGTGAGTTCATGGTCCCACATTTTTAATTGTTTTTAAACCCCGTGGGGAGATACATGCTATAAATCGAACACAAGTATTTTTCTGTATGCTGTTATCACCTGATATTGCCTAAGTTGACACCCGTGCTACAAGTCCCTCATATCACGAACCTTAATCACTTGCGAGTGAGCGCGAATATAGTTGATAGATCTATTGGAATGGCAGCCCGCCTCTGTCAAGGTGATCACTTGGCAGGAGGTGTGCTATATTCGAGGTATTATGGAAATTTGGCACATTTCCTGTCACCGAGGGCCCCTTGTCATATACATCCGCTGTGGTGTAGATGATTGTTATTATCTTTATGATATGTCAAATCGATGTTAAGGCTTGCGTTTCGTGAGGCTTAGGAGCAATATTACACCCGATTTAGTCAAGACCTGTCTATCTTGGCTTGTTTATTTCAAATGCTTGACTTGTGTTCACACTGTTACTATTTAAACTACTATGGATTCACTCAACCTTTGTGTTGACTTTTTAAGCATGTTTATCTCAGGTAACTAGCAAGCATGGCGGCACGGAGCTGGCAAAGGGCACATGACCTCCCTTTTTATTTCAATAATTTTATCATTCTTTACAAACTCATCACCACTTTTGTGAAACAATTAACATTTTGGAAAAATGTTTGTAACTCTGAATATTTGAGTTTTCATGGAATGATATTGACAATCTTTTGAATTGTTTTCTATGAGTATGACTGTGTACTAAACTGTAATGACCCCGATTAGACTTCCGCTGCTTAATCAAATTTCGGGGTGTTACAGATTGGTATCAGAGCCATGGTTATAGAGAACCAAATGATTTTTCAAAACATTGGACTATAACCTCATCGAATTTTAAACAAACTATTTATCACCGAAGTGCCCTCCGTGCCAGCGCTTGCCAACGCTATGTTTTAAGGTTTGATTTTTAGCACCCATTGCATTTAGCTCACTATGACACCATGATCACTGTGCATGTAGCATTATGTAGACTAAATGACTTATATCACTGCTATTTTTGGGATATTACAGTACCATGTCGCCCCCGGTTATTATTTTGTCCGACAGTGACGACGTCGTACCATCATCATCCACTCACCCTACTATTGACTTATCTGACTATGACACCCATGACACCCGAGACACCCATGATTCTGACCATGACACCCAACCTGTATCACCTGCTATACCATCTCCTGTTCCATTTGGAGACCCCTCTTCTGACACCGAGCCCTTTGAGGAGGGTGAGGTTGCTTCTACACCCGTTGATTCCTTTGCTATTCAGCCTCTCTTTCATCCAGTTTATGGACCTATGACACAGGGACAGTACCTTTATGACCAGTACCTGACATCTCAGTAGTTTCTTGCGGCTGATGATCGTCCTACACCACCTGCTAGTCACCACACCGGTTCAGATGCTGATGACGAGTCTTCTGACTTCGATACTTCTGATACTGCTGCTTCTGTTCCACCATCACCCCCGCCTGCACCGATTCATCGGCGCAAGCGAGTGAGGATTCTTGAGCCCTATGAGCCTGAGCCTTTCGGCGAGTTGTTTCGATACCATAAGGGAGACTATACCCGTAAATGCACGGCTCGGAAACGAGTCTGCTTTTTGCCTGCTTCTATTGTTACACCACCTGTATCTGCACCTATACCATCACCCACGTCTGTATTACCACCTGTTTCTATGCCAGATTTGACACCTGTGGCATCACCATCACCTGTATCACCCCCACCTGAGCCACATCCTTACATGTTGCCTACTTACACCGCACCTCCTACCTCTGACGTTTTGCCACCCATGCCACCACCTACAGTTTTCTACTCTCAGACTACCACTGTACCGATCCCATCACCTGCTACATCACCTGTACCATCACCTGCTCCCACCGAGACACCCACCTCACCTAGCATTCATAGATTGGTTGATGCTCGTCGATGGTCGTTTTTGTTAGACTACATACGTAGATGGAGATTAGCTGAGGGATCACCTAGGGCTGCTGAGCTTGGAGATGGCTCTTCAGCGGTGTTACCGGTCACAGGAGAGCCGATACATCACACTATCCCTCTTTTGGCTGCTAGATTGATTAGACATGAGAGTCAACTTGATGAGCTGTTGAGTGTTATTGAGGATATATCCTTGGAGAGGATTGAGTGTATGCAGGAGGAGGTCACGAACCTCGTGGTACATAGGACAGCTTTAGAGATGGTATTTGAGATGATGGGGACAGAGATCGAGGAGGCACAGGCTACCATCACCGAGTTTGGTCACCGATTAGATGTTCAGAGGCACGAGATTGATGATTTGAGAGCGGTTGCGGCCATTACATAGGAGATGATGGAGCATCAGGCACATGAGTTAGCTGCATCTAGTTCTACCATCTATGCACTTTCAGCCACTATTGAGGAGATTCAGGCCCGTGAGAGATCCAGAGATATGGAGATGTTGGAGATGATCCGGATGATCAGAGAGCTAGAGAGGAGATCAAGAGGCGCACCTGGACCTTCATAGATCTATGACATGTCATTACTTACAGAGACATCTTAACTTGCCGCCTGTGGCATTAATAATTGTTGTAACTTATTGTTTTGTAATAATGAATTCCAAAAATTATTAAAACTTTATGTTGGTTACGATTGTAACGTATTGATATTGATTTATGATGTTCTAGTTGTCTGATCTTTCTTTTTATTATGCTCCCATATTGAGATTCATTATAATTTCCATGTGTGTTGTTACATGTCGTGATGTTTATTTATGAATGATATGGTTATCTTGATGTATGTATTTATGGTGTGGTTGTGATATGTACTTTGTGATGATCTCGACTATTATGAGTTGGATACACTATTTCTCTTGTTATTGATGTTTCGGATTTGTACTTATGCACTTACGATTTTATAGAATTATGGCCCCAAGGAAAACCACTACTGCTACCTCGTCACCCGCTATGACCCAAGCTGCTATAAGAAAGTTGGTTGCCGACAGTGTTGCTGCAGCTTTAGAAGAGCAGGCTGCTGCAATGGCACGAACTAGTAGCAATAACCGAGCCACTGCTGAGAGCGAGTCTGCTGCGACTCGGAAGTGCACCTATAAGGACTTCATTGCTTGTAAACCATCTCACTTCAAAGGAACTGAAGGAGTAACAGAGCTTGCTCGATGGTTTGAGCGAACTGAGACTGTGTTTGTGAGGAGCGGTTGTGCCGCGGAAAGCCGAGTCTCGTTTGCTACTGGAACATTGTTGGAAGACGCGTTGTCTTGGTGGAATGCAACTGCTCAGAAGATAGGTGTGGAGGAGGCCTATCAGATTACCTGGGCTAATTTTAAGGAGAAGATGTTGAAGAAGTTCTGCCCTAGAGGTGAGATCAAGAAGTTAGAAGATGAGTTTCACACGTTGGTTGTGAAAGGAAATGATCTCAGGGCTTACGACAGGAGATTTCAGGAACTTGCTACACTTTGCCCTTCTAAGGTTCCCGACTTGGAAAAGTTGTTGGAAAGGTATATTGAGGGATTACCCAGGAGTATTGAGGGAAACGTCACCTCATCTAAGCCTCAATCTTTGGATGAAGCAATGTCCATTGCCCAAAGACTGCTAGACCGGGAGATTAAGCGTAACTCTGCTCAGGGGAACAACGATCATAAAAGGAAGTTTGAATGATCGAAGGACAAACAACAACAACAATCACAACAACAACAACAACAACAACCGAAACCCCAACCGTAACTACCACCATGATAGAAACACCCACCATAACCAACAGAACCGACGACAGGAAGCTGTCAAAGCTTATGTCGCTGCACCAGTTAAGGATGCTAGGTATGCTGGACCCCTTCCATTCTGTGACAAGTGTAAGATGCATCACAATGGACCCTGCTATGCTAAGTTCGGGAAGTGTTCAGGGGTTGGACATAAGACACAAGATTGCAAGGCGACAGGAGCCAACTTGCAACCCGTGGCTGTGGTATGCCATGCTTGTGGAGAGAAAGGACACTACAGGCGTCAGTGCCCTAATAAGGATAACAATGCACGTGGGAGAGCATAAGTGCTGGGAGATGGAAATGTCCAGCAAGATCCGAACGTAGTCACGGGTACGTTCTTTCTAAACAACCGCCTCGTTAAAGTTTTATTTGATTCCGGAGCCGATCAAAGTTTCGTATCAATTTCACTTGCACCCCTGCTTAATATTACACCCACCCAACTAGACACCACGTATGAGATTGAACTAGCCGATGGAAAGCTAGTGAGCACTAACACTATACTCCGAGGTTGCACCCTACGACTATTAGACACCCCATTCGTTATCGACCTTATGCCTATTAGACTTGGTAGTTTCGACGTCGTTGTAGGAATGGATTGGTTATCTGAGAACCACGCTAAGATTATTTGTGACGAAAAGGTCGTTCACATTCCACTAAATAACGAAACCCTGGTTGTTCGCAGAGAGCGAAGTAAGACACGTTTGAGCGTCATTTCTTGCGTCAAGATTGTGAAGTACATCGAACGAGGATGTCAAGTCTTTTTGGCTCAAGTCACCGAGAAGAAGTCGGAAGAGAAGCGACTCGAGGATGTGCCAGTAGTCAGGAACTTTCCAGAAGTTTTCCCTGAGGACTTGCCTGGCCTTCCGCCGACTCGTCAAGTAGAATTTCAAATTGACTTGATACCAGGAGCCGCACCCGTAGCACGAGCACCCTATAGGCTAGCACCGTCGGAGATGAAGGAGTTATCCGGACAATTAGAGGAATTGTCGGATAAAGGATTTATTCGCCCTAGCTCATCACCGTGGGGAGCCCCAGTGTTGTTTGTGAAGAAGAAGGATGGAACCTTCAGGATGTGTATCGATTATCGTGAGTTGAACAAACTGACGGTTAAGAATCGATATCCGTTACCAAGGATTGATGATTTGTTTGATCAACTGCAAGGATCGAGTGTCTACTCGAAGATTGATTTGAGATCGGGTTATCATCAACTGAGAGTTAGGGAAGAAGACATCCCTAAGACGGCTTTCAGGACAAGATACGGTCACTACGAATTCCAAGTAATGCCATTCGGTCTAACAAATGCACCCGCTGTATTTATGGACTTAATGAACCGAGTGTGCAAACCCTATTTGGATAAGTTCGTGATTGTATTCATCGATGATATCCTTATTTATTCACGTAGTAAGGAAGAGCATGCAGAACACTTAAAGGCTATACTAACACTGCTCAGAGAAGAGAAATTATACGCCAAATTTTCCAAGTGTGATTTTTGGAGTGAGAAGGTACAATTTCTTGGGCATGTTATTGATAGTAAGGGTATTCATGTTGACCCCGCCAAGATCGAAGCTGTTAAAAATTGGGCGTCACCTACGAGTCCTACCGAGATACGCCAATTTTTAGGTCTTGTCGGATACTATCGGAGATTTATTGAAGGTTTTTCAAGGATTGCTAAACCTTTGACAGAGTTAACACAGAAGAAGAAGAAGTTTGAATGGGGAGGAGAGCAAGAATCAGCATTTCAGTTTTTGAAGCAGAAGCTTTGTGAAGCACCGATACTAGCACTACCCGAAGGAAGTGAGGACTTCGTGGTATATTGTGACGCATCAATCCAAGGTTTGGGTGCCGTATTGATGCAAAGACTTAAAGTAATTGCTTACGCTTCTAGACAACTTAAACCCCACGAGGAAAACTACACTACTCATGATCTAGAATTAGGAGCGGTAGTATTCGCTCTGAAGATCTGGAGACACTACCTTTATGGAACCAAGTGTACGGTTTTCACCGATCACAAGAGTCTTCAGCACATTTTAGATCAAAAGGAGTTGAACATGAGGCAACGTCGATGGCTAGAGTTGCTAAGTGACTATGATTGTGAGATCCGTTATCACCCGGGGAAGGCAAACGTTGTAGCAGATGCCTTGAGTCGAAAGGAACGACTTAGACCCCTCAGAGTTAAGTCATTGGGTATGACAATTAGATCACCACTGCCGTCTCAAATTCTTGAAGTTCAAAGAGAGGCCCTTAAGGAAGAGAATAGACCGCACGAGAAAATTTACGGTATGCCAGAAAGCACGAATGGATTTGTCAAGAAACCAGATGGAAGGCTGTGTTTCAAGGACAGAAGTTGGATTCCATTGTATGGAGGAATACGAGATCTCATCATGCACGAGTCTCATAAGTCTAAATATTCCATTCATCCTGGTTCGGACAAGATGTATCAAGATCTAAAGAAGTTGTATTGGTGGCCAAACATGAAAGCTGACATTGCAGAGTATGTCGGTAAGTGTTTGACCTGCTCGAGAGTAAAGGCTGAACATCAAAAACCATCCGGTCTTTTGGTTCAACCCGAGCTACCAATGTGGAAATGGGAAAGGATTACAATGGATTTCATTACTAAATTACCCAAGACATCGAGTGGGTTGGACACAATATGGGTTATTGTTGATCGTCTCACGAAGTCAGCGTACTTCTTACCAATCAAAGAGACTGATGATATGGATGTTCTTGCACGTTTGTACCTTAAGGAGATAGTTTCCCGGCATGGAGTGCCGATTTCTATTATCTCCGACCGAGACAGCCGTTTCACGTCTAACTTTTGGCGATCTTTACAGAAAGCCTTGGGAACTAAGTTAGATATGAGTACAGCTTACCATCCATAGACTGATGGTCAAAGTGAAAGGACAATACAAACCCTAGAAGACATGCTTAGGGCATGTGTGATTGATTTTGGAAAAGGCTGGGATAGACACCTACCGTTAGCAGAATTTTCATATAACAACAGTTATCACGCTAGCATTAAGGCTGCACCGTTTGAAGCACTTTATGGAAGAAAGTGTAGATCACCAGTTTGTTGGGCTGAGATTGGAGATGTACAACTCTCAGGTCCCGAGTTGATACTTGAAACCACTGAGAAAATAGTGAAAATTAGGCAACGATTACAAGCCGCTAGGGATCGGCAAAAGAGTATGCCGATGTACGAAGGAAACCAATAGAGTTTCAAGTTGGAGACAAGGTCATGCTTAAGGTATCACCTTGGAAAGGAATGATTAGGTTTGGAAAACGTGGGAAGTTAAACCCAAGATACGTTGGACCCTTTGAGATCATTGAAAGGATCGGTCCTGTGGCATACAAATTGGAATTACCTGAGGAACTCAGTAGAGTACACAACACCTTCCACGTGTCAAATTTGAAAAAGTGTTTATCGGATGAAACACTTGTAATTCCACTGAAAGAGATCAGAATCGATGATAAGTTGAACTTTATTGAGGAACCCGTTGAGATAATGGATAGGGAGGTCAAACGACTTAAGCATAGTCGCATTCCCATTGTTAAGGTCAGATGGAACTCTAAGAGAGGACCCGAGTACACATGGGAGCGCGAGGATCAAATGCGTGCCAAATACCCACAACTATTTGATGAGACAACCCCGAGCACCGATTCAACTTTGGATTCCGAGACGAATCCAATCTAACGGGTGGGTACTGTAATACACCGTAAAATCTCAGGTCATTTATTAATGCTAATCATCAACATTATTCTTAACTAAGCCATTTTTGCGGGCCAATTTGAAATTTTTTTACATGAGACACTGTTTGTTTGGACACCCGATTGTTATGTTCACTGTTTAATTGACACCCGATTGTTTTGAACACCGTTGGTTTAACACCCGATTATGCATTGTCACCCGATATCACCCAAATGCCACTCTTGGATGTCACCCAATGAGGATTAACACCGGTAACTCCACTTGCGACCCGACACTTTGATTTAGACACCGGTACATTAATATTATATATATATAATGAAGTATATATAATAAATTTGTTTTACAACTATTGTCACTACGTATATATATGAGTATATATACCTAGGAATAACACCGTTTATACATATGAGAATCACACGAACCAACACCGATATCGAAATCAACTTCACCATTTTACGAACACCGACACCCCGTTATATTTTTGGGCCGAACCATTTCTCAAGCCCAACGGACACTCCTACAGCCCACAAGACTTCCCACTATATTTTTTTTCTTTTCGTTTGGGCCGAGCACCCTCACAAGCCCACTCACTACAAATTTTCACTTAATATTTGTTTGGGCTTCGTTTCCCCTCAAGCCCGTATACATGTTATCTTTTTTTTCTTTTGCGTCTCATGCTACCACAACGAACGAGAATAAGAAACCATGGTAACCATGCACATTTCTTCTTGCTCCCTACCACCTCGACACAAACATTGCAACCCCCATTGACTTTGCACCTTGGAAACCTCAAGCCACCCTATGAAGCCGTCAAACCACCGTGAAAACTTATTAACCACCTAGTCGAGTTTGTCCTATGGATCGTGTGTCCCTTTTACCTCCAACACCCCAATACCACATGAGCCTAAATGTCATTGTTTATTGCCTACAAATCCTAAGCAACACTTAAAATAATCCAAGCAAACCATTGTTGCCCCCTTACCACCCCAACTCGATGTGACAAGGACTCAAGACAAGAGACAAAGTTGTCTACCTTCGAATGACAATTGAGAAGCATGTCTCACCATGCCAAACATACAACCACTTTGCTTCTCCTATATAAACCCATATTAAATGCACTTTGCCTCACACTTGGAAGATTTCACAAAACTCAAATCATAAACACTCTCCATTCTCTTGGGTACTATCGAAGAAACACAAGCACAGGTTGAATAAGGAACGAGTTGGATAACTAAGTTTGGGTACAAGATCATCTCACGTAGAGGGTATCACTTGGATTTGCTCTCGTTGCTCATAACACTCGACCTCTTCACCACCAATTCTTGGTGTTGTAAGTTTACTATCCTATTTCTTTTCCTACTTTGAATCGTAGCATGCACATCACACGACACACGTATGATTTTTAATATAAGTTTTCATTACTTCATCACATGACTCGACACCCCTAGAAAAGCCCTCGCCATTTTATTTCTACACGTACAACTTATGTACTTTCTTCGACCCTCCCATTATTCGGCTCGAACTTAACCAAGATCACCAAACATGCAAAGCTAGTATGTTTTTAAACCACGAATACTAGACCAAAACCTTATGCTAGTCGAACAAGTTTTTAAAACAAAAACACACCCACTTGGGCCTTACCTGGCTAACGAGCCCAAGAATCTTGCATGATAAGATTTTCGGTTTGAAAATTTGAAAGAAAAGTCGAATGAATAAAACTTTAGAAAACCAAAATTTAACAAGTCCGAAGTCCCTTTTTATTGTGTCAAAAAGTTCGGTTCTCAAAAATTTCGACAAGGACTATTTTTGCAATAAGTCCCACGTTAGGGACTAAATATGACAAATATGAAAACCTTCGGCCTATTTTTGGAAACTGCCGAATTGTATTAAATGAAGGGTGCAAATCGTAATTATTCCAAAGTGAGGGGAAAGAAATGTAAAAAGTACAAAAAGGGACCATGTTGTGATTTTATTAACCAAAGGGTAAGAAGTGCAAATTTGGTAAAAATTAAAGGTTAACTTGTGACAAAATATATTTATAATTAATTATTTCATATAAGTTTTATAAATACATATATACATTTTTCTTTAACTCTAATATTTATATATTAATATACATAACTTTATTAAAAATATTTAAACATAAATATTTTTAAACATTGTTATTTTCACGACGAGATAATATAAAATCAAACACCGATTCGTATTAATAACTACGTAAAGTTATTTGAAATATATTTTAGACACCCGAAACGGATATCACCTTACACGTGATATATCACACGTCATTTATGACACGAATCTAAAACACCGATTACAATATATTTATAGGTCGCAAGTTGGAGGAATTTCATTGCTAGCCATAGCAATACACCATCACTTTTGAGCACCGTTGTGATTCACACGCACCTTTCAGGTGAGTTCATGGTCCCACATTTTTAATTGTTTTTAAACCCCGTGGGGAGATACATGCTATAAATCGAACACAAGTATTTTTCTGTATGCTGTTATCACCTGATATTGCCTAAGTTGACACCCGTGCTACAAGTCCCTCATATCACGAACCTTAATCACTTGCGAGTGAGTGCGAATATAGTTGATAGATCTATTGGAATGGCAGCCCGCCTCTGTCAAGGTGATCACTTGGCAGGAGGTGTGCTATATTCGAGGTATTATGGAAATTTGGCACATTTCCTGTCACCGAGGGCCCCTTGTCATATACATCCGCTGTGGTATAGATGATTGTTATTATCTTTATGATATGTCAAATCGATGTTAAGGCTTGCGTTTCGTGAGGCTTAGGAGCAATATTACACCCGATTTAGTCAAGACCTGTCTATCTTGGCTTGTTTATTTCAAATGCTTGACTTGTGTTCACACTGTTACTATTTAAACTACTATGGATTCACTCAACCTTTGTGTTGACTTTTTAAGCATGTTTATCTCAGGTAACTAGCAAGCATGGTGGCACGGAGCTGGCAAAGGGCACATGACCTCCCTTTTTATTTCAATAATTTTATCATTCTTTACAAACTCATCACCACTTTTGTGAAACAATTAACATTTTGGAAAAATGTTTGTAACTCTGAATATTTGAGTTTTCATGAAATGATATTGACAATCTTTTGAATTGTTTTCTATGAGTATGACTGTGTACTAAACTGTAATGACCCCGATTAGACTTCCGCTGCTTAATCAAATTTCGGGGTGTTACATAATAGTCCAAAGAAATCAAGGTACAAGGTCATCCATAGCAACTGGACTAAACATTCTCAAATAATCCCATGGATAGATACAAGAGAAACATGATAACCTGAATCATATAAAAGAATTTATCTAGATACATCTCTGCATAAACTTCCATTCTTGAATAATACTTTGTGAAGACTGCATAACCAAACACTATACTAACCAGAATCACCCAATAGCCTTCTAACATTTTCAGAACTGAAAGTGAACTTTCCAAATATCTGTTACTTTCTCTGTATGAATAGATTTCTTGACTCTTAGGCTCATTAGTTGCATTCTCACATTTTCCTGAATCACTTGCAAACCACATCAATAGTTCTGATTTTTTGGGAGAAAGCCTCTTCTTTAAAATCCTTCCAGATTTTACACAATCATCTTTAGACATCCATTTTACACAATCATCTTTATCTTCGGTCAAATTAGGAACATTAACTTGTGAACATTAACTATTAGTTAAAAGATTGAAAAGAACAAAAAAGAAAGTATTGTATGGCTTAAGAAAAGATGATAGAAAGTTAGGATAAATGATAAGAGGAATGATAAATCACAAAAATATATCCACGAAAGAACGTGGTTTTCTATGATTAGTGTATTTTGTTGTATTTTCTCTCTTTACCTGCCAATTATTGAGTGTCACATCTTTTTATGATTTTTTTTGTTGAATTATTTTTGTGGCTCTACCATTATTCCTCAAACGATAAACCGGTGATGTAGATTTGAGGTGGCGAAAGAAAATCCTTCCCCATGGTTTTATCCTTACACATGCACGAGTAAGATGACATGTAATTTTTTTTAGGAAAATATTCATTTTCTTTTACAGAAGCGTTCCAAACACCACGTGAACAACTTGATACGGTTAAAAAATTACACTACTCCACCACCGTCTTATTCCCATTCTTACACAAGTGGGCCCACCCAAGTGTGTGAACTCTGTGACCCTCATCTCTATCCCCACTCCACTCCCTCCCTTTTCCCACCCCTTTAAATCCCTCCCCCTCACCACACCACACAACATCTCCATCTCCACATTTCACACACTCACACACACACACACACAATGACGTCATCATCATCACCGGTCCGACTAGATCTAGACGGAAATACAATCAAACCGCTAACAATATGCATGATCGGCGCCGGCGGATTCATCGGCTCACACTTATGCGAGAAGCTAATGAACGAAACGAATCACACCGTCTTAGCTGTCGATGTTTATAACGATAAGATTAAGCATTTGCTTGAACCGGAGTCGGCGCCTTGGACCGGCCGGATTCAGTTTCACCGCTTGAATATTAAGAATGATTCTAGGCTTGAAGGACTCATCAAATGCTCCGATCTGGTATATATTTGCTGTTTTTGAAGTGATATTGAGTTGTTGTTAGTTAATTATAGTTTATGAATTGATGATGATAGTGATTAGGTGTAAGTGAATTGCGCGATTTAGTTTCGGCGAATGCAGATCGCCGGATCGGTATATATTTGTATCATTTTGTATATATATGCTGTTTTGTAGGTGTATTAGTGTGTAATGAAGTGGAAATGAGTTATTGTTAGTTAAATTGTAGTTTATGAATTGGTGATGTAGTGATTAGGAGTAAGTGAATTGCGCGATTTAGTTTCGGCGAATGCGGATCGGTATATGTTTGTTATTTTGTGTATATATTAGTGTTTTATAGTGTTAATTGTGTAGTTTGAAGTGAAAGTGAAAATTAGGTTTTAGTATGTTGAGAATGAGTTATTGTTAGTTAATTATAGTTGACGATATGTAAATTAGATGCTGATAGTGATTAGGAGTTAGTGAATTGTGTGATTTTGTATCTGTGAATGCAGATCGCTTTTTGAGTATATCGTTACTTGATAAGAGTGAATAAGTAAAAAAAAGCTGATAATGACTAGTGATTTTATATCCGTGAATGCGGATAAGTTTTGAGTGTTATATATGAAGCTGAATAGATTTGAGGTGTAAGATAGCTGTTAATAACTTAATATATTTATTAAATGCTGATAGTGAAGTGTAGGATGGTTGATAGTAAAATATTAATTAAATGCTAATAGTGACTAGTACGGTATACTGTGATTTTGTATCTGAGCATGCAGATCGGGTTTACATTTCTATCGTTTTGTATATATGCTGTTTTATAGTTATATTAGTGTTAAGTGTAAAGTAAGTGTGCGTGTTTTGAAGTGAAAGTGAAAATTAGTTTTTATTGTGTAATGTAAAGAATGAGTTATTGTTAATTGAATGCTGATAGTGACTAGTAGTTAGTGAGTTGTGTGATTAATGTATCGGTGAATGCGGATCGGTATTGAGCATTGTGTTTAGTTGATAATGTACCTCTTAATTAAATGCTGATAGTGATTAGTACTTTGTGAATTGTGTGATTTTGTATTTGTGCATGCAGAATGATTGTTAGTTCGTTATACTTGATGATATAGTAATTAAATGCTGATAGAGTTTAGTAGTTGGTGTAAAAAAAGTAGTTAGTAATTTTGTGATGTTGTATCTGTCAATTCGGATCGGTTTTCAGTGTGTTAATTGCTTGTTTGAAGTGAAAATTAGTTTATTATATGTTCATAGTGATTTGTACTTACTGAATTGTGTGATTTTGTATCGCTGAATTTAGATCAGTGTCGAGAATAATGTGAGTGATGAATTGGTTTGAAGTGTAAGACAGCTGATAGTAATACATTACTTAAAGGCTAATAGGGATTAATACTCAGTGAGTGATCTGTATCAGGGTATTAATAGGTATGGGCAAATGCAGATCAGTTTTGAGTATTACATCGTATGCTGATAATGATTAGTATTAAGTGAATATTGTGATTTGTATCAGTGAATGCAGATCGGTTTTGCGTATTTGGTTTGTGGTGTAGGATAGTTGATAATATATTTCTTCAATGCTGATGATGATTATTACTCAAGTAGTAGTGTGATACTGTATCAGTGAATGCAGAGCGGATTAGAGTAGTACATTTTGTGCTGAGTTGGTTTGAAGTTTAAGATAGTTGATTATAGATTAATTAAGTGTTAATGATGATTAGTATTTGGGGAATGGTGTGATTTTGTACCGCACATGCAGATCAATTTTTAAGTAAAAGCTTTGAGGTGTACGATAGTCGATAAGACATAAATGAAATGCTAATAGTGATTAGTACTTAGTGATGATGCATATCGGTTCTGACTTCTGAGTAGTACAGTTTGCGCTGAATTGGTTTAAAGCGTAAGATAGTTGATTTTATACTTATCAAGTAATTGCTGATACGTGGACGTGTGATTCTTTATCGGAATATGCAGATCTGTTTTGATTATTGTAGTGAAAGATGCTTGATATTATATTAGTTAAATGCTAATAAAGTAGTAATGATTAGTAGTTTGTGGATTGTGTGATTTTGTATTTGTGAATGGAGATATGATCGAATATTGCATTTTGTGCTGAATTGTCTAATTTTTGTTTTTTATAATTGTGTATAGACTATAAATTTGGCGGCTATTTGCACCCCAGCGGATTACAATACGCGTCCTCTTGACACGATCTACAGCAATTTCATTGATGCTCTCCCTGTGGTATGTATTGCTGCATGCCTGCATCTTTTCGTTTATGCTGTTTTCGCTTGACTGTTTGACTATCTATATAGTTCAAAGTCAATCCTGTCGTTATTGCTGCAAATTTGAGTGATGGAAGCAACTATGATAATAGTATAATTTTTCTGCTTTCATTTATAGGTTAAGTACTGCTCAGAGAACAACAAGAGGCTCATTCACTTCTCTACTTGTGAAGTATATGGGAAAACGATCGGTAGCTATCTTCCCAAGGATAGTCCTTTACGACAGGTAAGTTTTAGGTTTTGGTTGGTTCATTGATATGTGTTGGTGGCTACTGTTTGTTATGTCGTGGGTCGTGGGAGCAGAAAATGTAATGTTATTATAGGTCTTCAGCTTAAGTTTTGAGCTATATACAAGTGTGTTAAAAGGATGAAAGTTGCAAAAACACTTTTGCAGAGAATTATGTTGAAATATCACAGCTTAACTTTTCTTAGTTAATAATACTGGTTTTTCTTTTAAACATGCTCAGTGACATTCTCAGATGTGATGTCATGAAATTGAAGTCAATAATATGAATGCTTGACCTGTTAGTTGGATCAAGTAGTACGCTGACCATTTATTTCTCTTTTGGTTTACAATGTGTACAGGATCCTGCTTACTATATCCTAAAAGAAGACACCTCCCCATGCATATTTGGATCAGTTGAGAAACAGAGATGGTCGTATGCATGTGCTAAACAGTTGATAGAGAGGCTAATCTACGGTAAGCAAACTTAAGCCACATCCTGTCCCAGTTACTAATAATACCAACTGTAGCATGCTTACTCACTTCTTTTCCTGTTAACCTTTCACAGCTGAGGGTGCAGAGAACGGTCTCGAGTTCACCATTGTAAGACCTTTCAACTGGATTGGCCCTAGGATGGATTTCATTCCTGGGATTGATGGTCCCAGTGAGGGTGTTCCAAGGGTTCTTGCATGCTTCAGCAATGTTAGTTTAAGTTTTACCTTTGAAATATTTTGATCTAAATATCATTTTCCTCAAAAAGTTTACTGTATTTACTGACGATTCTTTGTTCTCCGTCTTACCCAGAACCTTCTGAGAAGGGAGCCTCTCAAGCTTGTGGATGGCGGTGAATCACAAAGAACCTTTATTTACATCAAGGATGCTATTGAAGCTGTTCTTCTGATGATTGTATGTTTAATCATTTCTCTTTAACATATGTCCATATGGAAAATTATGTTTATGACAAGTGTTGATTTGTCTTCTCTTCCCTACTTCTCAGGAAAATCCGGCCAGAGCTAGTGGCCATATCTTCAATGTGGGAAACCCTAACAATGAAGTTACGGTTAGACAACTTGCTGAAATGATGACTCAGGTGAGTAGATATTCTATGATTGTCAATTTGACTTATGCAAGGAAAAAGTATGTTTCTTTTAAGTTTGTTCCATGTATTGATATGTACCATCCTATGCAGGTCTATTCGAAAGTAAGTGGAGAAGATTCAATTGAGACTCCCACAGTTGATGTCAGCTCCAAAGAATTTTATGGGGAAGGTTATGATGACAGTGATAAAAGAATTCCAGACATGACCATCATAAACAAACAATTAGGTTTGATCCTCCTCTCATCCGTAGAATTTACTTACTTTTTCTAAAAATAGAATATAAATTGGGTCATTGTAATGTAAATGAAGACGTAATCTGAGGAACCCCATGGATGCTCGATAATGCTCACTTCTACCCTAAGAAGAGTCAACTTGAAATTTAGAAGCGAGGGAACGACAGTAACTGTTGCGAGATCTAACACTTGATTATATACTAGTTAACAAAATGCCTCATTTTCAGATCTTTTGAAAAAGGGTACTCTAGTAACTTTCAGATACAACCATAATATATATGAACTCTCTCTGCACTTAAAAATCATTTTTTAATAGATTAACCTTTATTGGCCTGCTAGACAGTTTCTTCAACTAATACATCAGAACACTGAACACACAACCTAATTCATCGAAACATGTTTGGGTTTAGCCCTATATTTGTTCTTCATGTTTAGTAGCTACGTGTCTTAAAATGATTATTCAGAAAAGTCAGACCAATTGAATTTAGAGTTTTCATATTGACTTGGAATCGTTGTTCTCATGACAATTTATTCTTGCGTGAATGCCAGGATGGAATCCAAAGACATCACTTTGGGACTTGCTGGAATCCACTCTTACATATCAACACAGGACATATGCTGAAGCTATCAAGCAAGCAATTGCAAAACCAGCTGCAAATTAGAAGAGGAAAAAAGAAAAAGGATTCTTGTTCTCATGTAGGTCCCTCGTGTGTGAGCTTTAGCTGTTTTGGTTCTTTCTCAAAGTCCCTTCCGAATATCTGTCTGGTTCGTTCCCATCATATACACAACATTATCTTCTTTTTTTCCATACCTCTTTTCACGTCACTAGTAGTTTGACAGTTGTCAAGAAACGTGTTCTTCTAATGTGTAGTGTCCTACTGTGTATGACCAGAGAATTAAACGGTTTAATACCAACTTTTTATTGGCTTGTGTGTTTTGCTCACCACTCTCCCTCTAAAGACACTGGTTATGTTTGGTAACAACATTTTTGAAGTGTTTAAGAGCGACAAGCGGTAAGCATTTACTTGTGTGGCAACACCTCAACAAGCGTCTGAAACATGACCAACCGCTCCAATCTTAAATGCTTCATGAAGAAGCAACAAGCGGTAAACATTTATTTGTTTTACACTTTATAATTACAGTTACAGCTACGTTATCAAACACGTTCTTACTGCTATCGCTTACCGCTACTACTTGCTGCTTACTGCTTAGTGCTACGTGTTGCCAAACATAGCCACTGTGGTGTATTTTTTTGCTTAGGGATATTCAGATATTCTTGACACGTCGCTATAATTTATTATTCATTGCATCTTGTTAATTAAAGTGTCTCTTGGTCTGGATTCCACGAACTATATGGATTTTGGACAAATACCGACTTGGTATTGAACACAATGTGCTTATGTATACATACAATGTAGTGTTATTGTGAACCATGCTTTGTGCAAACACCTTATATTGTTCCATAAAAAGCACCTTATATTGTTCCATAAAAAGCCCTATCGTTAAATCTTCAGTATCCTTAATAAAGAAACTTCTTGCTGCGCTATGTGTATTGATAAAGTGTCGGGGCATGTCAAAATGGGGTTGTTAACATAATTTATGCATTTGAGTCGAGCATCATATTTACAGGTTTTTACAAAGTTATGATAGGCTTATAGATTTAAAATTTATAAATATTTAATAGTTAGGACTTACGAGTATTAGTCGACTATCAGTCATGTCGACCTTTTTCCAACTCTTCAATATTTTTCGTGTGGATTTCTATCAGATGCTAGCTCGAAGGTTCCCTGGTTGATCTACTTTTGGATGTGATTAATTTTGTGGTTTATTTTCCTTTGTTTTCTTTATTTCTCTTCTGCTTTGAGCTCTTTCATCTATGTTTTACTTTTTCCTCTGTTGGTGGGTTGTTCTATGCTTGGCCCTTAAAAAAAAGTAATCTTAACTACTTATAATGTAGATTTAGTCAAATGAGAAAAGTGAAAAACTAAATTTTCAGTCAATCCCTATTTTGCTCTTCTATACTACAAGGGTGGGAGAAAATGAATTGTGTAATTAATGCTCTTATTAAAACACCAAATAACTTAAAATTACAATAATTTTTCATATGGTACAACTAATTAAAAGCATCTATATCAAATTAAAAACAATTAATTAAAACACCCTTTACTAAAAAAGTACAATAAAATTTTCACAATATACAATTTAAACAAACTACAACATAATATAAAATATAAAATATAAAATAATTAAATACACTAATTAATGTTATTTTTAAAACACCCTAAAATGAAAAGTATATGTTATTATACACATTATACAAATTAATAAAATACACAAAACTTTATACAAGCTAACAAGTTGATGTTGCATATAGTTTTGAAAACTGGACCGGACCAACGGGTTCAACTGGGAAAAACATATAGTTTTGAAAACTGGACACGACGGGTTCAGTTATTAAAAGCATGACTCGGTTTAAATTGACCCATTTTTCGACCGAAATGGTTCAACCGGGTTTCAAAACATTATGTTGACATGAGCTTAAGTATCAAAGTCAATAAGTCAACAAAGTCAATAAGTCAATAAGTCAACACATTTAATCCCTAAATCTTCAAACTTTTATTAGAGGTGGCAAAACGGGCGGGCACGGGCACGGGCTAAAATGGCACGGGTTAAAACAGGCACGGGCTAAACGGACAAATTATAAATCGGGCCAAACGGGCACGGGCTAAAACGAGCAAATTATAATTCAACTATTAAAAACATTCGGAACAGTCCTAAAAACCCTTTTAATTCATCTTGTAAAAAAAGATCAAGCATCTAAGTCTTAACTATATTTAATTATTTTTTTTAAAAAAAAAATAGAGTATTAAATGAATAAAAATGCAACTAATTAATATATCTATCAATTAATTAGAGTATTAAATAATTATGCATAAAATAGTTAATAAATGAGATAAATTAAAATTAAAATAGTTGGAATGTTTTATAGTTACCAGTGACAAGTGAATTAGTCGGAAAAAAAATGAGAGTAATTGCTTGAAAGTTGAATTGTGTGATTCGAAAGCCCATCTAATAATATCTGTTTTTATCTTTTGCCTGTAAGAGCCCATCAAATAAATGCCAGGGGCAAAAAACGCCCAAAACTTTAAAAAAGTGTCAAAAATCGCCCAAAAATTACAAATTGGGCAAGATTTGCCACCTCTAACTTTTATTATTTTTCATTTATAACCCATAAACTTTCTTTTATCACTAAACGATCTGTCGTTATAAAATCCCGTTGCTGTGCACGGGTATTCGTCTAGTACACTATATGAAAATGCAATTACATATTACGGAAATATTATTCCAAATATTACATTAATTGAAAAGTAAAGCTATAGATTAGAGTGATAAGTCTTGCAAAATGAAGCATACGTAACATAATAAATTGATAACTTTTTCTTTTTGTAATGAATACGATTATAATAAAGTAGCTTTTATCTAAATACAAATTGAACAAATCCACTATCAATATGTTACATGAAAGTATAATCTCAAAGGATCTTCAGATCCACTATCAATATATTCATCTTTTGCCAAAAAATAAAAAAAGTTTGAACAAATAATACAAACATTAAATAAAAAGGAAAACCACCAACCAAAAAAACAAGCAAGAAAAAAATACATACATAAAGAAAGACAATACAGTCTTAAAACTTTTTATTTATACAAGATGTAAATGGTTAATGTGGGCTGTGTGGTCATTATTAAAACTTTTCATATTTTTTTGCACTCCCACAATGGAGTAACCGTGGCCATTTTATGAATGAAGTTCAATTTATTAAATGTGACAACTCATAGCACAAACATAAAGTGATGTGTTTAATTTGCAATAAAGATTCCACATCAATAGTGAGTTTTGAGTCCTTAAGATTAGCAACAAGTTTGACCTCAAAAGGCAAACATTTTATTACAGTAATATACTAAATACAAGATTATGCTACCTTCCGTTTTATGGTGTGACCTTAATGGGATTTAACAATATTTATGGTAATTAAGTATTGAGTTACTTTAGCCCAATTTGAGTCAATATATCAAAACCTCTTGGAACCTTTTCCACTTCACTCACATCCTGACACAATCTATATATACCTTCAAAGCCAAGTCTGTTTTTTCAAATATACAATCCATTTTATAAATTTTGATCCAAAATACATCAATTTTTGTCTTGTTTACAACTCATTGCATTCAGATTTTGATGTTGGAGGTGTATACTAATGGCGAGGCTTATATCCAAACAAATAATCTCATTTCAGTCCCTCCTGCTAATACTTGTGCTGTTCACAAAGAATTATCAGGCTCTTTCTTCTCATGATAATTCCGCATCCTCGATTAAATCGTTGTGTGAGTCTACACCATACCCTGATGTTTGTTTCTCCAACTCGCCAAAGCCTTCAGGCTTGTCGTCCTCAAAGATGTTTAACAATGTGAATATCCTCGTACAATCTCTAAAGGTGGCAATATCAGAAGCTAATAAGGTATTTAATTTATTGTCCAATATTACTATTGACAATTTCCAGGAGGGACAAAAGGGAACCATTCAAGACTGCAATGAACTCTATGAAATAACTATTTCGTCGTTAAATGATTCCCTCATTCAGCTAACATCAACATCTAGTTTAAATGAGTTAACAGATGTTAGCACCTTCTTAGCAGCAGCTGCCACCAACACGGATACTTGTTTAGAAGAGCTCGAGTCAGCTTCTGGTCCTCTAAAACCGTTCTTGGTCGACGCCATAAATAATGCTTTCAAGCCTCTTATTAATTCTCTTTCACTTTTCTCAATGGAAAATGTTTATACCACCAAGAGCACAAAAGGTATGACTTGGCTATCTAAACGGAAATATCGTAGGCATGATAACAACATCAATAGCATAACTGTGGCTAAGGATGGGAGTGGCAACTTTACAACTATCATGGATGCTATAAATTTTGCTCCAAACCGTAGCGTTGATAAGATCATTATCAACATTAAAAGGGGTGTGTATGAAGAATACATTGCGATTCGTAAAAACAAACACAACATTATTCTTCGTGGCGAAGGAAAGTATAGCACTATAATTAGTGGTAACCGAAACAGGATTGATGGTTGGCATACATACAGATCTGCGACTGTTGGTAAAATACTAATTAACTCTACATACACGCGCACGCACACATTATTTATTTCACTGAAAACAATTTTTTTTGCAGTGACACCACTTCTGTTAAGTAGTATTATTATATTTGTCTGAAATCTATGAACTTGCTGTTTAATAAGTAGTATATTTGAATTAAATGGTCCTGATAGGTGTGTCGGGAAGAGGATTCATGGCACGTGACATTCAGTTTCGTAACGTAGCAGGACCTGGGAAGGAACAAGCAGTAGCCCTTCGCATCAATGCAGAATTTGCAGCATTATACAGATGCAGTATACGGGGTTATCAAGACTCATTATACGTCCACTCCTTCACACAGTTCTACAGAGAATGTGACATTTATGGAACCATAGATTACATATTTGGTGATGCAACCGTTGTCTTTCAAAAATGTCACATAGTAACAATAAGGCCTCTACCCGAGCAAACAACCACTGCGATCACAGCCCAGTCACGAAAGTATCCCTTTGAAAAAACAGGGATCTCCTTTATAAATTGTAACATTTGGGCTACTAAGAACTTTTGTCGTAGTGCAGCTACTCATTTAATTAAAAGCTATCTTGGGAGACCATGGAGGGCATATGCTCGAGTCGTCTTTATTGAGTCATACATTGATGATTTTATAGATCCTGAGGGGTGGCTCCCTTGGGGCCAGAAGAATTATTCGGATACTGTGTATTATGGTGAGTACGGGAATACTGGTCCTGGTTCAGATATACATGGTCGAGTTAAATGGCTTGGTCATCACATCATGGATGAGAATGAAGCCTCTAATTTCGAAGTGTCGAAATTCATCATGGGCCAAAAGTGGCTAGACTCAACGTCATTTCCTTACCATGGTTAGCTAGGTTTAGTATATCTTATGTAATTTACTTACTATTTGTTGGTGTCGAAAAGAGAAATAATAGAGGAAACTCTAATTCATTTGAAAAAAACTTCCTTGTCGTTGCTTACAGATCAAAGAGTGTATGCTATATTTGTGAACGAAGAATCGTTTAGAAACTGGTATTGCTTCATTTTGATCATGTATTTATTGAAATGCAACTTATTACATATATTACTTCGCTCTCTGTATGCTTGTTAAAAAATGTATGATGCATAACAGAAATGCCACAGCGTGAATGCGTGATTTGTCCATTGATGAATATGGTCTAACAGTGTTTGGATGGTTCCTGGTTCTCTCATTTGAGTATCAAGTAATCAAACTATGAATGAAGCCATATGTGACCAGGCCGTTTGACAGTGGTATGTTGTGGGCTTGGAGTTCTAACACATGTTCCACTTTTGAAAGACCTTGTGATAGTTTTTCATCCGAAGTGCATATTTAACTTTTTTGTGCGAGCTTCTTTACTGTGATCATCATCAGATGGATAGGCAGAATGATTTTCTTATAAACATGGTCTACAAACAAAAAGAAACTTCACTGACCACTGCGAAAAAGCTATTTTCTATCCTAAAACTAATTATAAAAATCAATTCCATAGTCCTCAGGGTAGCGATTCGTGTCGGGTTCGGGTTAGCGGGTTCATATATCTCAAATTCTCAACCCAAACCCGACTTTTTTTTTTGGTGCAACAAAAAAAAAAAAAAAAAAAAAAAAAAAAAAAAAGAAAAGAAAAAGAAGAAAAAAAAAAGAAAAAGATAAAAAGGGCGGTTTAATCGTGTCGAGAAGGTGAACCATGACATGAACACATTTATTAAACGGGTTAATCGTGTCAACCGACTTAAGAGTTGAATTGAAATTTAAAGGTACCAAATAGAATTTTAGAATTTAGAAGATGAATAGAAAGCCCAACACGATATATATAGGCAAAAGCATAAAAACTTCAAAAGTTGACGACATATCATAAGTCATAGACACAATTAGCTGGGTGTTTTTATAATCGTACGAAATTTATAATTTTTAATATTTAATGTTTTATTTTTTTATTATTATTTTTTTTTGTAACATGGGTTTTCAACTCGTCATTGCGAGCCGACTAATCCCACGGCGACTACCCTTTTTGATAGCCCGGAGTCGGCGCAGGCGAACCTCCGTGGCCATAATATTTAACTATATTTTTAGGGAATATTTAATGTTTTAACTATATTTTTAAACGGGTTGGAATCGGGTTCAGTATTTCAACCAAAACGTAACTTGTTTTTTAAGCGGGTTAGTTGTGTTGACTCATTTACAACTCAAACATGTTTAGCCTCAACTCTGACCTGTTTATTTTCGTGTTGGTCTCGTTATAAAAGAATTGCCACCCTAGTCTTCATCATCCATTTTGAGTTACATTTAACTATAAACAATCTTGTGTCGTACAAATTCCTCACTTTTAGTCATTCTTGAAAAAATCATACCATTACAGGGCTCGTTTGGTTTGGTTTGTAACTGGGTTTAGAATTCGATTTGGATTTGAGATTGGTTAAAAAAAAAAAAGATTTAAGAAAATTAATAATTATTTAATTTATATATTTATTTAAAGATATTTAATTGTTTAACTTAAAAAACTTGTAACAAAAAGACAAAGAAATTCAAAGAAAAAGATAAATTCTATGGTCAAGAAATGCGTGTCAAATGGAATCGATCAAGAGTCACCATTATAACATGGAATGAATTTTTACAAATGATTTCCTTACTTTTTTTTAAAAAAAATCTACAAAACAATTAGAGTGCGTTTGGTTAAGAGTTGGGTATAAATATAATTCAAGAAAAAGAAAACCCTACCATCATGGTAGGTATGAGCTATGCCCAAATTCATTACTTTTTTTTTTATTTTTTTTTTTATTTTTATTTTTTTTTATTTTTTTTAAATCTACCAAACAATTTAGGATGCGTTTGGTTCATAGTTTGGTATGAGTATAATTCAATATAGAGAAACTCAACCATCATAGTGGGTATAAGCTATGCCCAAATTCATGTATTTAATTACCAATTTTAAATTCCAAACCTTCAAAACAAACTACTTTTAAAAAAATGAAACCCATTCCTCATTCTCATAAAACAAA
This sequence comes from Artemisia argyi, assembly GCA_030686995.1. Classification (NCBI taxonomy): domain Eukaryota; kingdom Viridiplantae; phylum Streptophyta; class Magnoliopsida; order Asterales; family Asteraceae; genus Artemisia; species Artemisia argyi. The sequence continues at coordinate 32,452,347 of CM060693.1, forward strand.
CACACCTTTAATTTAATCTATCATGTATAGGGGTGTCAATAGGGTCGAGTTGACCCGACCCGAACCCGATAAGGCTTATAGGGTCGGGTCAAATCGGGTCAAAAAAACTTATCGGGTTGTTTTAACCCGAACCCGATAACCCAATAGTGTTATCGGGTCGGGTTAGGGTTAAATAAATTTTGCTATCGGGTTATCGGGTCAACCCGATAAGACCCGACAATCACTTATTGATTTTTTAGTTATTACTTTTTAGAAGCTCAGGGCCCGTTTGGTATGTGATATTTGTTTGGGTTTGGCATTTAATTAATGCAACTCCATTGTTTGGTATGTATTTATGGGATTTGGATTTGGGATATAATCCAAATATCCTACCATCTACAAAACCCAATAGCCCCCCTTGGTTTTCTGCACATTTTTCTTTTATGTGGGCCTATTCTCAACTTGTCTCTCACACTTTCTCTTTTTAACAATATAATTTAATTTTAATTTATATTTTAATATATTATATATTTTTAAATATTATTTTCTCTCTCCTAAAATCAAATCAAAATCCAAATCCTAATCTACAACTTTACACTCAAATCCAAATCCTAATCTAAACCCACCTACAAACCAAACGGGCCCTCAATGTTTGTATATCAATTTCTCGTGAAACTTTGGTTACTCATTTCATTATACATTACAGAACTTTTGTGTGTATGTCAAATTGTCAATACAGTTTGCTGTCATATAATTTTGCTAGTTAATGTTTTAATTGTTTGTCCTTCTCATAATCATCTCAGTATGCATTAATAAGTTCTCAACATCAGTAGTATTGTAATAATATCCAACATTAGTAGTAAGTATTATAACTTACAGCAAGTATTTGGCATCTTTGGTTTAAAATGACACAAGTATTCAAATAAAATGTATTTTATAGTTGGTTATGTTGGTAAAAAATGACGAAGTCTCAAAATGACAAGTATTTTGGTGGAATGTTTTTTAGAGTTGCTCATTTGTAGTTTATTCAATTTTCGTTTTGAACTTAAGATAATCAATTTGGGCTTTGCATATCGTTAATATTTTTTAGCTATCAAAAATTAAATGTCAACGACAAGTATTTAAGCTCAAGTATTTTTTTTTTTGTCAAATTTTATAAGCCAACCCTATTAACCCGAATCACCTGACCCGACAACACCCGACCCGATATCAACCCGAACCCGATAACCTGATTCTTTATCGGATCGGGTTTCGGATTAGTTTTTTTCAAACCAAAACCCGACTCATCTGACCCGACAAGACCTGATAACCCGACCCGATAACACCACTTCATGTATTTCATGGGTCCAAAAACCCACTTAACAAACACACCCTAAATGCATACCCATAGTGATTGATGAAACCAATCCAAACCAAACGGGTCCTATATGTACTCCGGTGATGGTCAAACCACAGTAGCAATAACCAACAATGGCGGCGTTGGTATTACTCCGTCGCTACTCTCGATCTTCTCCTCGTAAACTCTTCTCACTCTTGTCATTATCTCAACAACCAAACACACCCCCACCCCCACCACCCACCCACCATCACTACCATTCCAATACCAACCCCAAACACAATTTTGATAATAACTATTATTATTATTCCAGTTTCAGTTACTTTAACACATTAGGAAGTGGTTTAGGTCACAGAACATATACTAGTACTAGTACTAATTTAAAAGATGATGATAAAAAGGAGAAATGTGAACTGGGTAAAAAGGAGGGTAAAGTGTCGACGTGGATTGATTTGTATTTGCCGAAGGTCGTAAGGCCGTATGCGCATCTTGCGAGGTTGGATAAACCTATTGGGACTTGGTTGCTTGCTTGGCCTTGTTTTTGGTCAGTGCTTAATATATCTCTTATGTTTTTTTTTATATCTAGGGTGTTTTGTGCGTAGCTTTTAGGAGCGGTTAGCGGTGAGCGTTGTGATTTTTAATGGTCATTTTCCAACATAAAGTATCATTTAGGAGCGTTTAAGAGCTGTTGGTGTGTAGCCTTCATTCCACTACGCTACGAAAAGGTTACGAAATCACTTAGCTCGACGTTAGGAGAGTCAAGGGCGAACGCCATACCTACATAGAAGAACCGGAAAACACGACTTATTTGAATAACCCGGTGGGTGACCTACCAATTGTAGAAGTAGGATTTTTGGCAAACAATAAGCACTTAAATAATACAATTCAAGTGTACCATCTTCTTTCTCATTTCGAGGAAAAAGTGAGGAAGGAAAAGGAAACAACGGAGGGATCCGAATCGGACCTTAATGGGTTACCAAACGTTTTTGTAGAGAAAAAACTGTTTACACGTGCTGCTCGCTACTACTGCCACTTTTGCCAAACACACCCATTTGTATTTAGTTTAGTTTCTCCAAAATACCATTACTAAAAAGTGACGTTACGAACTTTCAAAAAGTGTTCCAATATGCACATTTTTGTGATGTGTGACAGTGACATTTTGGAGTATGACACGTCATCCAAACTTGCATATTGGAACACATTTTAAAAGTTTGTAACATCTAGTGGAAGTGTGGAACATTTTTAGTTATTTAATGACCTAAACCCTATTTAGTTTCTCCTAAATTAATTGTCCACTTTTCAGATTATTTACTTTTCCAAACGGCTTTCGAGATAATTTACTATCTCGTTCTACCCGTTCTCACACTCTTTAGAACATATCTCAAGTTATGTGGTTCTTGTTTTGATGATTGTTATAAGTAGTGATGAGGTTGATAGATCAGCTGAACTTTCTTTTTTAATTCGCATTGTCAAAGTCATTTTGTTGAGATTCTTCTTGTTTGATTTACTTAACTAAACCATGCCACTTTGTGGGTTAAAAAATGGAGGTTACGGTTTGATTTGAAATGGAAGCATAAAAAAGGCGCATGAAGGGAGTGAATTCTTGTTGCTCGTCACATATGCACATAAGTTGCAAAAGGCTAGGAATTACAGTTTGTGTATTAGATTAATTGTTAGAAGCTTGAGGTTGATTTTAGTAGGAACTACATCTTTCTTTATCTCATTCTATAAATCAGGTCCATCACATTAGCAGCATCTCCTGGACACCTTCCTGACTTGAAGATGATGGCTCTATTTGGTTGCGGAGCTTTTCTCTTAAGGGGTGCTGGATGTACTATCAATGATCTGCTTGACCGCGATATTGATACAAAGGTTAGAAACTTACAATTGTCTTGTTCTAAGCATATAATTATATTTATGCGGTATATATGTATGTCAAATGTAGAGTTAGCAAAACGGGCATGTTGGGTAACGGGTCAAAACAATTTTGTGTTATTATTGAGCAATAAGTGTTTACCGTGTTCGAAAATGTAGCTTATATTAATGTTGAATGACTCTTAGTTTCATAGTTAAGTAGTTATCCGTGGTAGCTATCATTGATGCTTTTTTAATGTCTAAGTTTGGTACATTTGGGTTGTCCTTTTGTTTGTCGGAGTATGATATAAAGTATCAGGTTATTGTAGATTTATAAGGTGTTCTAAATCTCTGTCTTTTTGCTTATATATTACTAAGTACTACTAACACATTTTAGGGCTCAAAAGTTTAAGGAAGTTTCAACTTTCAAGAGTTTTATGCTCTTGGATGTTTCGGATGCATACACTATACTATGTACTTAAATACTTAAATTGTTTATGGTCTATTAGTCTGCATGGTGGGACTTGAAATGTTTCAACTTTCATCATGATACATAGTCACATTTTAGTTGCTGGTGTTTACTATTTACTGTGGAGTCCCAACTCTAGAAATATTACTTCCATACAGTTTGTGCATAGTACCATCGTTTGGTTGTTCTTAGTGACTGAATAGCCTGATAAAGTGTTGTTGATATGGTGTTTCACTGGGGGTGTTAAGAAGATGGTAGAACATGGTTAACTAAAACCCATCTCGCTAAGCATAACTACAACTCATTAAGCTTTACTGGCACAAAGTGTAACCAGAAACCTACTAAATAGAAATGTCCTCCTTAATCTGGATTGACCAGAGTAGTCATTTCCATCTCCTATGCTTTAATATGTTAAATGCTTTGTGTTTAAATCATAATTAGCTATTTGGGCCTCAGACTTAGACTATGTCCGTTTGAACATTTATACATGATATTGCTATAGTTTGGAACCATTGTTTGCTGGTGGGTATCAAGCAAATGCCAGTTGTTGCACTTCCAACTAATGCGGATATAGGTTTTACCAGGGTTAGTACAGCCAGAGCAAAATCTTTTTTGGGGACACACTACAATCAACAACTCTTTCTACACTACAAATCACTAAAAATTTGGGTATGAATGTGCTTATCTTTGGAGCAGATATTTAGTTCACAATATTGTTAATTAACAGACTCAGTCACACATGAAGGAAGCAAACACATCATTTCAGTTTATGAAAGTAGTTGTTTAGAAACAGTTGCCAATGCAGCTTTGAGACTGATTAGCCGACATCTTTGCTAAGCCTTTGGATTATGATTCATGAATTATTTATAATTCTCTAACGAATCAGAATGGAGTATGCAAACAGTTGTCCATTATGAAATTCAAGTTTATGTCGCTTCTACTATCAGGAATCAGAATATCTGTTTTCACGTGGAGTAGGATTAAGGTCATTTATGTCACTTGGTAGATATGTGCTGATACCAATGCTTTCTTATAAAATAATACAATTTAGGATTTCGGTTTTAGGCATATAAAGTTATACTGGTGTATCTCTTTTGGCACTGCATACTAAATGGTGTTCGACTGCTGTGACACAGGTGGAACGAACAAAGTCAAGACCAATTGCAAGCGGTGCCTTATCACCATTCCAGGGGGTTTCTTTTCTTGGTGCTCAACTGCTTTTGGGTCTTGGTATTCTTCTCCAGCTTAATGACTATAGGTCCGTATTCCACTTTGCTATTTTTGATTTCACTGTTTTAACCTATAATATTGTTATTCTAACCTAAAAGCTTCTTTCATTTACAACAATAGGCTGTGCTAGAGGTGGCAAAATCAGGCTGGTTGGGTAGCGGGTCAAAACTGTCCATGTTTCGATCGACTGAAATGGCCCATGCCGGGTTGGGTTGATGGAGAATACTTTTCTGTATATCTTAATAAAATCAATAATTATTTAATGTGTCAGGTCTGATTACAAAAACACTATTGTCATAGCAGTAATCTAAATTTATGAGTAGAACAGTTTAGGAGGTTGTATGGATTGAAAATAGACATATGGCTACTTTCAAGCCGTTTGACCCATTCCCCTTTTAACTAAGTATCTTTTTGTTTCTTCTTATCTGATCGTTGGATAAAATACAACCAAATTAATTTAATGGATGGAAACTGCCACCTCTAGGTTTTGCGTAGCGGGCATATCAATTCTAATGAGTGATGCTCATTTATGTTGATGATTAAAAATGATTGTTTACAGCCGCATATTGGGGGCTTCTTCATTGCTACTTGTCTTTTCATACCCCCTGATGAAAAGGATTACGTTTTGGGTATAACATCTACCTTTTATCATGAGTCTTATTGGTTCGATTTCTAAGACTGCTTGAGTCATTGTTATATTGTAACTTGCTGCAGCCTCAAGCCTTTCTTGGTTTAACTTTCAATTGGGGTGCCTTATTGGGATGGTCTGCTGTTAGAGGAAGCCTTGATCCTGCCGTCGTGTTGCCACTTTATCTCTCTGGAGTGTTTTGGACACTCGTCTATGATACAATATATGCCCATCAGGTAAAAATGTCTCTATTTGTTTCATGGAAATCTTTACCCAATTACTTGTTAATGGATCGGTTTGGGTATGGATGGATCTCCAACGAGTCAAACAGGTAAAATGAAAAAAAACATAGCTGAAAAGGAAAGTGGTCAAAAACATTTAAATTCGGAATTCACCACTCAGTTACTCACCCAAAGTTTAAACCATTTAAATTGTTTTGTTCAAGAACCTTTGTTATTATTGTAACTGTATATATTATTTTTTACCATAGATGACATACTAATTGTTGGTGCGAAGTCTCGAAGATAAGGACAAAAGTGTTTGAAGCATAAAAAGTGTTTTGGGTAAACCCAACCTGACCCATACTAAAATTATCGGTCCTGATCTGATATCCAAGCCTCCCATATTGTCACCTCTAGTTCAAACATCAGTATAAAGTAGGAAATAGTAACTTTATATGGTTGACCTATAATATATGGTTGTCTTGGAGCTGGTAAAGAAGGCTTGTGAGGTCAAAACCAGCAATTTTTTCTAAGTCTTGTGAAATGGGCCGGGCTGCGTTGACCTCTAACATTTTCCTGTCCATTTTAATTTTATACCTGAGTAATGTATTGATATGACTGTAAAAAGTATATTATTCACATAACTAATATTTTTAGAAAAAAAAACTATCTAGGAGGTTGAAAGCATCTGAATACAATTTATGGGACTCACCGATCTTACCCAACTCTATGAGTAATGTATTGATATGACCCGAACCCATCTTGACCCAGTAGCCAACCTGTGGGATCCACCCATCTTACCCAACTCTAAATGTTTTTGTTGACTTGGGAAGGCTTGTAGCATCGTACATGATTAGTCCTTTGACCCTTTTTCCAGGATAAAGAAGACGATAAGATAGTGGGAGTGAAGTCTACAGCCTTAAGATTTGGAGATTCCACAAAGAATTGGGTCAGTGGATTTGGAGTCGCTTGCATTAGCAGTCTTGCGCTCAGTGGCTTTAACGCAAATCTTGGTAACACTTAACTTCCAATGTAATTTTGCTGGTTCTAATATACTCCTATCACTCCATGTCATTCATTTGCCCCATTATTTTACCAAATTTGACTCAGCACATGGTCAAAGAAGAATGTGGACGGTGGATCTAATACAATGCCGTAATTTTATTTGCAACAATGACAATGACCAAAATTAGGTTATTTAAACTTGGATACTTTGTATTTACGTTGCATTTTTCTATAAATATCCCATACACGAGTGTGGGAACTTTCATGGTCAATTTGCCCATTTTTTGTATTAAACATGCTTACATGAACTTTGGCATCACAATAATGAATAAATTGCCATATAAGACTTAGTTGGTGTTTACTTAGGGCTTAATGGGTTAAATGGCCCCTATTAACTTAAGTTATTTGTTCATTAATAAAATGTTTTAGTTGCTTTTTTTTTTTATCATTGAAGTAATTACATTTAACCTTCTGTTATAGTTCATTTTTGCATAAACGAACATATAATCATTTGGACTAGCGGTAAAATTTGTCATTTCTGTTATTAAGATGTTTATTCAACACAAATAAGTAAAATACGGATTGAGATCCTCTAAAGTTGAAACAAACATGATACATCATGTTCACCAATCACAAAATAGATAAATAATTAATTGTTTTACTTTGAATAAAAAGATAGGACCCACATGTATGACTCCTCTCACAAACTTAAACAACATGACCTATCATGTTATGTTAAACATGAGAGGATCCTTGTCCAATAATTATTCTACATTATTGACTACAGCAGCTCAATATGCATATAGTCATCTATATACATGTAGGAACTTGATGAAAAAAAAGGTAAACAAGTCATCACTAATCTGAATGCGCTCTTGCTTCCTACCAAACAGGATTGCCGTATTATGTCTTTTTGGCAGCAGCATCCGGTCAGTTAGCATGGCAAATTTGGACAGTAGACATATACTCTGGAGCTGATTGCAGTAGAAAGTAAGTAAAATTCTAATACTGGTTTCAATCTGAAAACTGAAACTTTCTTAAAGACCTTGTGTATGATGATATGATTTGAGTTCTAGAAACCCCTAAAATTTGATGTACGGAGATATAATACTTATTTTGCTTACCTGAGTTTTCTGTTTCTATTTTGCTGTAGATTTGTCTCCAATAAGTGGTTTGGAGCTATTGTGTTCAGTGGCATTTTAGTAGGCAGATTAACGTCATAATGGTAAGTTCTGAGGATTCTTTTGTGATGATATTTTTGAGGCTTGGATAATTGTTGGACTTCGAATGTAGAGTATACAGGCGATGTTTGTTAAATATAGGCATTTTTTTTGTAAAATAAGATTGTATTGGTAACATTTAAGTTAATTGTATGAAAATATGGAATATTTGTTAGTTTGATAGTGAACAAATCATATGTATACAACTATATATGATTCAAATGATCATTAGTGTTGCCGGTGAAAACTCGCATTTTTTTAATTCAAGGCTTGTTAAATGAATGCGATCTTAGGTATATGGTCAAGTTACAATTGGTCTTTTTATCTATGATGCCATATACCAAAAATAGAAAGGCACGTTAAATCTAATTGTTGTTTGTAGTTTTCTGTAACCGTGATCGAACAATTCTGGCGATTTCAAAGATAAACTTGTAAGACAATTACTTGACCTGATTCACAGTTACTTTATATGAGTTATATGTTAAACTATAATATAATGTGTATTAGTTGAAATAATCAAGGCTTCAATCTGGTCGACTTTTATCGGGTAACAATGAAATTACCCATTTTCAGAAATCCGTTTGCTAATTACCAGCTGATTACCGACACTATATCATTGTTGTACTAAATTTTCACCAGTAGCATAACTGTGGCTAAGGATGGGGGTGGTAACTTTACAACTATCATGGATGCTATAAATTTCGCTCCAAACCATGTGTTGTCGACTTGTCGTGCTGATAAGGTTATTATCAACATTAATAAGGGTGTGTATGAAGACCACCTTGTGATTCGTAAATACAAACACAACATTATTCTTTGTGGTGAAGGAAGGGATAACACTATAATTAGTGGTGACTGATCGATGGTTGGCATACATACAGATCTGCGACTGTTGGTAAAACACTACTGTAATTAACTTTACGCGCACAGACACACATTATCTATGTCACTAAATGACAATTCGATATGATGGTTGACATACATATCAGACCAGGCCGTTTGACTGGGACGTTGTGGATGCTTCGAGTTCTAACACTTGTTCCACTTTTGAAAGACCTTGTGTTGTTCTTTCATCCAAAGTGCATATTTAACTTTTTTGTGTGAGCTTCGTTAATGTGATGATCATCATATATATCTACAGATTGATCATCGGAATAGGCAAAATGATGTTTTGTACATATAATACCAAATCACAAATCTCATCAGATTTAAATCATAGCTAAAAGTTAGTATACAGAACATTTTAATGGCAAGTAACATAACCAGATACATCAAGTTCATAAATCACAAAACATGTTTATGCTCAATAATACAGTGGTCTGTAAACATGGTCGACAAACAAAAAGGAACTTTGATGACCATTGTGAAAAAAACTAACTGCTGTTTATAGTTTTCTATGCGTCAGTTCTGGCGATTTCGAAGGAAAGAAAAAAGGTTTTGTGTCACCGGCGAAAGTTTTGCAACAGTTTTAGCGATTTCGAAGAAGAAGAAAAAAAAGTTTTTCGAAGAAGAAAAAAATTTGGACCATTTCTCGATTTGTGCGTGTCATCCTTGCGCAGGGGCCATGCTAATCTTCTCTGTATCGTTCCAATTTTATCGGATGTCCCCGAAGGGACAATACTCAGCTGACCTTGGCCTCTTTTTAAACAAGATATAACTTCTTCTTCTGGTCGATGTGGGACAAACCTTTTCTTAGACAGTTCTTTGTTATGTGTTCCAAATATCTAACTTAATTCTTTTATTTCTTTCTTTTTGTCTTCAACTTAAAGTGTTGAACTTTAATTTAATCTACTTTAAATTGTTTACTTCAAACTTAATATAGTTGTGCAACATAGTTTATTGGTTGAAATAATAAAGGCTTCAAATGGTCAACATGTAAAGGGTTGCTTCAACCTTGAGCTAGTTATCAAGTTCGAGTTCGAGGTTGAGCATAAAAACTGAACTCGTAATGTATAGTATGAAAGAGCTCAAGCTTATAAAGTAGTATGTGTGTATGTGTTACGTGTTTGACGTACCAAGTTACAGCGTTTTTAATTCAATATTGTTAGACTCTTCTAAATAAATTTTGACTTATGACTTTGTTTTGCTAAAAACTTGTTGCAGGTTTAAATTAAGTTTTGTTTGTTTGAATATCAAATGTAGTACATTTTGTGCAGAAGGTTAGTCACATTGAATATTTGCACAATTCGCTTGAATAGGGAATAAGCAAGTACTGTTTGAGCTTGTTTCTATTCACTAATTACCAGATGAATATTACTGGCACTGTAAAATTGAAAAACACATATCTGTTATTACATATCCAAAAACATCACAATTTGCAAACGGATAATGGCAAGTAAAATAATCATATTCATTAGCATAGTACATAATATCACTAAACATGATATATGCTCAATAATGCAGTGGTGGATAAGTTCTAAGGATCAGTGGTTCGTGTTTGTTCTTACAATCGAGAAATCTGGTTCGATAGGTGATAAATTTGATAATTCATGTGCTTCTGTGTATGCGTGTACTGGTGTGGAGGCAGTCTTTTCTGAGTTTCATATGGCTAGATGTGATGATCATCATTACAATAACCTCTCATAAGCTAAAAGTTAGTATACAGAACACTTTAATGGCTAGTAAAATAACCAGATACATTAATATAACTACATGAATCACAAAACATGGTATCTGCTCAATAATACAGTGGTCTGAAAACATGGTTTACAAACAAAAAGAGCTTCAGTTACCACTGTTGAAAAGCTATCTGCTGCTTTGCAGTTCCAACGCGCCGATCCAATTTTATCAGATGTCCCCAAAGGGACAATACTATGCTGACCTTGGCCTCATTTTAAGCTATCTCTAACTTCATCTTCTGGCCGATGTGGGACAAACTTATTAGATAGTATTGTGATATGTGTTCTAATTCACGATTTTAATTTCTTTTGTTTCTTTTTATCCTTTTAGAATTAGTTTTGGAAGTTATATATTAAGCTTTAGTTTAGTTTGTGTATCATGAGTTATTAGTTGACATAATCAAGGCTTCAAACATGTCGACTTTTATCTGGCAACTCAAGTACTTTTAACTAGAGCTCGTATATTCGTATGAAAGAGCTCCAAATTATATCAACTTCAATTTTACTATTGTTAGACTCTTCTATATAGATTGACTTAATTTTATGTATGTTTGAATATCAAATATTACATCTGAATGCACAAGGTTTGTCACATAGAATATAGGCACAATTAGTGTTTGAGCTTGTTTATCAAACTATTAGACAATGAAATTAGCAGTTTTCAATAATCCGTTCGCTGATTACCAGCTTATTACTGACACTATATATGTATTAAAATTTCTCCATTACTGGCATCAACAATTTGTTTAAACATAGACATATATTATATAAAATAAAAATGCTACTTTCTTTATTTTCATTTTCAGCACCAACAAATAATAGTAAGCAAATAATGTTATATGTATCAGTCCTAACTAATTGTCATCATAAGGGACTGATGCAGCGACTAGCCAGTGTTCACCCTTGATGAAATTTGATACATTGAAACTAGAGGCTTCGTTAGAATCCATAACGTGATGACCGGTCCAATTAACTCGACCATTCAGATCTGATCCCGGACCAGAATTACCATACTCACCATAATATACTGTGTCCAACCCACCCTTATTAGGCCAAGAGACCCATCCCTCGGGGTCTACAAAGCCATCAAGGTATGATTCAATAAAGACCACTCGAGCATATGACCTCCATGGTCTCCCAAGATAGCTTTTAACTAAACCATTACTTGAATCAAGGAGTTCCTCACTAGCTGAAATGTTACAATTCTTAAATGCCATCCCTGTTTTTGTGATGGGATGTTTCCCAGACTGAGCTGTGATCACAGTTATATGTTGATCGGGCATAGGCATTCTTGTTATAACGTTACATTTTTGAAACACGACGGCTGTGTTACCAAATATGAAATCTATAGTCCCATAAACAAGAAGGAGTTTCAGATTGTATCGCTTGTTCAGGAAATGCAAGAGAGGTAAGCAATTTTCTGAAAACTATCACAATGTTTAAACAAGAAGGATGCCATGGATTGGAGATGAAGAAATCTCTGCCAAAACTGAGCAAATCCTTGCTGCTTTACTTTTCTAAACAATTTTTCTCTTTGTTTTGGTGCAGGCTACAAGAGTGACCGAAGTTCAAAATTCACCACATCCGTGTGGCATTTCAAAAGTTGCTTTCATGCCCCTCCGTGACAACAACCCGGTCCTAGTGACAGCTGGAAAGCGACATCAAGTTGGCATCTGGACATGCATTGAAGGAAAGTGGGTTTGTAGTGCCCCATACAAGCTTCATACCAACTCTATAACCGGCATATGCGGTCTCCCTGGTAGAAGTGTTGTTCTAACATCTGGAAGGGACAGACGGGTGTTTGGTTATGATTATGGACATGCAAAGGAGGATTTAAAACTCACTGTTGGTGCTCCATGCCTCGGGATTGCATCAAATCCTGCTGATCCCAACTTGATATGCATCCAAACATGGTGTCTTTATACGACTTTAAAAGAGTCAGCATATTATTTTGTTTACTTGCTGTTCAGTGTTAGTTTGGTTTTATACTTAAATCATATGTGGGTCAGTAACTGAAAACTTAAAAAGTCAAATGTCTGTAATAGAACTGTTTGTGTATATGCCCGGACGGGCCTGCACGGTCCAGACGGATCTTGCCCGGACGGGTTAATACCCGGACGGTCGGACCTGGCGTCAGCAACAACCCCTGCCCTATGGACACGTGTTCCCTATGGCTGACACCACATGTCAGGAACAGTTGTCTACTAGTACTACGCACAGTATCGTACAGTAGAAAGGTACAGGTCTAAGGTAGTATAAATACTTCTCATTTACTCTTGTATTTGATAGCATTTACTGCATATACACACATATACCTTTATCACTATCTTATACTTACTTTCACGCCCGAGCTTGGTCCTGGGACAAACCCCAGGGCGAGGCTAACGCGTTTTCCTTGTGTCTCCAGGTCCGAAGAGCTCTCAGGATTCCTGGCCGGGAGATAGCAACAAATTACTCAAACAAATTGGCGCCATCCGTGGGACGCGGGTTCAATCTACCAGGGTTACAGAATGTCAGGTCCTCCATCGGAAACTTCAGGAGGAAATGAAGATACCCCCTCGAGGATGAGGGAGCAAATTGAGGGACACCTGTCCGCCCTCAAAGCCTTGGTGGAAGAACATAATCGGAGGGAGAAGGTTCAACCCATTCGGTTAAACTTCACTGAGGACGACGTAAGAAATGACAGGACAGCGGGGGGAATCGTGACCGGAGCAAGGGTCTCAGACAAAGACTTGGGAAAGCCTTTCAAGGAAATATCCAACTCCCCCTGTCCCGCAGACTCCTCGAGTTCTCAGCCCCGGAGCATAAGATGCCACCTCACATTAAACTTTATGATGGTTCATCGGATCCAGAGGATCATCTCACCAGGTTTTCCGGAGCCGTGATGCAGGGATGTTGTCCCATGCCAGTGTGGTGTCGTATGTTCCAGCAGACGTTGGATGGGAGCGCCCGAGGGTGGTACGATAAGCTCCCCTCCGGTAGTATCGACGAATGGGCAGACCTTCGTCACCAGTTCACAACCCGTTTTGATCTTCGTAAGAAATGTTTCAAAGACCCTACAGAAATTACCAAGATCGTCAGGAATGCCAATGAATCTCTTCCTGAATTTAAGGAGAGATGGACCACGGAAACAGGTTTCATTCAGGGTGTGCCGGAGATAATGCGAATATCCTCCTTCATGGATGCATGTAAGACCCCAGAGTTGGCTAAACATTTCGCTGATAGGGTACCTAAGACGGTCGAGGAGATGATGAACCGAGTGGATGATTTCGTCAGATCGGAAAGGGCTTTCGCCAGCACTGAGTTACCCAGAGGAGAGCGATTAGAATCCTCAAGAAGGCCGCCTGTTAGTCACTTCCGATGGGAGGAAAGACAGTTTCGAGGGCCATATGGAGGAGATAGAAGACCCTATGAAGGAAGGGCTAATCCCTCAGGACGTGATTGGTATGCCCCTTACAAGCCCAGAGAACGACCTCCGTTGCTTCCCCCTCGAAATGATCATGCCGCACGTCAAAACAACTATCCCCCCAAGCTCACACTGAACTCTCTCACCAAGTTACCCCGAGAAATCCTAGCAACCGAGCGTCAGCTACAGCTCCCACTCCCTAGACCTATCGGTCACCCGCCTAGGAGGGAGGATCAAGATAAATACTGTGACTATCACATGGGTAACGGACACCACACTAATGATTGCATTCAGCTCCGGAAACAACTAGAGACGGCCCTAGAATCAGGGAAGCTCAATCATCTTGTCAAAGACGTTCGGCATAAAGGCGGTAGACGACGGGAAGACGAACCACAAAAGGGTAGGGTTATTAATATGGTTCGCACATGCACGAATGGTAAGAAAAGGAAGAACAGAAAGTAGTCGGAGGAATGGATGCAGGTGCCCATAACATTCCCACCTATATCGCCGGATGAAGTGTCGGAGGAACCAATCATTGTAGAGGCGACGATAGAAGGATATCTCGTTCGGAGAGTCTTTGTGGATGAAGGGGCGTCAGTAGAAATCATGTTCGAACACTGCTTCAATCAACTACACTCCTCCCTTAAGTCGAGGTTAAGGCCTACCCAAACGGATCTGCTGGGGTTCGCCGGTAGCGTGACCAAACCTATAGGTAAGTTAGAACTGGATGTAGAGTTTGGGAACGGGAGGTTGTCTCGAAAGATGGCAATGAAATTTACAGTCATCCGTGCTCCTTCCCCTTACAACGTCATCCTCGGCCGGAGTGGTCTTAAGGCGCTCGGAGCAATCCCCTCAACCATTCATTCAATGATGAAATTTCCTACACCGGGAGGAATCGCCACACTATCCACCCGGTCCGCCGCGGTATTGAAATGCCGGAGGATTGAAGAAAGCCAAACGGAGAGAGAAAAGGAGGACGTGATCGAAGGACACGAACTAGATACAGGAGAAGCAGAGGAGATAATGGTCAACCCGGCGTACCCGGACCAACTTGTCACGATCGGAGGTAGTCTGACTAAAGGGTGTAAGGCACAGTTAAAGGCATTGCTCGCAAGAAACCTGGATGTGTTTGCATGGGAATCGAACGACATGACAGGAGTGCCACGAAGGATAATAGAGCACCACCTGAACATCAATGCATCTGTAGAGCCAGTATGTCAAAAACGCAAAGTCTTTGCTCCTGACAGAAGCCAAGCTGTACTAAGGGAGGTAGAAGAGTGGACGCAGGCCGGAATCGTTCGGCCGGTGAAATATCCGACGTGGATATCTAACCCGGTTTTGGTGAAAAAGAGTGACGGCACCTGGAGGATGTGTGTCGATTTCAAGAATGTCAACTCGGCATGTCCGAAGGATTACTACCCTCTTCCGGACATTGATTGGAAGATAGAGTCTGTGATGGGATACAAATACAAATGCTTCCTGGACACATACAAAGGTTACCACCATGTGCAAATGTCAAAGGAAGATGAAGAAAAGACAGCCTTTTATACAGATCAAGGGACTTATTGCTACACCAAGATGCCTTTTGGTCTTAAGAATGCCGGTGCCACATACCAAAGATTGGTGGACGCGGCATTCCAAACGCAGCTGGGGTGAACTTTAGAGGCTTATGTTGATGATATGGTCATTAAGAGTAAAGAAGAAAGGACGATGATCGCGGGCATCGCTGAAACATTTGACAATTTAAGAGGGATCAACATGAAGCTCAACCCACGAAAGTGTTCATTCGGAATGGAAGAAGGGAAATTCCTGGGTTATCTGGTCACTTCCGAAGGAATCAGAGCCAACCCGAAAAAGACAAAAGCCATACTAGACATGCAATCTCCCCGAACGCTGAGAGAAATGCAAAGTCTCAGCGGCAAGCTAGCAGCGTTAAACCGAACGGTATTCACAAAAAATAACATCGCTATACGGGGACATTTGAAGATAACATCGCTAAGGTATTCACAAAAAATAAGAGGATGTTGAAAAAACAAAATACAACAATCACGATAAATCCGAACGGAAGGGCCATCAGTAAATAAATATAGTACGTCCAAAAGGAAGGACCATCCGAATGTACAAAATAAGAGTGAAATTGTTCAAATATTACAGACCAATCAGAAAAACAAGATAATAACTAAGATATCTGATGATCCGACTCCTGTTCTTGTTCTTGACCGGCCGTCACTGAGCTTCCGACACCAGGGGTAACCCCCTCCCAGGCATAATGTCAGCCAACAGAAGACGGTAGGAAGCAACAATCTTGTCAACGAAAGGAAACTGCCGAAGGAACATGGCATCATAAGAAGCACGAAAGTTAAGAGCAGCCGGCATGTCAAATCCGGAGGTAGAGTTCACAATCTCCTCTATCTGCTCAGGCTTGCGACCAACCTTTACTCCTTCCAACCAACCAGCATCTATTGCCGCATTAAAAACCTCACCCCATGCCATCTGATACTCATCACTCTCTTGAAGTCTCTTAACAACCGTGGGAACAAGCTGCCGGACATAGTTAAACCGCAAGATCTCTGCTTGGCTTGACTCAACGGTCATCCTTTCAACAGTCTTCTCCAGACCAGCGGCTTTGGCTTCCGAGGCTTCCAAGGCAGTGTTCTTCCCCGCCAACATCTCCTCCAGAACTTTGATCCTCTCAGACTGCTCTCCATTCTTGACCACCAGAGCATCCCTCTCCTGCTCAACAGTCGACAGCTGATTAGACAACCCCTCCTCCCGGCTGGCACAATCCTGGTGTTGTTGTTGAAACTCCTGGCTAGATTTCGTCAAGACCTCAGCTGCTCGACGTTGCTCTGCCAGCCCGGATTCAAGCTTCTTTATCCGGTCAGCCGAACTACCACATCCTTCATGAGTTTGGTACAGTTGAGCATAGTGGTAACTCAAGTTCTCAAGCCGTTGAAGCACATCTGCCTGAGCCAAGGAACCACGTGCCAATTCAAACCAGGCACGCTGGGTGGCTTGATAGTCAGTCAGAGTTGCTTGCTCTGCTCGCACAGAAGGAGGGGCAAGATGCACCATAAGGTCCCTACAAACCTCATCATCATTCAGGCTAGCCCCAACGGTCAGCTTCCACCCTGGAACGTAGGGCTCGGAGGAATCACCCCGCTCTGAAAAAGAAGAGATAAATTGCCTTAGTATATATATATATAAAAAGGGGGGGGGGGGGGGGAGGGGAAGGAGGAATATATGCTTATATCAGGGAAAATTCACCTCCAGACCCCCTACTGGTAAACGCCTGACGTGTAGAACCAACGGAAGTGGACCCGTGTAAGCCTGCGAATAAGGGAAAGCAAAATATGACAGTGTCCTCGGAAGGGCAACGATAAAATAAAAATGGTTAATTAGACATACCTCCATGAGCAAGGTCCGAAACGTTCGGACGGTCCAAACCCTCATTCAGTTTGGTCGCAAACGCGTCAAGACTAAGACCGTCCCCCTCATGATTACCGTTCACATCCTCAGGAGCAACATGCTTAACATTTTGTTCAGGATCGATCCCTCCGGCATTCCCAGCACTCTCTTCAAGAGGGACTTCTACATGACCAGCATTCTCTACGTGCTCAGCATTCTCAACATTTCCAGGACGATCAGCATCCTCCACATTCTCCACATCTGCGGTGTGGCCGTCATCATCAACATTTTCAGAGTCGGGATGACTGATGTTGATGGGAGAAGGGGAACGGGTATGGTCACTATCGGAAGAACCATCATCTTCCGACACTACGATGCTAGAGGCAGAGGCTCTTTTGTGTGGCCAGGGAGAAGGGTTAACAGCCGGACGCTTCTTGCTCATGTTCCGAGGCTGGGTAGCTTGCTTCTTTCTGTCCTTGGCAGCCCGAGAATCTATCACCCTTTGGTCAAGTTTCTCAACGACCCTCTGCAACCTAGTCTTGTTGGGAAGTGGTTCATTGGGTCCCAGAGGTTCCGTCACATGCATCTTAACCTCACCCCTCTCGGCCAATGAAGGCCCTTTGCCGACGCGAGAGACTGAGGTGTTGGGAAACCTAAGAAAGCGAGACATCGGCACAACTGCATAAGAAAAGAAGAAAAAAACATAAGTGCGTCATATAACATAAAACACGCATACAATATAGACGCTAGATTAACAAGAGAGTTACCATTCCCCTCCCCATCCTTAAAAACCGGTCGGTGATCAGGGTACTTCCAAATCTTGGTCAAGCCGGCCTCAAAGAGCAACGCCGGATGAATTGCCTGAATATCAACCACGGCGGCCGTCAGGGCATCCACATGTTCCGGCTAATAACCACCAAACGGTGGCAGCTCAGAAACGCTGGAGTCCGGATGTCTCCAGGGCATAGATTGAGGGATCGCTCTACGGTCAATAAGGAAAAATCTGTCTTTCCAGTGCTTCATGCTTGAGCACGTCTCATTGAAGATCCTAGCTTGACCATTTTTGCCGGTGCGACGGGCGAACGAGAACCAATGCCCTTGTTTTTGCAACATATAGAAAAGGCGAAACAGAGTCAAATATGGAGCAAAATTTAAACTTCTGCAATACACCTCGAACAAAATGACCTTCGACAAACCGATCGGAACCAGTTGGGACAGATGTACTTGGAAATGGTTAAGAACTTGAAGAAGGAATGTCGAAAACGGAACCCTAATCCCTGAAAACTCCAGATATGCTTCGTAAATCCCAATGGCGTTCCTCGGTAACCGATCCATGGTCATGCCGGGTGGTGGCAAAAGGGGATGTCACTCCGCCGGAATCCCATATATCCGGGCGGCCTCCCGCACATCCTGCTCCGACATGACGGACTGATATATGTGCATGTCGAATTTGGGAATGATATTCG
Organism: Artemisia argyi; assembly: GCA_030686995.1. Lineage (NCBI taxonomy): Eukaryota > Viridiplantae > Streptophyta > Magnoliopsida > Asterales > Asteraceae > Artemisia > Artemisia argyi. The sequence goes on from CM060693.1 coordinate 32,471,187, forward strand.
CCGCCCCAGACGCCGATGCAACGTTATCATCTGCGCCGGATATCGATGCGACGTTTTCTTGTGAACCGGAAGCCATAAGTTGTAGATGGAGGGAAAGGCAACTCTCTTACAAAAGGAAAAGAAGGGATGGGTCGGAGGAACGCACCTGATGAGAAGACGAAGAGACCGATTCGTTTGTGTGTGTGAAGAAAAGTAAAAACAGTAAAAACTGAAAAGTGTGAAAAACAAACATTATATAGGAAGACATGTGGAACAGTAAAACTTCGTTTCGTATCAGACTCACACGTGGACAAATCGGGGCCATCCACACGTGTACTTTTGTACACGTGGCTGCATCTCACGCTTCCCGGTAAAATACGAGTCACTCCATGTAATGGGCTTGGGCCCATGAATTTATCTTGGCCCAACGATGACCCAGAATCTACACGACCCAGCCTTAGCATAGTAACAATAACAAATGATGCAAACAAAAAGAGGCCAAGGACGGCAACACCTAGCTTTTCCGGAAGGACAAAATATCATGTCACATCTCCTCAGAGCCGTAACACGATACTGGGGGGGACATGTTTGTGTATATGCCCGGACGGGCCTGCACGGTCCGGACGGATCTTGCCCGGACGGGTTAATACCCGGACGGTCGGACCTGGCGTCAGCAACAACCCCTGCCCTATGGACACGTGTTCCCTATGGCTGACACCACATGTCAGGAACAGTTGCCTACTAGTACTACGCACAGTAGAAAGGTACATGTCTAATGTAGCATAAATACTTCTCATTTACTCTTGTATTTGATAGCATTTACTGCATATACACACATATACCTTTATCACTATGTTATACTTACTTTCACGCCCGAGCTTGGTCCTGGGACAAACCCCAGGGCGAGGCTAACGCGTTTTCCTTGTGTCTCCAGGTCCGAAGAACTCTCAGGATTCCTGGCCGGGAGATAGCAACAAATTACTCAAACAAGAACAATGAATTAGGATGTGTTGAGAAGTAGTAAACACGTAACAGGATACTGTTTCTATGTCATTTTTGGGTCAGTAACTGAATTTAACTAGTCAAATGTCTATAATACAGAACAATGAATTTGGATGTGTCGAGAAGTAGTAAACAAGTAACTGGATAATGTTTATGTGTTTCTAATCAGATTGTCACGCATAGGTGTTTTTTTGTGTGTGTGTTGATATTCAGCTCAGTTCGTATGTGTCAGTTTTTTGGTGGCCACCCATGTGGGTTTGTTTTTTTTTGTTTTGTTTTGTTTTGTTTTGTTTTGTTTTGTTTTGTTTTTTTTTATTATTTTTTTTTTTGTTTTTTTTTAAACCCAAATATGTTATTCTACGTGCAGGCTAAGTTTTGGCATCAGTTTTGGTTGTCATCTTTGTTTTCTAGTTTTAAGGGGGTGCTTGGTTGGGGGTAATGGGGGGGGGGGGTGAGGAATGGGAAAGGTAATGATTAAACATGCTTGTTTATGACTAGGGAATGCAATCATTGTTTAGTATGGGGTAATAGGGCATTACCCAGTAAATTGGGAGGTATGGTAATGATTACCCACCAGCCACCACCACCAGTAGCCACCACCACCACCACCACCCACTACCACCACCATTAACAGCCACCACCACCAACACTAGCCACCACCACCAGTAATCACCACCACCAGCATCTACCACTACCACCAGCAGCAGCAGCAGCCACCACTACCACCAGCCGCCATCACCACCACTACTAGCTACCACCACCACCAGTCGCCACCACTACCACCTTGGAGGTTAATGTGTTTTTCTTAAACCAAGCACCATCAAAGATAATGATAATCTTCATTCCATTCCTTTGCATTCTCTTTGCCTTTCCCTTTCCCATTCCCCATTTTGAACCAAGCGCACCCTTAGTGTTGTCATGGTTTAGTTCGTGTTTTTGAAAGTGCTGTAACTGGGAAGCTAACTGGTTCGTGTTTCTTGTAAAATTTTCATAATTGAAGAGTTTAATTTAATTCGCAGAACAAGGGACAAAGGATATGATTTGTGGTGGTTTTCGAAAAAGAAATGGGACCATGAAAGGGTTGCTGCACCTAAAATGAACATGGTAAACAGTACTACTCTAATGTCGGGTGCATTAATCCTTTCGTGGCTTGCTTTCCTTCTTTAGCTCATTAATTTTAACAAGCCTTCTTCTAGCTTTATCTAGGGTCACAATTATTTAATCTTGGTAAACTGGCCAACTCTCTACCACATATAACCAACAATTTAAATAGTTTCCTTTGGTGTTTTAGTCGGTTTTGTCAAGCATTCAGACAGGGTAAGTCAGCTTTATACAACTTGTAACAGTGTCAGTGTCTTCTTATCTGAGTGTTTTGTTGTTTGTCTTGATTGTGTTTGTTAATGGTTTTTACTTGTTGTCCAGTGTTAATGTGTTTTTAATACTTAAAAAGTCATTTGTGGGTCGGTAACTGATGCGTGGGAATCGCAACAGGCTTTACCTCTCGAGGGATCTCGAGAAGCTTACAACCCCCACCAGGCAGTGTACCTGATCGTTGTAGTATAGTATAGTGACAAGTACCGGGGGATTGATCGTTCAGCTAGGAATAGTGTCGTTAGGATTGAAATTAATCTAACTAGGTCTAAAGATGAAGGATGATTCTTTTTGTATTTTTATATTTTATGACAAGTTTACACGTGACGGCCTTGGTGACGCCGTCATCAACTACGGTATTTTATTCTTGGGACTTTGACGCCGTCAAGAGCAACTCTTAACGCCTTCATGCACTGTTCCCAGCATAGAAATTTGAGACTTTGCCGTTTTCTTCACTTTTATGCTCCAAAAACGTCCAAAATGGCTTCTTTTCCAGAATTCACTCTCCAAGTACCTAAAATCACAAAAGGAACGATTTAGGGCAATATTTGATCAAATAAAGTCGGATTCGGGCTTAAATGACCCCCTAAAAACGGATCATTTTTCGCCTCATCATATACCCTTACACTTGAGATTTGCTTGTCCTCAAGCAAATGCGCTTTTATTCTACTCAAAAGACAAGTTAGGGGTCATTTAACACTAATATAAAAGTAATCACAACAAATAATCGTTCCACTAAAGACCAATAGACAAGCACGGAGGTCATACACAAGCACCTCATAAATAGTGTTTAGATACTCACATCTCTCGGGTGTAATAAAGTGTAAATTACAATATGGAAACGGAAGATATCTCTCACTACCTGTCATAGCAAAATAGATTACCATAGGCTTGGGAAAGGATCAAACCTCCACCACATGGCGTAAGCACCTAGGATAAACTATCAAAGAGGTCTTTTAAAGGGTTGTAACGTTAGGTATAGGGATATGAATTACACGGTTTTGTTGGATAAAGGAAGTTTTACTGGTGGCGAGTTAGCAATCTTGGTTAATTACATGTACAATATGGCGTTGCTAAGCCAAGACTAGACTCGACTTAAGCTAATAAATGAAAAATAACAAAAAACATAAAATGAACATAGAATGAAACGGGATGGTAGTCCGTATGTTTTTTTCTCTTTTTTCTTTTTTTTTCTATTTTTTTTTCTTTTTCTTGATTTTTCGATTTTTTTTTATTTTTATTTTATTTATTATTTTTTTTTTTGCATACACTCTTACCCTACCATCCAAAATAATACATCATAGGGGATGAGAATTCCCCTTACACTTGAATCTTTACATACTTTACATTAAACTAATCTAATGACTCGAATTTAAGAAAATCAAAACACTTGGAGCACTTTTAAGATTAACGTACATATGGGGGTAATATATGTTGTTCTTCCCCATTACTCCATAAAATAAGTACTTACCCATGAGTCCCAATCGTCCCAAAACAATATGTACAAGGATATGACTCGACTTAGCAACCATGTAATCAATTAGAAAGTTAACTTAGGGTTTAACACATAACAATAATGCACTAAAAATGAGCGCATACACGGAAGGCTAAGGCGATTTGGGTGTACATTTAAGTGGGGTGTAACAAATTCTTCCTTTAAGTAAGATGCTTAAAGTTAGAAACGAAAAGATAGGCTCGGAGGGGTGTACTAGGGGTTTCGTGTACTAAAAATGAGTACAACGCTAAGGGTGTGGGAAAAATTAGTTGACTTAACTAGCCAAGTAATATGACTTAAATGGTCAAGTAATTATGATACGGGTTTAACACAAGGGTGATCCTAATGCCTCTTATCATGTAGTAAATCCTACCACACGAATGTAGTCTCACTAGCGGTCTCGGGATGCATCACTAACGCAAGTTCTAGAATCTAAATGCTACCGGTACACTCATAAGCACTAATAATGAATGCTTTTCCTATCAAATCTAAAGGCGAACCTCACATTTTTGGGTGGAAAATTTTTCTGAATATACGGTTATGTGCTAGTCATACAATCTCCTATCCATGAGACGCTTGCTATGGCTAAAGTTTCACTCCTAAATGTTGTAAAAAATTTTAAATTTGGCGCTAAAATTACACTAACAAGTATTTCTCATAGTTTTATTACACATCTACTATCAAACAAAACAAACTCAAGCGAAAGTGCATATGTAAGGTATCATCTTTTTACCCTCCCCTTACACTTAAGATGAACATTGTCCCCAATATTCAAGTAAAGAATGTAAAAGTGAAAAAGTAAAGAGAATGAAATCAAATACTCCCCTGATTCGCTCGGTATGGATTATAGGTGGCCAGGTTAAATTTTCTTCCAAGAAAACGAACAATCAAAGCTTCCCTTCCAGAATATAAATCATCTCCTTGTCGAACATAACCTGTAAATCCTGACAAAACAACTACAAAAACCCAAAGCATCAAGCCGAACAAAGATAACTCACAACTAGATGTAATTCCAGACTTAGGAATAAAAACAAAACAATTAAAGATATAATGCTTGTGGAATGAATGTTTGCAGATTTCTTGGAGATTATAAAACTTAATAATTCACAAAAACCATAAGACTCCGTTAGAAAAACAAAACTGGTAAAATTTCCAGATTTTTACACGTGACGCCGTCAAGAGTAAACTCGTGACGCCGTCAGAAGTGACCTGCAGAAATTCTTATGTTAAGTTTCCGGAAAATTTCTGGAAAAACTTGGTCCTACTTCCTGGAAAATCCTGCAAAACTTCATTATGACTCGATACAAGCATTTGACTCTAACAAGTACTAATACGCATGTCCATTTAATATTGTTGTGGTTCATGCTCAATTTCGTTCTTATAAACAAATTTGGATCTCCCTTACACTTATCTTTTGCAAAATACCTTTATATGCAATTAAGACGAAGTTAAAAACAAAATAAAGCATTTTCACAATTTACTTTGAAACATGAGCCACAAACAATAAAAATAAAACATGCATACGGAAACAAATAAAATCAAACAAACAAACAAACAAACAAACAAACAAATAAAAACACACAAAACATGGGTTGCCTCCCAAGAAGCGCTTGTTTTTGTTCGAGTCACGAGCCTGACTCTACCCTTATTTAACGGAAATAGAGGAGGTTCTCCCTACACTTAGGATTAAGTGTGGGTGAAAGTAGCGATACACACCCTTAGGGTGTGAATATGCCACGTGAGGTGAAGGGGGTGAGTGAATGGCTTCCTTCATCCTAAAACTACGCGGATAATATTGGTTGATGGGTGGGTCGGTTCCTCTTTTGTCTCCTAGAAATATATCTAAGGATGGAAAAGTGTGTAAAGATTGAGGTTCCGGTTCATCAACACTAGGAAATTCCCTAGAACTAGGAGTAAGGTTATCACTACAAGTGTTCAAACCTATATCCTCAAGTGGTGCCTGGTCCAAGGGTTCTACCTCAATTGGGGTTCCTATAGTCTCATCTACTTCTTCCGGGTAAGTCACGGGCGGTGTATGTGCCTCAAATGATGGTAGGACTTGTGGGGTACTTTGTGGGCTTGGATTGTCCACCTCATCCTCCATTGTACCTAGATTACCTATGTGTTTGTTTTGTATTATGATTTTAGGTGACATCCACGCAGGTATCCCTAAGTAATCATCCCCAGAAAAACTTCCTGTTTGCTCCTTCAAACTTGTTATTGATTGATTTGTGATGTTGTTTGTCGGGTTGTCTACTCTATAATAATATTGGGCACAATCTTCTATGGCATCCCATGCTTCTTCAGCATTTAATTCCCTAAGGTCCCCGTTGGTGAAATCGTCAATGCACATTTGGTCATATCGGTTAACACAATAGTAAAAGGTCTGGGTTAGGGATGCTAAAGCGAAACTATGATGAGGGACTATTCGGAGTAAAATTTTAAAACGAGTCCATGCATCATATATGGGTTCATCTCGATATTGTTTGAACATCAAGATGTCATTAGGGTAGAATGGGTTTCGTGGTCGGTAGTATGGTGGATTCGCATTCTCCATAATGGTGAACGGAAGAGTCAATGGAAAGGTTTCTACGAACAAATGCACAAAGAAAAGATAGACTACAAGAAAGCTAATAAAAAGAAAATAAAAATCTCACTAAAAAGGAATCTAATGAGTAGACCTAATAAAAATCAAATTCAACCTAAACAATAACTATTCCCCGGCAACGGCGCCAAAAACTTGATGCGTGGGAATCGCAACAGGCTTTACCTCTCGAGGGATCTCGAGAAGCTTACAACCCCCACCAGGCAGTGTACCTGATCGTTGTAGTATAGTATAGTGACAAGTACCGGGGGATTGATCGTTCAGCTAGGAATAGTGTCGTTAGGATTGAAATTAATCTAACTAGGTCTAAAGATGAAGGATGATTCTTTTTGTATTTTTATATTTTATGAAAAGCAAGTAAAAATCTCGGGTTTTGGGAGAGTGGGCGGAATTAGTTGCTAATCAACTAACCCAAAAGCTACTATTTAAACTAATTAACAAGAAAAGTAAACTAGGGTTCTACAAGATAAGTGAAGCATGTCTACCTATGATATGTTACTCCTTGCTAGCTATCCAATCCTACCTATTGAATTGTAACATTGTTTTAATTGACGGGTTGTATTCCTTAATACCATTCATGGGGTGGCATACATAACTCCCCAATTCTATGAGCTCTTATCTCCTCCTACACCATGCCCAACACAACTATAGGGATTGTAAACAGTGGCTCCTGCATTAAATACAACCAATAAAGACCTAGTACGCCTCGGTTCATGTTTCTTAAAACGTTCAAGCATGTTACCATTTGGAGATCTGCCAGTTTTCTTAAGCCTAACATATAAATCATTCAATCAAAACAAGAATCAATAGGAAACAAGGATTATAAACTAAACCAACTAGATCTATTGAAGTTGTCACGCCTTAATTGATGGAGATAGACACAACATCAATAAGAAATCAATGAGATCTAATCAATTATATACAAGTTTCACATAATCATAAGTAGACACAAGGTGAATTAGCAAAACATAATCAAAGAAAGACAATCAACAAGAATAATGAAAGACATAGTTGAGATAGAATCATCAAACCAATACATGATGTTTATGGAGTGATTGAAACCCTCTAAGTTGCTGGAAAAACACCCACCTAAACCCAGGAATCGACTTTAGGGTTTAGGGCTTACAAAAAGTGAAGTTATGAAGTTATATTTATAGGCATGTTTTCTGTCGGCCCTTCTTGACGGCGTCAGCCCGTTACTCTTGATGCCATTAAGACCACTTTTTTACCAAATTGTAGATCTCTTCGTCCTCTTCGCGTGGGCTTTTGAATCACCTAAATCCGAGTTCGTATGCAAAAGTTATGACCAAAACAATATCAGCTACTCCGCGCGCAAGTTTTGACAAGTTTACACGTAACGGCCTTGGTGACGCCGTCATCAACTACGGTATTTTATTCTTGGGACTTTGACGCCGTCAAGAGCAACTCTTGACGCCTTCATGCACTGTTCCCAGCATAGAAATTTGAGACTTTGCCGTTTTCTTCACTTTTATGCTCCAAAAACGTCCAAAATGGCTTCTTTTCCAGAATTCACTCTCCAAGTACCTAAAATCACAAAAGGAACGATTTAGGGCAATATTTGATCAAATAAAGTCGGATTCGGGCTTAAATGACCCCCTAAAAACGGATCATTTTTCGCCTCATCAGTAACTGAAAACTTATTCAAATGTCTATAATACTAATGACTTGTTGTTAGGTGTAGTTGGTGTTTCTGAAAGCGTTACAAATTACTCTAAATGTTGGGAAGGTAACTAGCTCGTGTGTATTATCAGATTTTCATAATTGAGGAGTTTAATTCATTGATATTTCAAGTGACAAAGGATAATTTAGGTTAAAGGCTTAAAATGATTTGTGCGGGGGTTTTAAAAAAGACACTGGTTGCTGCACCAAAAATGAACACTGTAAACGGTACTACTCTAATGTTGGGTGCAACAATCATTTGGTGGCCCACTTTCCTTCTTTAGCTCATTTACTTTTCTCGTAGCTTTATCTAGACTGGCGGACTCAATACCCATATAACCAACGATTTACATAGTTTCCTTAGGTGTGTTGGTCGGTTCTGTCAACCTGAAAGATGAATGCTTAAATTTTGTGAAGTTCATAGGTGCTCTGAGTTGTATTTTTGGCCTGTTGTTTAGGTTTTGTGGTCTGTTGTTCATGATTTGTAGTATTTGTTTTCCAGTTTGAAATGCCGACTTTCTAATGGCAACCTTTCTGCTACAGTGCTGACGGAGCGCAGCTGAGACTCTGGGACCTTTGGAAGAAGGACCAGGTGAGGTCATTTGGGTGGAAGAGTACTGGTGAGAATAAGAGAGAAACATCAATTTTGGACCCTGTCTGGTGTCCGACTAGGGAGCTACTATCAGCAGGATCAGCTGAGAAGGAAGTTAGGATATACGACATACGTTTTTCCGTGGCAAAGAACCCAACCCAAGTAATATCTGCACATGAGAAGCGGATGTTCAAGGTTGCTTGGGCTCCGGAGCACCCGATTTTAGTGTCTATCTCACTGGACAGATACATTGGGTTGCACACACTTGCGTCGGTGGGAATTGAAGTTTAAACTGTGGTTGGCCGTTATCATATCAAACCTTTGATCATCAGACCTTGTAAAGACTTCTTTTTTTTTTTTTTTTTTTTTTTTTTTGAATTTCTGAAAGTAAGATTGGTTGGTAAGGCTTAATTTGCAAGGATTTTTGTAGTGCCGACTAAATTTGCAAGGATTTTTGTTTTAGTATTTGGGGGTGGTGTTTTTTTCTTTTTCTTGAATTGATACATAGTCTCAGTCAAAAAGGTTATCTGACAGTCTGGATTAGAACATCTTTGGTCTTATAATAATGAGCATTTGATTGATACAAAAAGGTTATCTGACAGTCTGGTTGTATTGATTGATGAAATGCCTGAATTTAGTACTTTGTGTCTTTTGATTTTTGTTCCACGATAGTAATTGCAGTAGGAGATGGATGGTTAAAACCTCAAAAATCAAAATAAGATATTCTAACTAACCGTGACCCGAACCGTGGTAGCCACTCATTTTCGGGTACCCGCGTGTCTGGTTAACCCGCCTAGTATAAAAGGAATTGGAATTACCGCGATGGATAGTTCCAACTAACCACCGAACCGATATAGAAAGTAGAAAAGGAAGAGGAGGAAAGATGTTTTTGTAAGTGGCACGTGACTTTAACCTTGACAATAGTTACTTTTTAAGTTCGGTCTTACTTATCTAAAGCATGCCTTTTTATATACTAGGCGAGTACCCGTGCATAGCAACGGAATTCGTAGCGGCAAATAATTAACGATTTGTGATATTGTGGTGAGTGTTTTGTGTAGCGTTTAAAATAGAACGTGAACCGATCAGAACGTACCCGCGCCTAGCGGCAGCGGTGTATAGTTTTCGACCACGCCTAGTGGCACTGGTGTATAGTTCCGACAATATTTGAATGAGTTGATATTTGTGTGCGTGTTCTTTTCATATGTGCAGTTTAGAGGTAATAGCAAGGTACTTGTGCACAATTATGGCCAAGGTTATAAATAATGTTCGTCTTAGAAGCTATGGCGAAGCGATAGCGTTTTTTAAGACGTGACTTAAAATGGCACAAATAAAAATATTTATATATTATATCATATATCATATATATCGAGTTTATAAAAAGTGTTATACATAATGATTTAAGTCAAGAAACTATCCTGCATGTCATCTTCTTCAATACTTTAAAAAAAAAAACTTTTTTTTATCGGAGTTAAATTAAAAAAAAAATGTGTCACGCCTCGCGCCTTTTTACGCCTCATCTCACGCAACGCCTATATCCGACGCCTTGGTCTATTGCGTAACGTGCAGGTCACGCCTCGAGCCTTAGCGCCTTTTAGAACCCAGGTTATGGCGCCAAACAGTTTTCATGTCCGTTCAAGTGCTTACGATAGCGACGGTTCAAGCGTGTTTAGTTGTCGTAACATTACATGGTGACAATTCAACCGAATTCTGCAGTGAACGAAGGCATTCGCTGGAACAATAGAGCAAAATCATTTTTGTAACATCATTTTGAGTGGCAAGGTTTTCCGTATAGGAGTGAGGGGCATTTAGTTGTTGCGATAAAAAATAACAAAAGTTCGAGTGAAAATATTATTTGCGTTAGAATAAAATAAATATCATTTTTGTAACATCATCTTGTCATACATGTGAAAGGTTCAAATTTAAATCTATACTATAATTATTATGTTTCAATAAAAATAAAAATCAGTTGCCTATTTTAAACTAAAATCTAAAAACTACATTCAAATCAAAATTATTTGAAGTGCTATGTGTTTTTTAGTGTAACGATTTAAAATGTAATGTGTGAACATTCTAGTTAAAAGTACTTGATGTACTAATTTTTTGCCCCATCAGTTTAATTATAATTTATAAATTAGTGTGCAAATGTTTTGAGATTTCAAAATTGTTGAAGTATGTCTTAAAGTGTCAAAGGTGATCATATCTTTTCATCCTTGAAATTAACCTCTTATATAACATTGTCAATTAAACTCATCGAGCTTTGTGAAAGAGAAATGAAAGGTCCAAATATTATATTTGGTTGTCTTTTGAAGGTTTCAAAACATTCTCAAATTTTCAAATTTAAAAAATTTAAAGTTTTTAGACCTACTAAATTCAAAAAATTTCAAATGTTTAAACTTCAAAAGTTTTATGATTTACAATTTACTTCAAGTTATACAATTTATCAATCTAGTCCACAAGACACATTAGTACATTACCAATAACTTCAACAACATACACAACTAACTTAAAAAAAGAAATACAATCTACCAACCAACTTTACATCAACACAATTTACAATTTACTTCAAGTTATCACATGTAACTTTTAAATAACAAATTCACAAAAACTTATGACAACATCGGATTCCAACAATGACAACAAGACTGAAAGAAAAAGTCATATTTTTTGAAAAACCAAGATATCATATTTATGGGAAAACTCATATTTAGAAAATCAAAAAAATCATTTTTAAAAAAAAATCAGATTCCTAAAATAATACTCAAGAAAAAAAATCCAGATTTATCAGTAACAAAACAGATTTATAAAAATTTCCATATTTGTGAAAGAAAACAACTCAGATTTTTTAAAAAAATATCAAACTTATAAATAAAAGCTAAAAATATTAGATTCACTTCAGAAAATAAAATAAAAAGTCAAATTGATAAAAAGTCGAAAAAATTCAGATTGAAAAAAAAATCAATAAAACCAAAATCTACACAATAAATTCTATAACAAAATTTACACTATAAACTTTCTAACAAATTTACAAAATAAACTTTATTACAAACTCCAGCGAAAGCAACAAATTCAGGCACGACAGTAGTTTTTCCGGCGAGGCAGCAAACTTTTCGGCGAGGCAGCAAATTTTCCGGCGAGGCAGCAAATTTTCCAGCGCGTCGGTAAATTTTCCGGCCTGCTAATCTAAAAACACATAGATCTATAAATAACGAAAAAATATTAATGAAAAATATTAACGAAAAAATTAACTAAAAATATTAACAAAAAAATATTAACACAAATTAAATATTTTCCGGCGAGAAATATTAATGAAAAATAAATATTTTCCGGTAGAAACTATTAACGAAAAAAATACCAAAACGAAATACACCAAATACGAAAAATAGCTCAATTTTTTTCCGGTGGCGGTAACTTTTTCCGGCGACCAATATATCTAAAAAAAAAATACAAAAAACGTTAGATCTATAAAAGAAACAATAGATCTACAAACAAAATATATAGATCTAGAAAAAATATGTATGGATCTATAAAAAAAACAATAGATCTACAAACAAAATATATAGTTTTATATAAAAAAAAACAATAGATCGAGAGGTGGTGGTGTTGTGGGGCTGCGATAGGTTTCGTGGTGGTGGTGAGGTGCGGCGGATGAACAGATTCGAGAGGTGGTGGTGTTGTGGTGGTGAAGTGCGGCGGCAGTTGGGGTGTTGTGGTTGGTGTGTGTGTTGTTTTTGTTTTTTATTTGTAGTGTATTTTGAGAGATGAGAGTGTTGTGTGTGTTTCGAGTGTGGCTGTCTATTTAATATGTTCATTCGCATGGTTGTCTAGTTAATATGCATGTATCTACAGTAATACACAAGTATGTAGTTAAGATGGATAAGATGGACAAGGGCAAAATTGGTATTAAGGCAAAATTCAGTTTTTCACTATTGACTCAAGTTGACCATTTTTGCTTTATAATTAGTTAAGATATATATTTTTATAAACTAGACGAATACCCATGCATAGCAACGTGATTTTATAACGACAAATCGTTTAGTGATAAAAGAAAATTTATGGGTTATAAATGAAAAATAATAAAAGTTAGGGGTGGCAAATCTTGCCCAATTTGTAATTTTTGGGCGATTTTTGACACTTTTTTAAAAGTTTGGGGCGTTTTTTGCCCCCTTGCATTTATTTGATGGGCTCTTACAGGCAAAAGATAAAAACATATATTATTAGATGGGCTTTCGAATCACACAATTCAACTTTCAAGCAATTACTCTCATTTTTTTTCCGACCAATTCACTTGTCACTGGTAACTATAAAACATTCCAACTATTTTAATTTTAATTTATCTCATTTATTAACTATTTTATGCATAATTATTTAATACTCTAATTAATTGATAGATATATTTAATTAGTTGCATTTTTATTCATTTAATATTCTATTTTTTTTTAAGAAAAAATAAGTAAATATAGTTAAAACTTTGATGCTTGATATTTTTTTACAAGATGAATTAAAGGGGTTTTTAGGACTGTTCCGAATGTTTTTAATAGTTGAATTATAATTTGCTCATTTTAGCCCGTGCCCGTTTGGCCCGATTTATAATTTGTCCGTTTAGCCCGTGCCCGTTTTAACCCGTGCCATTTTAGCCCGTGCCCGTGCCCGCCCGTTTTGCCACCTCTAATAAAAGTTTGAAGATTTAGGGATTAAATGTGTTGACTTATTGACTTATTGACTTTGTTGACTTATTGACTTTGATACTTAAGCTCATGTCAACATAATGTTTTGAAACCCGGTTGAACCGTTCCGGTCGAAAAATGGGTCGATTTAAACCGAGTCATGCTTTTAATAACTGAACCCGTCGTGTCCAGTTTTCAAAACTATATGTTTTTCCCAGTTGAACCCGTTGGTTCGGTCCAGTTTTCAAAACTATATGCAACATCAACTTGTTAGCTTGTATAAAGTTTTGTGTGTTTTATTAATTTGTATAATGTGTATAATACATATACTTTTCATTTTAGGGTGTTTTAAAAATAACATTAATTAGTGTGCTTAATTATTTTATATTTTATATTATGTTGTAGCTTGTTTAAATTGTATATTGTGAAAATTTTATTGTACTTTTTTTAGTAAGAGGTGTTTTAATTGATTGTTTTTAATTTGATATAGATGCTTTTAATTGGTTGTACCATATGAATAAATTATTGTAATTTTAAGTTATGGGGTGTTTTAATAAGAGCATTAATTACACAATTCATTTTCTCTCACCCTTGTAGTATAGAAGGGCAAAATGAGGATTGACTGAAAATTCATTTTTCCACTTTTCACTAAATCTACATTATAAGTAGTTGAGATGAGATCCATGCAAAACAACTAGTATCTAGAGAACAAATAAACAAATCTCAACCATCCATTCAACTTCAATCTAATGGCTTAGATGAAGCCAAAAAATACAAAGAAGGGTAAGATAGTAAAATCAAGTATCTTAATAAAACCCAAAAACTAATAACCGTTCCATCAAATTTCTCATAACCGTCCCACCTAATTTCTCTCTCATCCAAACGCATCAAATCTCGCCGGAATCCACCTAGCCGGAATCCACATAAATCTCGCCGGAATAATCATGAATCTGACGAATTCATCAACAAAAACGTCGTCGGATTCATCAACAACACCAGCGGATTCATGTATATGGCCGGATTCATCAAAAAACAAGTTGGAAACTTCAATTGTAAGGCCGGATTCATCAACAAACCAATCGGAAACTTCAATTATAAGGTTGGATTCATCAAAAAAACAGTCGGAAACTTCAATTATCAGGCCGGATTCATCAACAACACCGCTGGAATCATCAACAACACCGGATTCATCAATAACAAGGTCGGAATTATCATCAAAACCGCCGAAATCATCAACAAATCCGATTGACATAGATGATGTGGTTACAGCTGATGTAGATGATGTGGTTACAGATGATGATGTAGATGGATTACTCACAGAAGTTGCTATGAAGGAAAATGATGGTAAAATCCCTTGGGAATATGATTTGTTGATTAATTTTGGGAATCTGATTGAATCCCATGGGATCATGTATGAATCCCATGGGATTCATTGATGAATCCCTTGGATTCTTGTTTTTTGTTGTTTAATTTGAGATACCATTGAATTCATACATGAATCCCATGGAATTCATGTGTGAATCCAATGGGATTCATTGATAAATACTTTGGATTCTAATTTTGTTATCAATTTGAGATACCATGTAATTCATACATGAATCCCATGGGATTCATACACAATCCCATGGGATTCATGTATGTATCCCATGGGACTCATGGATGAATCCCTCTGATTTTGATTTTGTTGTTTAAATGCTAAACTAAAAATGATAATTAAGTTTATTTAAGATACCATGGGATTCATGGATATATCCCATGGGATTCATGGATGAATCCCATAGGATTTTTATGGAATCCCATGGGATTCATGGATAAATCCCATGGGATTCATGTTGAATCCCATGGGATTTTGCAGTCAATCCCATAGGTTTCTTGCAGAATCCCATGGGATTAACACTTCAGTTATCTTAATCCCATCTGCTTTTTATATACAGATTCTATAAAATCACCAAGACCAACTTTATATGAACATGCTGAGACACCGGGCGAATCAGTATATTGGGAGCCTCATGTACAAGAAGGAATTCCTATTCCAGAAGAGGGACAATACGATGACACTATAGATGAAGCTCTAGATATGTACAATAACTATGCCGAAGCGGGAGGTTTTCAAATAAAAAAAGCAGGACAAAAAACAACAAAATCTGGAATTGTACAACTCAAATACATCATGTGCAACAAAGAAGGAGCTCCAAGACATATTAATATCGACACTTTGGATGCTAAAAACAGCAACAAACAAAAAAGAAATACAACTATGCACGTAACAGGTAACATATTTTAGACTTGTAATATGTATTTTTGAATAATGTTGAATCCCATGGGATTTAATGTAAATCCCATGGGATTCTGTGAAAATCCCAAGGGATTCTTATATTTATTTTATGAAATGTTTTTTTTTTTTTTTTTTTTTTTTTTTTTTTTTATAACAGGTTGTAAAGCTCGTATAAGGTTAGAATTGGATGTCATTTCTGGAAAATACAAGCTAGTTCAATTTATTGCAAAACAAAACTATATGCTCATACCAAAAGAGTACAAACATTTTACTAAAAAGCAAAGAAGAATGCCACAATCAGAAAAAATGTTTGTTATTAAAGCTGCAAAGAACAAGATTGGTCCAACACGGGCTCACAACTTGCTAACGAGTATGAAGGGTGGGTATGAATATGTTCATAGGACAGTTGCGGATTTTAAGAATGAAATGCGAGATGTTAATATGTTCATAGGGGAAAGTGACGCACAAATGCTTATAGATAAAAGAGAAAAGTTCTATACGAAACACCTTTTATCTAAAGAACTAACCGGACGATCTCAACCATCCATCCCCCTTCCATCCAACGGTGTATAATAATTATCCTTTTAAAATTAAAATCGTCTAAGGGGCATTTTAGTCATCTCAAGTTAAAACAAATAAATCAAAAAAAAAAAAAAAAAAAAAAAAAAAAAACAAAAAACAAAAAACTGTCATTCCACCGATTTCATTTCACACACCAAAAACGCACACTAAAACGTTTTCTCCCCCAATTCCGTTTCATAAACCCTAACCGCCCCTAAATCCGTTCATTCCACCGCGAAACCACCGTTCATTCCATAAAAATGGACCTACGATCTGAAATATCTCAATCTAAACAACCTTCGGCGGCGGAATCCGATCAAAATAAGCTTCCTAATGTCGATTGTGGTATATTTTTGTTAAATCAGTTTTTATTTTGAATTTTATTGATCGATTACATTATTTTGTGAATGTATTGGCTTACTTTGCTTATTTTTGTGATCGATTACATTTTTTTTTGGTTGTATTGGCTTATTTTTCTTATATTTGTTACTGATAGAATATTTGGATGATGTTATATTAGCGAGTAGATTATGTTTTAGGATTAGGCTATTTTTTGTGATTGAATGACTGTTTGAGTGTTAGGCTATTTATGAATCCGATGGGATTCATAAATAATCCCATGGGCTTATGTGAATGTCTATTTGGATTATGTTTATTGTTGTTGATTGCTGTTAGTAGTGTTAGTGCATCTATTGGATCATAGTTGTGGAGTTGAATATCTTTGAGTTGTGATTAATAGAACAAATTGTGGTATAAGGGAGTGTTTGGATCTGTCATTATTCAGCTGTTTGTTAGCTTATTTTGAATTTATTAGCTTATTTTGTTACTAAATTGATGTAGGTAACATATTGAACCCGACACCGTTGGCTAGGTTCAATCCTTATGACATTTTAATTGATGTGGATGAAGTGTTATCAGATTAGTTTTAGTTATCATATGTTGTAGGTTTAGTGTTATTAGATCTGTTAATTACATCTGTTAGATTTTAGTAGAAGAACTGATTTTAGTATGAGATTAAGTTAGTTGAAGATAGTTGTTAATTTTGATGCTTATAGATATATTTTGTAAGGTGTTTGTTGATTTTGCGTCTTTGAGTTGATTTTGCTTGTTTGATTTAACGTGACGCCTGTGCTATGTTATTGATGTAGGTGTTATTTTGAATCCAACTCCGGTTTCTCAATATAATCCTTATGATGCTACTAGTCCTTCGAAGATGCCTCGATTCAATCCTTATAAGGAGAAGGAAAAAAAGAGAGCAGCAAAGGCGGCGGCTGCTTCTATGATAAACAAAGCATCTGATGCGCCTGATGTTACTAAAATCATAGATGTTGGGAAACTGATTGCTGGTGTAGTTTCCGATTTAGCAAGTGAGAAGGAGGGCGATGTTGTTGCTGAGAAAGATGCTGCTAAGGTTGTGGCGAGTGAGAAGGATGTTTCTAAGGATGTGGTGAGTGAGAAGGATGTGGTTAAGTCGAGTGGTATTGTTTATGAGAAGTGG